>JAQQAC010004778.1:3723447-3841892 GCA_029783875.1 Phataginus tricuspis | reverse complement strand
GATATGTTCATGAAGAAGTCGCTCATGTAATTGTAGGTTAATGATACTAAAATAAAATAAATTGTAAAAAAAAAAAAATCTCTTGGACATAAACATGAGCGACTTCTTCATGAACATATCTCCCCGGGCAAGGAAAACAAAAGCAAAAATGAACAAGTGGGACTATATCAAGCTGAAAAGCTTCTGTACAGCAAAGGATACCATCAGTAGAACAAAAAGACATCCTACAGTATGGGAAAATATATTCATAAATGATGCATCTGAGAAGGGGTGACATCCAAAATATATAAAGAACTCACGCACCTTAACAAACAAAAAGCAAATAATCCAATTAAGAAATGGGCAGAGGACATGAATAGACACTTCTCCAAAGAAGAAATTCAGATGGTCAACAGGCACATGAAAAGATGCTCCACATCGCTGGTCATCGGAGAAATGCAGATTAAAACCACAATGAGATATCACCTCACACCAGTGAGGATGGTCAACATCCAAGACACAAACAACAACAAATGTTGGCGAGGATGTGGAGAAAAGGGAACCCTCCTACACTGCTGGTGGGAATGTAATTAGTTCAACCATTGTGGAAAGCAATATGGAGGTTCCTCAAAAAACTCAAAATAGAAATACCATTTGACCCAGGAATCCCACTCCTAGGGATTTACCCTAAGAATGCAGCAGCCCAGTTTGAAAAAGACATATGCACCCCTATGCTTATTGTAGCACTATTTACAATAGCCAAGAAATGGAAGCAACCTAAGTGGCCATCAGTAGATGAATGGATAAAGAAGAAGTGGTACATATACACAATGGAATCTTATTCAGCCATAAGAAGGAAACAAATCCTACCATTTGCAACAACATTGATGGAGCTAGAGGGTATTATGCTCAGTGAAATAAGCCTGGCGGAGAAAGACAAGTATCAAATGATTTCACTCATCTGTGGAGTATAAGAACAAAGAAAAAACTGAAGGTACAAAACAGCAGCAGATTAATAGAATCCAAGAATGGACTAACAGTTACCAAAGGGAAAGGGACTGGAGAGGATGGGTGGGAAGGGAGGGACAAGGGGGAAAAACGGCATTACGATTAGCAGACATAATGTTGGGGGGGGCACGGGGAGGGCTGCACAACTCAGAGAAGACAAGTAGTGACTCTATAGCATCTCACTACGCTGATGGACAGTGACTGTAATGGGGTGTGTGGTGGGGACTTGATGATGAGGGGAGTCTAGTAACCATAATGTTGCATATGTAATTGTAGATTAATGATACCAAAAGTAAAAACAAAAATGAATGTTTATAGGAAATGGAATTGAACTACCGTGTTTCTTTGGTGACTATTAAAAATGATCAAATGCTAAATATAATAATAATTTATGGCACACACAAGAAAAAGACAAAGAGATAGAAGGTAGCTAACTACCAAAAATGTTGGAAGGGAAAATGGAGTAGAAATAAAAACAACATAATACATATTTTTTTAAATAAAAAAGGCAAGAAAGGAAAAAAGGACAAGTGGAAAGAAAGCACAGAGCGAGAGCAGGATCAGATCTACTCAGGCACACCAGTAACCACAGAAATACGGAAACCAAACATCCGGTTATAATCAGGAGCTGATGCCCTAAGAAACAAAATAAGTCCAGCTGTAACTTCCAGCAGACATAGCTACAAAACGAAGACATATAAGTAGAATCATGGAAAAAATATACCGGACATGTGTTTTAGAAAGAAGCTGGACTAGCTATATTCATACAGATCAAACATACTTTTAAACAAAACCATTCTGTAGAGATAAAGAGAGTCACTATATAATGACCAAATGGTCAATTCATGAAGAAGGCACAAGCCTCCATTTACAGAGGGTGATAAAATAAATTTAAAATATGCAAAGTGGAAATTGAAAAACTACAAAGAGGAATTGCCACTGAGCTATCACCAGAGTTGGAGATTTCAGTACACACGTTTGAGTGCTGGTACGTCAAGCAGTCAAAAATGAGTGAAGATGCAAACTTTAGACTCCTCCATAGAAATATGAGACACTCTTCCAAAAAACTCAAGAACATTAACTGTTGAATCAATGTGGAGAGTTTACATCACACATCTTTAACTTACCCAGCATCGACAAACCTCGAACAAGTGACATCGTATAATCCAAATGGTTTGATCACATGCAACTAAGTTAGAAAACAATAAAAACAGTATTTTTCAAGCCCATACATTTTAAAATTAAAATCACATTTCTAAATAACCAGTGGCACAAAAATCAAAATGTAAACTTAAAAATACTTAGAACTGTATGACTGTAAAAATATTACATCCCAAGCCTTGGGGGATACATCAGATTTCATGATTTAGTAAAGTTTTAGGTCTTCTTACATTAATTGAGAAAAAATTTTAGACTCTACAAGCTAATTAGCTAAACATTGCTCTTAAGATATTATAGAAAGAAAAAGAATATACCCAAAGAAAGGAAGAAGAGTAGAATTTACTTTTTTAATATCTTAATTAAAAAAAATGTTATCGAGGAAAGCTAGTCGTTTTTAAACTTAACTGGCCGGGAGCCCGTGCCCTGCCGGGAGCGGGGGAACTGTCCAGCGGCAGGTGCTTCTGAAGTCCGGATTGGGCAGGCCCGCGGTCGGTGCGCGCGGAGCCCGGCGCCCCCTGCTGCAGGTGCCGGCGGGCGCAGGCGCAGGGGCGGTGGGAGGCCACCTGGGGGCGGGTACCCCGGGGCGCTGGGAAGCCACACCCCCGCTCCTTCTGCTTGCGGCGCCGGAGTCGGCGAGGAGGTTCGCGCTGCTCCGGGCAGGCGTTTCTCCCCCCTTCTGCGCCTCGTCCCGGATGCCCTGGAGGCGCAGCTCGTCCTGCGGACGTGAGGCGGCGACAGGGCAGGAAAGGGCCCGGCTGTCAGGAGTCGGGCCGGAAATCCAGTCCGCGGCCGGCGAGCTTCCTGACTGGGCTTCCTGGGCCCACTGTCTCCGGACCAAACAGCAGCGCCGTGGAGCAGGCCACGCAGGGGCTTCGGAAGCTCCCGCCCGAGCCCCGGAAGGGCGGAGGAACTGGGCGCTCAGCACGAGGGAGGCGGGAGGGCCTGCTGGGCGCCTGGCCTCCAGGGCAGCTCGAGCAGCGGCCGGGTACTTCTGCTGGGAGACTTGGGCAGTACTGGGGGAGCTGGTTCTCGTCGGGGGGAGTGAGAGGAGGAGACAGACGGCCCCCGAGGACGAGACTGCAGGGCAGGCGCTCTGCCAGCGCTCACATGCCCTCAGGCCGCCGGCCAGCCGCTCCGTGCCCGGCCAGGCTGGGGCGCACTGGTGCCCAGCCTGAGAGCGGCGGCGCGCGGAGCCAGGACAGGCGCTGCGTGAGTGCGCGCGGTCACCCAGGCCTATGATAAGGCGTCTCTTGTAATTCTGCGCTCCAGATGTTTTCCGGACACACAAAATGTATGTTAAAGTAAAAAGAATTCTTGAAATGAAGTAATCTTGTCTGCATTTTCTACTCCAACGCACCCAGTCAGCTGGTAAATGCAGCACGGCTGGTTCCTGGTTATCTGCGTGGATGGAGGAATCCACGACCACAGAAAACCGCCCCCCTCACTTATCTATTTGCAGCGTCTTTCCACAAGCTTTCTGGAGCTGGGCATGACTTGCAAAATGAATTGACTATAGCTCATTCCTGTTTTTATCTTGACTACCCATTGTGGGAGTTACCAATCAGTAAAGAAGTATCTGAACAATACAGAGTAGGAGAAAGAAAAGCAGAAAGTCTATGATTCCCAAACAGGGTAATCAAATTACTCTTATCCAATGCCTATCAAATAAAAGCTCCTAAGTACAACAGAGTGGAGGCGGGAATGGAATTCAGAGATAGTGCATTTCTCAAGCTCAATCCTTTTGAGAATAAAAATATTTGAGGGGGAAAATAAGTAATGTCTTGTTACAGAAGCAGTTATCAATTTAACAACCTCTTAACAAAGGAGGAAGATAACAAAGATAACTTACCATGAAAAGGATTCAATGGAAGGGGGTGGGGAAGAGGTGGCAAGACCGGTAGAGAGAAGACAGACTCTAGTCATGAAAACTCTATTCCAGACTCACTAGAAGGCATTCTCCACGAGCCATGTTCTGTGCATATAGACAATTAAGACTTTGGAGAATTAGAGTTCATAACACAGCAAAGTGGAGGTAGGTGTGAGGAAATTGTGTTCGCACTGAAATTTAGCCGGGACTGCGGTTCTTGATAACTGGGAGTCTGTTGACTGAGTACATTCCTGACAATACTGACGGTACTGAACTGAGGTACATTTTGGGCTTTGCATTTTAGAAGCCTAGACACACAGTATGTAATGCACGAAGGCTTTACATTTCCAGGGCCTACGTACCATGAATGTTTCTCTTTGTTGGTTTCATGTCTCCTTTATCCCTCTCACATCAGATAAAAGATTATATGTGGTGTATGTGTACACGTGTGTAAGAGGCGAAGTAATTTTAAATTCTTTATCTTTCCCATACTTATTTTCTAAACACTGATGCTTTTGTGAGAGAGATCAGATTTATTATTCCTGGTGTCGACATTTTGGCATTCTCTTGAATCTTCCCTTGATGGCAATTCAGCTAATTTCTAAAGTTCATCAGTATTGATAACTCCTCTCAGGACACCAGGACACCGTTCTGAGCATATTTGCCTTACATTCATTCTGAACAGATTTTCGAAGTTTTTGCGCCCGGCTCCTCACGCCTTAACTGTCTGTCTGCCGCAGGACATTCGCCTTCCTGCGGTATGACCCACACCCAGTGCCTCTGATAGCGTGACGCTTACCGTTTCACTTTCCTATTCCAAGCATCTCGGTGGGTCCCATAACATCCCGAATAAAAGCCTCATCCAATGGCAGGAGACTGGCCTCTTGGCACCAGAAGAGCTGGGTTCGTGTTGGCGACAGCGCTGACCGCACCCCATGTGCACCGGTGTCTCATCTGTGACAGAGTGCCATGGTGACCAGCCCGGAGACCTCAGCCGTTTTAAATGACATAGGTTATTTTTTACCCTATTTTACACCTGAAAAAACAAGGATCACTCTAGCTAAGTGATTTGCTCAGAGCTGCTCAGCTAGTAAGTAGAGGAGCTGTAATATGTTTTTGGACCCAAAGCTCTTTCCATACGTTCCAGTAAACGAGGTTGTCTGAAATGGCCCCCTCCTATGCTGTCCAATACAATAGCCATTAGTTTTCAATTAAATGAAATTGAAAATTCCATTTCTTGTTCACACCAACCACACTGCAAGCGCTCAGTAGCCCCCTGCGGCGGGAGCCTGCCGTAACGGCCGGTAGAGATGACAGGACATTTCCGTCGGCACAGTTTTACTGGACTAGACCATAGAGGCAGCACTTCGCTTCTGATTTCTGCCTGGCACTGAAAGGCTCCCAGATTCTGACTGCAAGTCTCCTCTGCTGCTGGTTACTCAGGACTCCAGTGAAACTGTTTATGTGCCTACTAGACTGGAGACTTTCTCTGACCCCCACTGTGCCTAGCCCAGGGCCTCCCACAGAGCAGATGGTAGACCCTTGGATGGACGGGTGGGTTAAAGGAAGGCAGGGAGGGAAGGAGGGGGTGGCACCCATTCATACTTTAACTAGACAGATTCTGAGCGTCTGTGCACTCACCCCTCCTGCTGGGATTACTGTATGACAGACATGGTCTCGTGAAGCTTGCTTCCTGTCTGGGAGGGTGGAACAGTGGGGAACAGATCACAAAGAAGTTCACAAGTAAACAAAAATTCAGACAGTGATTATTATGGAAAAAAATAAGAGCAAGCTGTGCTGAGTGACTGGGAGCGGGGTAGAATGGGGAAACGATGACATGGTAGCCTCTAATGAGGTTCCCTTTGAACCCGCATCTCAGCAATCCGAAAGAGCCCACCATATGGAGTTCCGGCTGGGACAGGCTCCATGAAGAACTTTTACTGTTGAGATTATACTTGTGGTATTTTGACAAGATGTCTTATTTATTGGCTTTGATACATATGCCCCATGTAAATCCCTAGTAAAATTACCTTGAAGGAAGAATGCAACAAGGAATGGGTGCAACATTTAGGGAGGAAGGCAGATTAACACAGGGTCTATCGGAGCTGAAGTGGCACTTATCTTCTATGTTGCTTCTCTTTTTTTGCTGTACAGCTTTGCTCCTGGACCACATAAAGCCGCCCTCAAAGATGCGTTACAGAAGGTAAAGTTCTTTCAAGATAAGAAGTATCTTTCAAGAGTAGCAAGAGGCAGCAGAGATGATACTGTTCAAAATTTTACCAGGAACACATCCCATACCTTTAAAAATGGAAAACAGGTGAAAAACACTGCTCCCAAACAACACGATAAAGGATGTGCTCAAAGAATTTAGCCTTAGGAAGGATGGTAAAACTCTGGACTGAAATTCACTGCCATCACCATGGGCAACTTTTATTCGGGTATCTGCCTGTATCCAAGGTCCATTCAGAGGGCTGGACAAACCACAGACTGTAGATGATCCAGCAACTTGACCCCTGGCATTTGTATTAAGATGTCTTGTCCATTTATCTGACTGCTCCTGTTAACTCTAGCACTGTAAGACTGATGTGCTCAAGAACTGTTATCATTAAAAGACGGAAGAATGAAAGAAGTGTTTTTGAAAAGTCTAATGGAGATACAACTGAAGGTAATCTTTATATAGTGTGTACATGGGCTAATTCTTTTGATTATAGGTCTCTGTCTAGTTCACTTTCTGCAAACCAAGACTTTTTTTCTCAATTTAATACTGTTTAATGCTCATGTAGTTAACCAAAGATTGTTCTGGGAGACTCCAGAATTTATCCTGGCAGTTGGTGCTGCCGGTGTGTCATAATTCTGGACATGTGGCTTTCCAGGATGATTGCATTTAGACACACCACTGTCTCTGCATGGACCAGCTGGGAGCTTGTGCTACAGGTTTCCTCTCACCTTCCATAGTTGTTTGCCTGGACAGGTGAGGGGCAGAGAGTAATTTTCCCCAGCTGCAAATCCTCCTTAACCCCATGAGAAACTCATTAATTCCCCCAGAACATAAACTATTGCTTTTGAGCTGAAGTTCCTTTTCATTATACCGAGCCCCCTGCCTGGCCATTTTGATGGATATTTTTCTTTCCTATTATTGCCATTTATTATTTTTTTTACTAAGCCATATATCCTTTACCCAAGGAGAAGACAGACACAATTGTCATGGGTAAAACTCTGAGTTACTTTTGCCATCAGGTAGCTACACTCAATAGCGCACAGCACCAAACAGGACCGACAAGCTCTGGACGGAGCCTTAACCGCATAGTTTGGAAAACATAAGAGAGTTATTGATATTTGGGTCTACAAATCCACGTGGGGTCGCAGAGAGGCAAAGAGAGCAGAGTAAGTTAAAGTAGGAGAGGTCTCCGAAGTACCGAGTCTCTGGGGCCTCCACCGACAGCCTGCTCTCTCCCAATCCCCTCACGTAACTAACTGATCTTATGGAGGGGCGGATACTGTCAGCAACTGGACGGCAGGCAGCATTTAGTTCAGACACAATGTTCAGACCTTACCTTGGCCTCTGAGAGCGCTGCACAGTTGAAGCCAACAGCCCTGCTGGGCCGCACCACCCTCTTCGGCCAGCAGGGAGGCCTCCTTGGATGCATGGTGGGGGTAGGGGGGGACTGACACCTAAGACGGGCAGGTAGGATCAGAGTTTTTTTTATACCTCTATTCACAAAACTTGGGAACAAAGGGCCACCTGCAGTGTTTTTTTAAACCACTTCTGCCATCCTTACTGAGGCGACTCCATGGGGAAAGCTCCCAACGTCTTTGGAGGGGCAGGGAGTTAAAATGTCAAGTTCATACTCGGGAAATAAGAACAGGAAAGCACATCAGGTTTCTTCATATCCTAAGTGGTGCTTCAGGGCTCAGAAAAAACTTGTTTCAAATACAAGGAATTGATGAGCAATATTTAAAAGGTATTTTAATAAAAGGGATTTTTCTGGTTAACTTTGGATTAAGCAAAAACTCCTTATGTTTATTGCTGGAAGTACTTTTAAAATGTATTTGTCTATTTTTTCTGCATTGATAAATAAAGTACACCAAACAAATATTCCCTGGGTGATTGAGATTTAGCATGTTGGCATATTTTAGCATTTTGGGTCATCTTTGTCATCATTACTAGGTAAAGAGTTTGAAACATACTATAAATATTAAGTTCCTTTTACAAATAAATCCCTAATATTACTATTTTCCATGATTTTCCTCTTTCACCCCAAACAGGAAAACAGCAAAAGTTCAGTATAAATTAAATAAAACCCTATTTAAACCAAGAATCACACAAACAAGCAATGACCATTCTTGGCTTAAAATGCAAAGTAACCGACTATGCCTCCTATTACTGTGTCGAGCTATGAGTCAAATGTGTTAGGGAAAAAAAGGTTGAAAAAGAGATGCGACTCAATATGGCTTCAGATCGTAATACTCAGTGATGACTCAAGCCAATGACCTCTTTTTAAAGGGGGGAGGGGAGAACTTCAGGGGAATCAGAAGGGGTGGCAGGAAGGTAAGGGGAAAAAAGGATCTCATCAGCCCACTAGATTTTTCTCCTCAGCACTTCCCACATTTACCTAATGGCTCCACGCTTGAAGTCCATTCTCAGCACAACAGTTTGTCTCAAAAAAACTCCTCCAACCTCTGTAGGCTCTAAATCTCACTCAGTAGCTAGAAACTCTTAAATAGGATCTTAGCAGACTTTAAGGGAAACAGACGCAATGTAACAATGTCAAATCTGGAAATTCTACTGACCCACCGGGGGTCTGGCCTGGTCAGCCATCACTTGTGAGTCGCCCCTTTCTGGACGACAGTATTTTCTAACAGTTTTGTTGTTCACCTGTCTGAACATTAAGCTTATTGAACTGTGAAGCCAGACATATGCATTGCAAACTGCCAAATTTGAAACCATGTAATTATAGAAAATTAAATGTCTGGAATATTTCTTAAGTAGTATTTTCCCCAGATACAGATTTTCTGTTCAACTTTTTGGTTTTATATAGATTCATGTAACTAATTTCAAACTAAACTATTCTGAACTCCATAAACCTTTCTGCAAGTGGATGACACGTAAATGTGGAGAATCAGGTTTGCATACGAACAATAATCAATAACCTTGAAGGGCTCATTTTAGTGGGAAAGGTGAATTTTGGTCTCTTAAAAATATAAATGTTTGGCATATTTTTAACAGCTTAAACCTTTTCTTTTTCATGCATTTAATAAACAATCTACTGGATAAAAGTAAGCTGGCGGGCCAAATTTCACAGTTTATAGGTGAGCCTGTAAAAAACAGTAATGGTGGCCAAGAAGAGACACATTTCTCTACATCTGATACAGGGTCAGTTCTACAGGGTTAAATAACTAATAAAACCAACTATAAAACACACAGAAGGGGAAGGGATTAAAGATGGTGGCGTGAGAGGTGAGACAGAGGCTGCCTCCTAAAACCGCACATAATACGAAAATATAATTAATATGACTAATCCTGAAAGAGCAACAGGAAAGAGGACTGCGCCAAACTGCATACATCTGGAGAAAAAAATAAACCTCATGCAACAGGGTAATGTACCAAAGCCGTGGCCCACCGGGACCCAAGCCCTTCCCCCACCCGAGCTCACCGCCAGGAGGAAAAGAAACGGAGCAGGGAGGGAATGGAGACCTGGGACAGCTGAACACCTAACTCTGGAGATCTGATCTGGGAGCACAAACCTACATTTCAATGTGCTTGCATGGTACTCTCATGATTAGGGGGTTGGAAAGCTAAGACAGGCAGAATACCTGGAGAGACTGAGATTCCAGCCGCTTGTGGAAAGCAGGGATCCATATCTGGCTGCTCTGGGACAAAAGAAAGGCGGGGAGTCTGAGAGACTTCCTAATAGCAAGAGGGCTGCTGAAGGTGCAAGGACTGCACAGAGCTTACTGCTCAGGAGAGAGGACAGGTAGACAAAATTGTCCAGGTGCACTCTGCCCAGCAGGTTGGGAACTTTCTCGATCATCAGGTGCTCCAGCTCCCTGGCTGCCTACACAGCTCAAAGGATCCCCTCCATGATACGCAGCCTACTGTGCATTTCTCCTGGCCAGCCCCACCTGGCTCACAAACTGGCAAACCCTACCCTGGCGTTCAGCCAGCGAGAGGGAAGATCTGTGTACAGCAACCACAAATGCAAAGCATAGAGGCTTATACCTGTGTGCTTGGCCCACTGGTTCTGGCAGTAGATACAGGCATAGCAGCTGGGAAGAAGGAAACAGCTCTTTCATCCCCTCAGGCACAAATTCCGCTCCCCTATGACCGCCGACATTGCTTCAGGGGCTGAGCAGTTCCACAGAGTAGAGCTTCTGGGCACTACAGGGCACCATATACAAATATGAAATGCCAAAGAAACCAGGTTCAAAGTAAAATTATGAATACAGCCCCTGAGAAAGATTCAAATGAAATCGAGGGACTTCAAAATAAAAATCATTAACATGCTCATAGAGGTACAGAAAAATATTCAAGAACTCAGGAATAAATTCCGGTAAGAGATCCAACCGTTCAACAGCACAATAGAGGGTATTAAAAGCAGATTAGATATGGTGGAGGAGACGATAAAAAAAAAATAGAAATTAGACAAGAGGAATACAAAGAAGTTGAGGCACAGAGAAAGAAAATGATCTCTAAGAATGAAAGAATATTGAGAGAACTGTGTGACCAATCCAAATGGAACAATATTAGCATTATAGGGGTACCAGAAGAAAAAGAGAGAGAGAAAGGAGTAGAAAGTGTCTTTGAGGAGGTGACTGCTGAAACCTTCCCCAATCTGGGGGAGGAGATAATCTCTCAGGCCATGGAGGTGCACAGATCTACCAACATAAGGAACCCAAGGAGGACAATACCAAGACATAAAATAATTAAAATGGCAAAGATCAAGGATAAGGACAGACTATTAAAAGCAGCCAGAGAGAGAAATAAGATCACATACAAAGGAAAGCCCATCAGGCTATCATCAGACTTCTCAGCAGAAACCTTATAGGCCAGAAGGCAGTGGCATGATGTATTTAATGCAATGAAGCAGAAGGGCCTTGAACCAAGATTACTTTATCTGGCAAGGTTATCATTTAAATTTGAAGGAGGGATTAAACAATTTCCAGATAAGCAAAAACTGAGAGAATTTACCTCCCACAAAGCGTCTCTACAGTGTATTTTGGAGGGACTGCTATAGATGAAAGTGTTCCTAAGGTTTAATAGCTGTCACCAGAGGTAATAAAACCACAGTAAAGAAAGTAGAACAGTTCATTACTAAGCAAATGCAAAATTAAATCAACTATCCCCAAAGTCAATCAGGGGATAGACAAAGAGTACAGAATATGATACCTCATATATAAAGAATGGAGGAGGAAGAAAAAGGAGAAAAAAAGAAACTTTAGATTGTGTTTGTAATAGCATCTTAAGTGAGGTAAGCCAGACTCTTAGATAGTAAGGAAGTTACCCTTGAACCTTTGGTGACCACATTTCTAAAGGTATATGACATACATACCTATCGATATTCACCCTAAATGTAAATGGACTGAATGCCCCAGTCAAAAGACATAGAGTCACTGAATGGATAAAAAACAAGACCCATCTATATGCTGCCTACAAGAAAATCACTTTAAACCCAAAGACATACACAGACTAAAAGTGAAGGGATGGAAAAAGATAGTTCATGCAACTAATAGGGAGAAAAAAGCAGGAGTTGCAGTACTTGTATCAGACAAAATAGACTTCAAAACAAAGAAAGTCACAAGAGACAAAGAAGGACATTACATAATGATTAAGGGGTTAATCCAACAAGAAGATATAACCATTATAAATATCTATACACCCAACACAGGAGCACCTACATATGTGAAACAAATACTAACAGAATTAAAAGGGGAAATAGACAGCAATGCATTAATTCTAGGAGACTTCAACATACCAATCACTCCAAAGGATAGATCAAACAGACAGAAAAAAAGTAGACACAGAGGCACTGAACAGCACATTAGAACAGATGGACCTAACAGACATTTACATAACTCTACATGCAAAAGCAGAATACATATTCTTCTCAAGTACACATGGAACATTTTCCAGAATAGACTACATACTAGGCCACAAAAAGAACCTCAGTAAATTAAAAAATATTGAAATTCTACCAACCAACTTCTCAGATCACAAAGTATAAAACTAGAAATAAATTGTACAAAGAAAACAAAAAGGCTCACAGACACATGTAGGCTTAACAACATGCTCCTAAATAATCAATGGATCAACGACCAAATTAAAACAGAGATCAAGCAATATATGGAGACAAATGACAACAACAGCACAAAGCCCCAACTTTTGTGGGACGAAGCAAAGGCAGTTCTAAGAGGAAAGTATATTGCAATCCAGGCCTATTTAAAGGAGGAAAAACAATCCCAAGTAGTCTAAAGTCACAATTATTGAAACTGGAAAAAGAACAAATGAGGCCCAAAGTCACCAGAAGGAGGGACATAATAAAGATTAGAGAAGAAATAAATAAAATTGAGAAGAATAAAACAATAGAAAAAATCAATGAAACCAAGAGCTGTTTTTTTGAAAAAATAAACAAAATGGATAAACCCCTAGCCAGACTTATTAAGAGAAAAAGAGAATCTACACACATAAACAGAATCACAAATGAGAAAGGAAACATAATGATGGACCCCATAGAAATACAAAGAATTATAAGAGAATATTATGAGCATCTATATGCTAACAAGCTGGAAAACCTAGAAGAAATGGACAACTTCTTAGAAAAATACAACCTTCCAAGACTGACCAAGCAAGAAACAGAAAAACTAAACAGACCAATCACCAGCAATGAAATTGAAGCGGTAATCAAAAAACTAACCAAGAACAAAACCCCCAGACCAGATGGATTCACCTCTGAATTCTACCAGACATATAGAGAAGAAATAACACCCATTCTCATTAAAGTTTTCCAAAAATTGAAGAGGAGAGAATACTTCCAAAGTCATTCTATGTAGCCAGCATCACTCTAATACCAAAACCAGACAAAGACCTCACCAAAAAAGAAAATTATAGACCAATATCCCTGATGAATGTAGATGCAAAAATACTCAACAAAATATTAGCAAACTGAATTCAAAAATACATCAAGAGGATCATACACCATGATCAAGTGGGATTCATCCCAGGGATGCAAGGATGGTACAACATTCGAAAATCCATCAACATCATCCACCACATCAACAAAAAGAACAAAAACCACATGATCATCTCCATAGATGCTGAAAAAGCATTTGACAAAATTCAGCATCCATTCATGATTAAAACTCAACAAAATGGGTATAGATGGCAAGTACCTCAACATCATAAAGGCTATATAGGACAAACCCACAGCTAACATCATACTTAACAGTGAGAAGCTGAAAGCTTTTCATCTAAGATCGGGAACACGACAGGGATGCCCACTCACTCCACTGTTATTCAACATAGTACTGGAGGTCCTAGCCACGGCAATCAGACAAAACCAATACAAGGCATCCAGATTGGTAAAGAAGAAGTCAAACTGTCACTGTTTGCAGAATGACACGATATTGTACATAAAAAACCTTAAAGACTCCACTCCAAAACTACCAGAACTAATAACTGAATTCAGTAAAGTTGCAGGATACAAAATTAATACACAGAAATCTGCTGCTTTCCTATACACAAATAATGAAATAGCAGAAATAGAAATGAGGAAAACAATTCCATTCACAATTGCATCAAAAAGAATACCTAGGAATAAACCTAACCAAGGAAGTGAAAGACCTATACCCTGAAAACTACAAGACACTCTTAAGAGAAATGAAAGAGGACACTAACAAATAGAAACTCATCCCACGTTCTTGGCTAGGAAGAATTAATATTGTCAAAATGGCCATCCTGCCTGAAGCAATCTACAGATTCAATGCAATCCCTATCAAAATACCAACAGCATTCTTCAACGAACTGGAACAACTAGTTCTAAAATTCATATGGAACCACAAAAGACCCCGAATAGCCAAAGCAATCCTGAGAAGGAAGAATAAAGCAGGGGAGATCTTCCTTCCCAACTTCAAGCTCTACTACAAAGCCACAGTAATCAAGACAATTTGATACTGGCACAAGAACAGACCCACAGACCACCTGAAAAGAATAGAGAGTGCAGATATTAACCCAAACATATATGGTCAGTTAATATACAATAAAGGAGCCATGGACATACAATGGGGAGATGACAGCCTCTTCAACAGCTGGTGTTGGAAAAACTGGACAGCTACATGTAAGAGAATGAAACTGGACTACTAACCCCATACACAAAGGTAAACTCAAGGTGGATCAAAGACCTGAATGTAAGTCATGAAACCATAAAACTCTTAGAAAAAAACATAGGCAAAAATCTCCTGGACATAAACATGAGTAACTTCATGAACATATCTTCCCAGGCAAGGGAAACAAAAGCAAGAATGAACAAGTGGGACTATATCAAGCTGAAAAGCTTCTGTAGAGCAAAGGACACCATCAATAGAACAAAAAGGCATCCTACAGTGTGGGAGAATATATTCATAAATGTCATATCCAATAAGGGGTTGACATGCAAATTATATAAAGACCTTATGCACCTCAACAAACAAAAAGCAAATAATCCGATTAAAAAATGGGCAGAGGAGCTAAACAGGCACTTCTCCAAAGAAGAAATTCAGATGGCCAACAGGCACATGAAAATATGCTCCACATTGCTGGTCATCAGAGAAATGCAAGTTAAAACCACAATGAGATATCACCTCACACCAGTGAGGATGGCCAACATCTAGAAGACAGACAACAACAAATGTTGGCGAGGATGTGGAGAAAGGGGAACCCTCCCACACTGCTGGTGGGAATGTAATTAGTTCGACCATTGTGGAAAGCAGTATGGAGGTTCCTCAAAAAACTCAAAATAGAAATACCATTTGTCCCAGGAATTCCACTCCTAGGAATTTACCCTAAGAATGCAGCCCAGTTTGAAAAAGACATATGCACCCCTATGTTTATTGCAGCACTATTTACAATAGCCAAGAAATGGAAGCAACTTAAGTGTCCATCAGCAGATGAATGGATGAAGATGTGGTACATATACACAATGGAATATTATTCAGCCATAAGAAGAAAACAAATCCTACCATTTGCAACAACTTGGATGGAGCTAGAAGGTATTATGCTCAGTGAAATAAGCCAAGCCAAAAAAGACAAGTATCAAATGATTTCACTCATATGTGGAGTATAAGAACAAAGAAAAAACTGAAGGAACAAAACAGCAGCAGACTCACAGAGCCCAAGAACGGACTAATAGTTACCAAAGGAAAAGGGACTGGGGAGGCTGGGTGGAAAGGGAGGGATAAGGGGGAAAAAGGGGCATTACAATTAACAGACATAATGTAGGGGGGGCACGGGGAGGGCTGTACAACTCAGAGAAGACAAGTAGTGATTCTACAGCATCTTACTACGCTGATGGACAGTGACTGTAATGGGGTATGTGGTGGGGACTTGATAATGGGAGTCTAGTGACTATAATGTTGCTCATGTAATTGTAGATTAATGATACAAAAAAAAAAGACAAGAACAGAAAGAGCATAACAGTGAGAATCCAAAGATTTGGGCATAAGGCCTAGTTCTGTCATTGACTCCTTGTGACACCGGTCCATTTCTTTAGAACAAATACTGCGGGAATTTATTCTTTTGTTAATGATTACTGTTAAACACACCAAGAGAAGCAAACCTTGAGATGCTTGAATACAGTTTATTGGCTGGTCTGAGTAGCATTTTTAATAGCAAAAACGTGTTTACATTATAATAGCTTACAACCATCTTTTCCACCATCTTTTTCCATACAAAGTAAACTGACATCATGTAAGTCTGAGCATTTTAAATCCCTCACCTCTATGACTTAATACAACAGAAAAATCGCAGATACTGTCGCCTGGCTGGTTCCTGCAGAGATGCACACAGACTGGCCGAGAGCCGCATCCTTAGCCACCTGGGTGGGATCTGTTCATCGTGAAACAGTACTACTTCTCTAAAAATACCTTTTCTCTTGAGTCATGGTGTATTTATAACTTGGTCACAAATTGTACAGATCACCAGGCGTTCACTTCCACACCTTAACGATGCCGTCTCGAGAGGCAGTCACGATGAAGCCCTGTGTGGTCTGGAACGTGGCGACATCCGTGATGATGTCATGGTGCCCCACAGGCAGAGACTCTGGGCCCCTCCGGGGCGCGTCATCACTCAGTCCGACCTTCTGCTTGTTCTGAATTTCCTGTTTCGGGGTTAGACGTCGGGGGGAAGCCGTAAGTTAAATGCCTGCACCACATTCCGCCTCTCATCGGTATTCTTACCTCTGGGATGTGCTGGTGTTCTTACTAGAACGAACACTGCTTGTGACATAGTTATCTCTTCACAAGTATACTGAGCAAAAGGCGTAAAAAGGGAATCCAGAATGACATGTGAGGTTTCCCGTCACTGCCCTCCATGAGTACCCACTTACAAATATGTAAGACTTAAAAAAGGACTAACAAGCTGTACAATAATCAGATGTTCCCTTGTGTCGGCATCAAAAGAAACAACAGGAAGCATACTACTGAGAGGTGCGAGTGCCCAGAGCCGGGGAGTGCATACGGGTCAGATGCCTGGCATCTCTGAGGCCCGTTACTTGCCTCGAAGGCAGCGCTCTTACTTGCTGAGCGACTCCTTGGGCCTCAGGCCTTTCAGGCGGCCGCCTCCCTGGAGGTTTTCACCCAGCGCAGGAACGGAGCCTTAGAGAGCCCAGCCAGGCCTGAATCCCAGCTTTGGCGCTAACTAGGTGGATGGTACTAGACAAGTCACTTAACTTTACTGTGCTTAACTTTTCATTCTGTAGAAGGAAAATACTAAAGGTACTCCCTCATCAGGTTGTCTCAGGGACCAAGCCAAGTGTATAAAGTACTTACTCTGAGCCATATGCTTATATGGGCACTTTCTATATATTTATTATACCTTAATAAAAGTTCATTTAAAAAAATACAGAAAAGCCAAGGGAAATAAATATACTTCTTAAACTCAAACATACACTGCCACTCATGGCCAAATCCACTTATTTTGATCAACTTAGTGTTCCTGAAAGCCATGTTTTTTGCCTACAGAAGTTGGGAGAGAAAAGACTGCTTGTACCTGGACGACTTCGGTGCCCTCAATTATTTTCCTGTAGTAGGACACAGAAGGAGAGCTAGTACTTCCTGCAACAACATAGGACCTTTCTGGGTAGGCCAAGTCCCAAAACCTAGAGAAGAGGAACCGAATGGCAGGAAATAACCAAGGAAATAATGATCACAGGCTTATATTCATCAATGCACAGCTTATTTTCCTCTGCATTAGAAAAGAGACTTTTCTAAGACAGCATAAAATTAGTTACAAATGAGTAAATAATACATCATATGTAATAAATCATACCCCAGTGTTAACTAAGGTATCTAACAACACTGTACTGTCCTTTCTGTAAAGTGTTACATATGAAATATTCTTCATTAAATACTGTACCTTATTTTCATGTCTGAGCCAGCTGTCAGCAAGATAGGATTTCCATCTGCAGGACTACAGTAGATACCATGGACACTGTGTGGGGAAGGCTTAAAACAAAGAAATATGAGTCAACAAAAAGACATCAGTGTTGTCCATAAATGATGGTACCATGTCTAGAAACAAGTCAACTGTCCGTGGCTTTGCAGGCACGCTAACTGAAGAAATGAGACTGAGTATGTATGTCTTACAGACTTCTTTCTTTGAGCCTATAAACTGCATTTGTTTCTTATCATTCTGAGCGAAGAGACAAAGCCTGTTCAGCTTCCTAAAATTTTCTATTTGGGACAAGAAGGACCCGAACTAAAGGAGAAAAAAATCTTTCCTACCTTTTTCCCCAGTAAAGCACCCTTGCCAACATGACAACTAAAAACAGAGTGTATGGAAGAGGATCATATACGATTTTTTAATGACCTAAACATATCTGGACTTTCCCTAATTAACCCAGATATTTAGTGGAGTCCCAAAGAGACATCACAAGCCATACTGAGCTAGCAACCCAAAGGCCCAAGCAGACACCAGTAAGCCTAAGAAACTGGCAAGGACAACACTTAATTAAAACATAACCCAAAAGCTCGACAAATGTCACATCTGGTACAATGCCTGCAAGTGCTTGGGAGGGGGTAAATTTTATTGTCCTTTGTGATAAAAACTGGAGTCACACCTGTAACTCAGAAAGTGGTGGTGCACTGCTGGCCCAGAGGGTGAATCTTCTGTCACCGGTCTCCATGTCCCACATGGACACTTCGTTGTTGCCCTGAACAGCTGAGGGAAACAGAGGCCAGAACCGTTACTCAGACAGAACTCCATTCACAGAGCTTTTTCCACCTTGGTGAGTCGTCCAGGTCAGCCTGGAGCTGTTTCCACTTGTCCCCACCCTGCACAAATGCTCACTAGTTCTAATGACACTGTGACCCTGGCACCAGATTGGAGCTCCAAAAAAATGCTTTAACAGCCCTGTAAATATTTACTGGTGTCCAACCAAGCGGAGAGAACTATGTGGTAGAAGGGCAAATCATAAATAGATTCTGCCCTCAAACCCAGAGTCCAGAGGTAGAGAGAGAGGAAAAATATATATTACATATGTGTGTGTGTATGTGTGAGACAATGAGAGCATGAGAGAACTGCCAGTTCCACCTGGACTCAAGGGAGGAGACCACGTCCAGCAGGCAAGAATCACGGTCACCCCACAGAGATGTTTCCGCTGGGGCCGAGGGACAAGCAAAGCTGGCGGGGTAGACGGCACACAGGCCAATCATTCCAGGCAGAGACAGTGGGATGAGCACACACACGACAGCTCTCCAGGGTCTCAGGGAGACGTGAGGCGCTGGTGAGCCTGAGGCCCCCTTGTGCGCGGAGGAGTGGGAGATGAAGGCAGAGAAAGGAAAGGAGGCTGGAGGGAGACTACAGAAAATGAGAACTGCAGGCCTGAGAGGGACATCTTCCTCTTGGGTATTTCTGAGCAGGAGTGACAACACCCCAAGGCTCATTCTTTTATTTACTGAACCAACATGTACTATGAGCTTGCCACCATCCTGGGCACTCAGGGAAGGCAGGCAAACTATGCAAAAACTTCTCTGTTGCATGGAACTTACCACATTCTAGTGGGGACCACAAACCAAAAAAATGCAAAGGCCCTGAGGCAGAGTGTGCTCAGTCCATGAAAACAGCCAGGAAGCCAGTGTGGCTGGAGCAGACCGAGCACGGAAGATAAGCAGGGAAAAGGGCACAGTGCAGGTCACCTTCCATGCTAAGGGGACCCACATGGACGCCACCAACAACCTCGCACACCCTCTGGCTGCTAGATGGGTTTGGCCCATTGGGAGCTAAATAATGACCCTTCAAAACAACCAGGTCCCAACCTCTGGATTCTGTGAATGACATCCTGTACAGGGTCACCAAAGTGACTTTTCAGATCTGATTAAATGGAGGGCCTTAGTTTAAGGGGTGGGGAACTAGCCAGGTGAGCCCTAAATGCAATCACAAGTGTCCTTAACGAGGGAGGCAGATCAGCCAGCAAAGAAGGTCATGCAGTGAGATGTGCTGGGGCCTCTCTGAGGCTGGAGGAAGGGACCGCGAACCAAGGCACGCAGCTGCAGACGCAGGAAAAGGCAAGGGAAGGGTCCCTCCCTCAGAGCCTGATACAAGGGGGAATGTGGCCCTGCTGTCACCTTGATTTTGGTTCAGCAAAATTCTTTTCAAACTACCTGTCTCCAGAACTGTTAGAGACTAAATCTGTTGTTTTTAGCTACCAAGTCTGCACAATTTGTTACAGTAGTCATAGAACACAAACACAGGTCCGTGGAAGCCCCGTAGATAAAAGAGATGGACAAATGTCAAGTCAGTCACCTTAGACTGGATGTGTCCCTCACCTGGAAACGACTGGTCCTCTCAAGGTGGCCTTCTCCATTCAATTTCCTTCAATGCCAGTGACCATTCCCTCCCGCCCTGCCTTCTACTGCCACTCTGCCGGGACAAGCCCTATTTCATTGCACTATTTTTTAGGATGCCCCACACTCACACCTTTGTAAATACTTCCTTTGGAAATATATCCTCCTCAAATGATCCTACCTTGCAAATGCCATCTATCTCCTGTTGCAAATGCACCCTGACTGATAAAGAAGGTCAGAGAGTAGCAGGGGCAGATACCATAAAGCCTGTGGGCCGTGGTGACGCGTCTGCCCGCCACTGGGAGTGAGAAGCCACTGGAAGTGCTGGGGTAGAAGAAAGAACAGTAGGTAAGATAGAAGAGGTAAGGATAAAAGCAGGTGGTGACAAGGATACTGCACTAACAGGGACAAGAGATCATGATGGTTTGGACTAGGGAGCCAATGGCGGAGGTGGTAAAAAGTGTGTGGATTCTGAATATAGTTTCGGATAGAACATATATCTGTCTGATGGACTGGAAGTGGGGTGAGCGAGAAAGAGTAATCAAGGTCAACACCAGGCTTTCTCCTGAGCATCTAGCATAAAAGAGTTGCCACTTACTGGGAGAATATTGTTAGGAAGGACAGGTTTGTCTTGGGTAAGTGGTGGTGGTGAAGGAACTGACAGGAAACCATGAGTTCAGGTTAGACATGCCAAGTTTAAGATGGCTGTTAGACATAGGGGAGATTTCAAGCGGACAGACATAAATCTGAATAAACTTGGAATCTAAAGCATGCAACTAGATGAGATCATACAGGGAAGCCTGTGTGAAAAGAGAGGTTAAGATTGAGCCCTGAGGCAGACCACGATGTAGCAGTCAGACAAGGAGCAGGAACTCGCACACCAACAAACTGAGGGTCACGTCCTTCAAATCAGGGAAGTAAAGTATTTCGGGAAGAAGAAACGATCAACTGGCCAAATGGAAAGTCAAATAACAGGCAGGCTGAGAAATGGCATCGACTTGGGCAACACGGTGACTGACGCCCACGTACCAGATGGACTACGCGCGAGGAGGGGCCACGGCGTAGAGGTGAGGGGTACAACGAATGACAAGCTTTATCAAGCATGAACTGTGTACCAGACTTTACATATTTTATCTCAGTCTTACAACTCTGCTAGTAAGTATTTTAACCACATTTTACAGATGAGGAAAGTGAATTTTAAAGACTTGCCCAAGAGCCCCACAGGAAAATTGGAATGTCCAATGAGGGGAGGGAAGGGAACACAACAAAGAGATCAGTAAGAAATGGCAACTGACAAGACGAGCCAAGGTTTCTGACTTAGATTTCTAGGAAGACGGTGGCAGCTTTAGCAAAAAGATGGGACACAGGAGAGAGAACACAGTGGAAGGGGAATGGTGGCAGACGGGAGTGAAGGGGACGGTAGTGACTGAGGAGATCACTTCCAAACACGGTGCACATGAAAGGACAGAACCAGCGGTGGAAACCTCCATAATCACAGCAGAACAAAGTCAAGCATTGGGTTCATATGTAAAACAAAAACCCCAAGAATGTGAGTCTTGGCAGCAGGGTGTTATGCACTTTCTAAGAAAATTCCCCAACAACCGAAAGCCAGCCCTCCATTTCACCTGCGATCACCCAGGACTGATACAGCGGGTGCATTGACAGGCGTCGGATTCGAGCCCTGGAGGGATGACAGTGACTGGAGATCGGGAGCTGGAACCTCATGTCCCAACAAGCCATGGTACCACTGCTTGTACCTTAAGAAAAAAGAAAGCCAAAAAGATTACATCTAATGATTAAAGCACATCAGGCTACATTTAAACATATGGTAAACAGCATTAGCTTTGTATGAATGTATTTTGTTCATCCTTTGGTCTCATGAAGTTGTTTCCCCAGTTTCAAACAGCACCTCTACTTGTTAAATAATGAAAGCATGAAGTGCTTATCACAACGCTACATTTGTAGAAGTGTGTAACAAATGTAAATTGAAAATGAATAATTCATTAATTACACCCACAATAAAACAGAAGGTCTAGAGAAGATAAAAATTGAACTTGGTATTTGTGAATGCTTTAAATAACCAGAGAGGTTTTCCTGGTATTCACTGATCATTTTATCCGTTCCAGAGGGGCAGCAGCTGCCATCAGGTTTCATCTGATGATCACTCCTGTGTGTATGGATGTCCAATCCCACAGAAACTGGGGTGAGTACCCACACATCTGCCCAAGACAACTTAAACAGCACCGAAAGGAGCCGCTCCTCAGGAACCATGCGTACTGAACAATGAACAGCTGGTCCTGACAGAGGCACACAACATCTTTCTGGATCAGTCCCTAATTCCAGTGAAGGGACTGAGGTGGGAAGAGACAAAGGGGACCGCTGGCCACTCTGACTGTCACCCTGTCTCCCCTGGGACAAGGGCTCAAAGAGCTACAGGAAGTACTGGCTGCCCTCCTCAAAGCTGATCAGGGCGCCTGAGAGCACCGCTGCCATGTGCTGATCTGCTAGGTATTCAATACCCACTCCTTGAGACCTGGCATCATACCATCCTGTATCTGTGCAGCTTATTCACACAGAAGGCAAAAAATAATGCATTCCATATAAACTACATAAAAAATAGGAAAGGAAAGGGCAGATACTTAATATCATAAATGCAAGTCAGGGAAACTAGAAATCAAAACTCAGGCATAGCAGAGTAAAATTCTTCTGAAAAAGAGAGGCAAGTGGGAAAAAATAAAATGTGGTGCCCTTCTCAAGGAGCAGGTCCCAAAGCCCTACGGGGCGGCAGCGGTGGTGGTGGAAACACGTGACTAAAACAGGGGCGAAGTGAGAAGAGCAGATGGGGCATCTTCAGCCTCTGAGGCAGGGGTGGGCAGGAGGGCCAGAAACACCGTCCAGCTCTCCTCCTCTGTCGGGCGCTATGGGAGATGCCTGTTCCTTCCCACATTCTCAAAGCAGCCCTCGAAAGGAGCAGCGCCATTTGAAGAGAGGATGCCACTTAAGAGGAGTTACATAGCTCGCCCGAGGCTCCTGGACCGGAAGCCTGAGTTTGTGCAAACACAGCAGTACCACCTACAGACCCAGCCCGCTGCTTCCCTGGCAGAATAAATAAACCAACGCCAACAATCTGATTGCTACAATGATCGCAAAGAGGCTCATTTAAGGACAAGGAGAAATGGAAACTGTCTTATACACACTGGGATGCTGGCGTCACTCTTTCAAATCTATTTTTTAATGGAAAAAATTAAGTTGCAGGTGATAATTACTTTTAAAAAGGAGATGGGAAAAAACTACCAGTGAAGAGAAGGGAGAAAGCTTTCGTAAGAAGCAATTCCAGGCATCAGCGGCATTCAAGAGCCAGGCATGAGTGGAAGGCCGCTCACCGATGCAGAGCCAGCACTGGCGGGTGTCCACAGCAAAGGAAGTGATGAGGCCGGACTTCAGGTCGTGCTTGAGGGCCCACGCATCGCTTGCCGACCTGAGGTCCCAGCCGACCAGGGCCCCGTTCACCGTGGCGTAGGCCAGAACGGACTGTGCCCCCGAGCTGAAGTGGTGCATGTCCACGACACAGCCGTCGTCCCTCTGGTCTAGGGCCCTGAAGAACACACAAGGCAGAAGGCAAGCGCTTGCCTGTCACTGAAGACACGGCCTCAGGCTGCACTCACATGGATTCGTGCTCTAACCACGGTCAAGAAATAAAAGCTTTGTGATCCATCAAGACCATGACAGCTGAGGCATTTTTTTAGAGTAATTTTAGACTTACAGAAGAGTTGCAAAACAGGAAAAAATTCCTGTATATCCCACCCCCAGGGCCCCCCGCCCCCGCGTGCAAACCTTACAGAACCATACAACATTCACTAAACACAGTACAAGTAAAGGACAGAACACATGAGGATGCTGTCAGTTTTCCCACCAGTGTCCTTTTACTTTCCAGGGTCCAAACCAAGGGGCTCATAGCGCTGTCCTGCCTCCTTGAACTCCCCCACCGTCAGTCAGTCACTGCCTATGAAGAAGACGCTGACATTTATGCAGACTATCGGCTTGTTACCGCATAGAGAGCCCCTCAGTCTGCGTCTGTCCCGTGATGTCACGAACAGCCGGTTTATGCCTCCCTGGGGAGGAACTGGGTCAGCGGCACACCCTCCCAGTGCGGATGAGAAGCACCTGACGGCAGCAAGTGCGCAGGTAACACTGACCGTGATCATCTGGCTAAGAGGGTGTCTGCCAGAAAACTCTTCTGTCAGTGAATTATTTTTCCACATAAAACTACTCGGTATTTAGGGGAAATACTTCTGAGACTGTGAAAACTCTGTTTCTGCTTAAATTATTGTCCACTGATTTTTAGGATCCTTTAACAGACCATGCCGGTGGTGTTCTGATGGTGGCTCGCTCTTTCCCTCATTTCTCTATACTTACAATTAGAATTCTTCTGTAAAGAAGAGTTGTCATTTCTTCCCTGTTAACTTATGTATGTACTCACATGTATCAGTATGGACCATGGGACATCTACTTCACTCTTTAAGTCATAACCCAATACTACTCTGATTGATTTTTTGCTTAAGATGTTCCAACTTTGGCCACAGGAAGCCCTCTCAACTTGGCGCCAATGCCCTTTGAAAATGATTTTTTGGACCACTGACTAACTTTCTGGCATCCTTGGAGAACTGTATTTAAAAACCAAGGTCTGTGTGTTAGAAACACATTGCTACAGAGGTGTCCCTGGTTCCAGCCTCTCTCAATGGCCAGAACTAGGGAACACATTACATATACTACCTCATACACAGAGACACATCTATATTTCTGTATGTTCTTACACACACACACACGTATGCATAACCACATACGTGTATCAGGAGTCCACACCAGTACCTGCCCAGAACCAGGGTTCAATTCTAGACATCCCTCTTTCCCTATTTGTTGACTTCTTTTTCCACAGTGAGAAACCTGGCTCTCATTATCTACAACACATTTACTTATTTGTTAATGCTAGCACACAACTAGAGTGGTTTTGAATCGTTAAACCACACCCCTATGAAGGACAACCAACCAGAACGCGATGTGCCAGTTGGGTTCCTCTTGCCCTGAGCCCCACGGCTCCACGCACGCCGCTGCTCTTGGTTAAGCCAAAGCTGCCGGCTGGCTCCCTTCCTCCCCAGGCTTCAGTGTGACCACACAGTCCATCTGTGTGACGACTGGAAGGTTTGTCAGAGACTGCATTCCTCCTTCCCTGTTTTCTGTTTTTATTTACATGGAGGAAAATTCACTTTTTGTGTTATACAATTCCGTGGGTTGTGGCAAATGCACAGCCGTGTATCTTCTACCACAGGAGCACGGAGAACAATCACACGCCCCCAAAATTACCATGTGCGGCCCCTTCGTTGTCTACCCCTCCTTCTATCCCCGCCTCGGGGCATCCACTCATCTGTTTACCTCCCACGGTTTTGTTTTCCATAATGTCACATGATTGAAAGCAGTGTCCAGTCTTGGGTCTGACCTCTCTCATTAACAAGAAGGATTTAAGGTGCATTGATGTTTTATCAATAGTTTATTCCTTTTCATGATGATAATCAAATAAAAGTAATAAAACATTATTGATTCCTTTCCTCTCATTTTTATGTGCTATTCCATTGTATGGTATTCTGTTTCTTTCAGGCTGAGGCATTTTTGAACTAAAACAGTATCATGAACATACTGGTCAGCCTCCTTGGTGAGTACGTATCATGCTTTGCAAACACTCTTTTAGATTTAGGGTCTCAGATCAAGGGTCAGCAAACATTTTCTGTAAGGAACCAGATAGTAAAAAATAGTTTAGGCTTTGCAAGTCACACACATCTTTACAGCATATTCTTTTTTTTTTTTAATGACCCTTTGAAAATGCAAAAATTATTCTTAAGTTTACGGACATACTGCAGGCTGTAGTCTGCTGATCCCTTAGATGACAGTTATATTTACAAACATTCTGATATTGACTATATTCCCCTTCTAAAGGGATGATGAAAAGTCCAAATGCCAAATAAAAAGTGAAAAGAGCCACACGTTCTAATTAATAATGAGCTGACAACAGTTGATACTAAGTTGATCTGACTGAATGAAGCAAAGGGAACTAAAAAGGACTCCCAACAAGGTTTCTCCAGAGCAGTGTGCCAGGAGGCAGAATGAACCCTAAACGCCCTGACACGATCTCCCAGTCGAGGCTGCCGGCTGAGAGGCGCCGGTGTGCAGAGCGTGCACCTGCTGCACAGTCACCACACGACACATCTTGCCAACAGGTCTGTGTTAACTTACATGGGACTCAACAGGTATACTGCTGTACAGACACCCTTTGCAGAAATGATGTTAAGGAAAACTAGCAAGTATTTGTTTTTTAGTTAAGGGCCATATATAATTTGTCCTGGACAAGAAATTAAAGAGGACACTAACAAATGGAAATGCGTCCCATGCTCTTGGCTAGGAAGAATAAATATTGTCAAAATGGCTATATAACCTACAGATTCAACGCAATCCCTATCAAACTACCAACAGCTTCTTCAATGAACTGGAACAAATAACTCTAAAATTCATGTGGAACCAGAAAAGACCCCGAATAGCCAAAACAATCCTGAGGAGGAGGAATCAAACAGGGGGAATTACGCTCCCTGACTTCAAGCTCTACTACAAAGCCACAGAAATCAAGACAATTTGGTACTGGCACAAAAACAGACCCACAGACCAGTGGAACAGAATAGAAAATCCAAACATTAACCCAAACATTTACAGCCAATTAATATTTGATGAAGGAGCCTTGGATATACAATGGGGAGAGGACAGCCTCTTCAGCAGCTGGTGTTGGAAAAACTGGACAGCTACATGTAAGAGAATGAAACTGGACTACTGTCTAGCCCCATACACAAAGGTAAACTCAAGGTGGATCAAAGACCTGAATGTAAGTCATGAAACTATAAAACTCTTAGAAAAAAACATAGGCAAAAATCTCTTGGACATAAACATGAGCGACTTCTTCATGAACATATCCCCCCGGGGCAAGGGAAACAAAAGCAAAAATGAACAAGTGGGACTATATCAAGCTGAAAAGCTTCTGTACAGCAAAGGACACCATCAGTAGAACAAAAAGACATCCTACAGTATGGGAAAATATATTCATAAATGATGCATCTGATAAGGGGTTGACATCCAAAATATATAAAGAACTCACGCACCTTAACAAACAAAAGCAAATAATCCAATTAAGAAATGGGCAGAGGATATGAGTAGACACTTCTCTAAAGAAGAAATTCAGATGGCCAACAGGCACATGAAAAGATGCTCCACATCGCTGGTCATCAGAGAAATGCAGATTAAAACCACAATGAGATATCACCTCATGCCAGTGAGGATGGCCAACATCCAAAACACAAACAACAACAAATGTTGGCGAGGATGTGGAGAAAAGGGAACCCTCCTACACTGCTGGTGGGAATGCAAATTAGTTCAACCATTGTGGAAAGCAGTATGGAGGTTCCTCAAAAAACTCAAAATAGAAATACCATTTGACCCAGGAATCCCACTCCTAGGAATTTACCCCAAGAATGCAGCAGCCCAGTTTGAAAAAGACAGATGCACCCCTATGTTTATTGCAGCACTATTTACAATAGCCAAGAAATGGAAGCAACCTAAGTGTCCATCAGTTAGATGAATGGATTAAGATGTGGTACATATACACAATGGAATATTATTCAGCCATAAGAAGAAAACAAATCCTACCATTTGCAACAGCATGGATGGAGTTAGAGGGTATTATGCTCAGTGAAATAAGCCAAGCCAAAAAAGACAAGTATCAAATGATTTCACTCATATGTGGAGTATAAGAACAAAGAAAAAAACTGAAGGAACAAAACAGTAGCAGACTCACAGAGCCCAAGAACGGACTAATAGTTACCAAAGGGAAAGGGACTGGGGAGGATGGGTGGGAAGGGAGGAATAAGAGGGTAAAAGGGGCATTATGATTAGCAGACGTAAGGTGGGGGGGCATGGGGAGGGCTGTACAACTCAGAGAAGACAAGTAGTGATTCTATAGCATCTCACTATGCTGATAGACAGTGACTGTAATGGGGTTGGTGGTGGGGACCTGATGAAGGGGGTAGTTTAATCACCATAATATTGCACATGTAATTGTAGGTTAATGATACCAAAATAAATTGTAAATAAAAAAAAAAAAATAATAATGTGTCCTGGACAAAAGCAGGCCATATCTGATTAGTGAATGTATTAAAAGTAACACTCATTTTAATTACAAAGGCAAAACAAAATAACAAACAATACAAAATACAAACAATAAAATCCTAGGTGACCCAACAAACACCTTTTTCTGCCTTGGCTATACACTGGCCATGACTTACCCCACCAGTACCTGCTCACTCTGCCTCTGCCCGTGGGGCCCCCGCTGTGGCTGGCTGACTTCCTCTGCGCTCACCCCCAGGGCCGCGTCCCTACCTGCGCCCTGCCCGCTGCGGGTGGTCGCCCTGCACCGAGACCTTCTTCTCCCGGACTGCAGCTTCTCAGACAGCGTCATGTCCTTTACTTGCCTTTGGGATACTTAGTGTGGAGCACACGGCAATCAGCTGGGAAACTGCTCTACCATCAGATATCCTGCCTTGCATGTGTTTAATCGGTAGGCAACCATAGTTTGTAAGAAGTGAAGAAAATTCTAAAATGAACCAGCCATCATTTTGTTTTAAAACGATAAGCAAACCATCTGAGTAAAAAGCTCCTCTACATGTTCCCATCAAATCCAAAGGTTTTAATGCCAAGTGATAAAATGCTGATGATATCTGACTTTTCTTTAATGAAGAACACTGACTTTCTCAAAATTGGCCAGCCAGTTATGCTTTCAGGAGTTGAGACAGAAGTAACTAATAACTAGGTTATTCAGACAGATTACAAATTGGGACCGAGCTGCAAATTCAAAGCTGCCCTTCCAACCTTCTGACAAATTGGCAGAAAATACGATGTGCAGACATAGTTTTCTGACACTAACTACATGTGAGAGAGCTGAACTGGAAATATAGTTTTATTTATTTCATGTGCTTAAAAAAAGTGCAATAGTCTCTCAGTTAATCCAAAATATGCAGGTTAAATTACTGTAATGCACTAAATGCAGTTTAAAGCCACAAAAGATAGATACCTGCTTTGTAGAGGGTGAATTTTAGGAGACTTGGGCAACTTAGAGGCTTCGATTCCAAGAAGCTGGACAGCACCGTTGTCAGATGCTACGGCTACGTAATGGGAGCCCTGGCAGAATGTGACCGCCTTGACACGCCCCCCAATCCGGCTGTACGTAAGGATAGACCTGCACAAAAGAAAAATAAGATTTCATTTCTGAAAGGCCGCAAGAGCATTATTATTGCTAATATTAAATAAATACCTACAAGACCATTAACAAACAAACAAAAACTACTACTTTCAGGTCCATTTCATGTCTTTCATCTAGTAACTAAAACAAGAATCCCCCGCAAAAGCACTAATACAAAGTCACCTTTTCTTCTGACATTTTCAAATGGCCATCTCCACACATTTCTCTCCTATCAGAAAGACTGTCCACTCTTCTTGCCAACTCGAAACCCCACACTTGTGGCCCTGGTAGTTTTCCTTCCTGTGGTGACACTCTGCTCCCAGCAGTACCTCTACTGTCCAGTTACCAAGGGATCCTCAAGAGGCAGTCTGGCATAGCAGGAAGAGCGCTGGCTGTGCGATCGGCTGAGGTCCCGAGTACTGACTACTCACATGATCTTGGTCAGGCCACTTAACCGACCCTGGGTCTCGGTTAACTTATCCACAAAACAAAGACTGCCCAATTTATCTAAATGGGACATAGTGAAGTTCAAATGGTACGTGTATCATAGAACATTCGTAAATGCAATATTATAATATTCAGCCTCTCTCACACACATGCTGACCCCTCAAACTGTCCATCCTCCTTCCTTAAATTAAGGGCCAGGTTTCCAAATACTGATCTACACAAGGTGCCACTCCTGACCACCAATTCCCTCCTCCATTACCTTCCACATGGGCTGCACACTCACCCTTTGGAGGTGTCATACCTCTAGAAGGTCACAAATCCCTTACCACCAGATTTATTAATCTGTCTTTTGTAATTTACTTCCTTGGATTATACAAATTATACATACTAAATATACAAATTATCAAAGTACAGAAAAGCAAAAACATTTATGATTCTACCACCCAGAGAGAAACACTCTTTTTATATTCTTTCAAAAGGTTTTCTATGCATATTATATTCATATTCACTTTTTTAAAATTATGGAATATTTTATATTTTCATTAATCATGCCTTTCTAGTTCACTTTTTAGTGTTGTTGAACTACAACTCCCATGCCATGAAGTATAACATTTTAAAGTGCAGACTTCAGTGATTTTTTTAGTATATTAACAGAATTCTGCATAGATCATCAGTATCTAATTCCAGAACATTTTCGTCATACCTCACAAACCCAAACAGAAACTGATTTCATATCTATTAGCATTGACTCTCCATTTTCCCCTTCCCCAGGCCCTAGAAACAGCTAATTTACTTTAATTTTCTATGAATTTGCCCATTCTGGATATTCCATATAAATGCAGTCATACATTATGTGGTCTTTTGTATCTGGTTTCTTTCAGTCAGCATAATGTTTTCAAGGTTCATCCATTCCTTTTTATGGCCAAATATTACTCCATTAGGTAGATAAAGTACACGCTACTATCTCTTCACCAGCTAATGAACATCCATATTATTTGACCTTTTAGCTATTATGAATAATGCTACCACATCTTAGTGTGTCTAGGGCCCAGCCAGTACAGCAGATGGTTAAAGAAGCCCAGGACAAATATATGGGAGAGATGGAGACGCCAAGAGGCTAGGTTTTTGCGCAAGCCTGTTCTCTCTCTCTCTTAATACTGAGATGTAATTAAATACTATGAAATTCACGCTTTTAAAAGGGTTTATAGTATAGTCACTCAGCTTTGCGGCCATCACCACTATCTAATTCCTGAACATTTTCATCACTCCCAAACAAAACCCTGTCCCCATCAGCAGTCACCCCTTGGTGTCCCCTCCCCAGCTCTTGGCAACTCCGGCTCGGCTACTTCTCTGAGGATTGGCCTGCTCTGGACACTCCACACGACCAGAACCAGGATGTTTGCTGGCCCTTTGGGTCAGCTTCTTTCACTCAGATCTGTTTCCAAGGCTTATCCGTGCTGTAGCTTGAACGGGTATTAGACTTTCTATGGCTGAATGACATTCCACTGTATGGACATGTGACGTTTTGTTCAGCCATTCAACAGCTGAGGGACACTGTGGTGTCCGCTGTTTGGCTATTATGAATAAATAATGCCGCTATGAACATTCGAATATAGATTTCTGTGTGAACAAATGTTTTCAACTGTCTTAGGTTTACACCTAGGAGTGGAATTGCAGGGTCGTAAACTCTATGTTTAGCATTTGAGGAACTGCCAGACTGTTTTCCATTTCCCATTGCCATCAGCAATTATAAAGTCTCCATTTTACATTCCCATCAGCAATTATAAAGTTTCCATTTTCCATTCCCATCAGCAATTATAAAGTCCCAATCTCCCCACACCCCTTTCGGCACTTGTCACTGCCCCCTTGACCTGACCGTGACCGCCCCAGTGGGTGTGAAGTGGTCCCCCCCTGTTGTTTGGGTTTCCCTAGTGACTGATAATGTAGAGCATCTCTTCATATACTTACTGGTCCTATCTGGAGAAACACCTCTTGGAATCCTCTATTTTTTAACTGGGTTATTTGTCTTGTCATTGTTGAAAGAGTTCTTTATATATTCTGAATTTTATATAATCTTAGATTTATGATTTACAAATCTCTCTCTCATTCTGTAGGTGTCTTTTTACTTTCTTGATAGTGTCCTTTGAAGCACAACTGTTTATAATGTTACAGTCTCATTTGTCTATGTTTTTTTCTTTTGTTGCTTTTGATGTCATATTTAGAAATCTTCTTAAATTTATTGAGGCTTGTTTTATGGTTTAATCTGTGAAGTGTTCCATGGGCACTTGAAAAGAATCTGTATCCTGCTGTTGCTGGAGGAAGTTTCTGTTGATTAAGACCTGGTTGGTTTCTGGGGTGAGTCAAGACCTCCGTTTCCTTGTTGTTAGTATGCTCGCTTGTTCTATCCACAATGAAAGCAGAGTATAACGTCTCCAACTATTATTGTTGCACTGTCTACTCTTCCCTTCAATTCTGTCAGTTTTGCTTCATGTGGGGGCTCTGTTGTTGGGTGCATGTTTGTGATTACCAAGTTTTCCTGGCACATTGACCAGGAGTGTTCTGTCGTTATAAAATGTCCTTGTCTGTCTCTAGTAGCAACTTTTGTCTTAACGTTTATTTTTTATGATCTCAGCATAGCTACTCAAGCTCTTTTAGGTACTGTTTTCACGATGTATCTTTAACAGTCCTTTTACTTTCAACCTATTTGTGTCTTTGAATCTAAAGACAGCACTTGTAGCCAGCACTGTCATATCATGTTTTTTCATACCTTCTGACAACTCTGCCTTTTGACTATGTTCAACGTGACTACAATAAGGCAGGGTTCTGTATAATGTTTCACTATTTGTTTACTCTCTGTCTCACGCCAGGTTTTTCTGTTGTTCTCCTATTCCTCGATTACTGCCTTCTTTTGTGTTCTAAAGATATTTTCTAGAATACCATTTTAACTCCTTTGTTTCTTTTATATTTTTGAAAGGCTTATCTTTAGTGGTTTCACTGGGAAATACAATTTTTTAGTGGTTTCCCTGGGATCTAAAAATGATCAGAGCAATATGAACTTAATTTAATTAATATACAAAAACTCTGCTACAATATATCTCTGTTCCCTCCTCCCTCCCACATACTACTGTCATACAAGCTACATATTTATATAAGCCCATCAACACAGTTTTATGATTATTTCTTTATATGGTCACTTTTTAAATCAGAGGACAGGTAAAAACAGTTACAATTAAAATAACTCATACTGTCTTTTATATTTATGTATTTACTGTTACCAATACTCTATTTCTTCACATGGATTCAAGTTACTGTCTCATATCCTTTCAGCACAAAGACTCCTTTTAGCCCTGTTTTTGTAGGCCTTAGAAAGTCTAGATCTCGTTTTTGAAGGACAATTGTACTGGATATACAATTACTGATTGACAATCTTTTTCTTTCAACACTGACCTAGTCTTCATCATTTCTGATGAAATGCCAGCCGTTGTTTCTTTAAATATTCTTTCTGCTCCTATTTTTGTCTTTCTCCTCATCCTCTACTATGTGTCTACCAAGCCTACTCCGCAGGCCTCTGAGGCTCTGCTCATTCTTCTTTATTCTTTTCTATTATTGTACCTCTGATTGGATAATGTCAATTGATCTACCCTCAAGTCCCTGAATTTTTTTTCTCTTCTCAGTTGAAATCTGCTGTTCAGCCTCTCGAGTGAACTTTTCATTTGTTATACTTTTCAACTACAGAATTTCTATTTATCATTCTTTTTCCTTGTTGATATTGTCAATTTGGTGAAACATCATTCTCATACTTTCCTTTTAATTCTTTAAACACGGTCTGTTTTAAATCTTTGGACATGTTTTCAGATCTAATTTAAAGTTTTGTCTACTAAATCCAATGGGAATACTGAAGTACATTTTCCACTGACTGCTTTTTTTTTCCTGTGTCTAGTCTATATTTTTGTGGGGTTTTTGCCTGACTTGTAATTTTCTGGTTAAAACCAGACGTTCTAATATATGTCACTTTGGAAGTAAGATTCTGATGCTGTTGCTATCTGTTTAGTGACTCTCCTGGACTAACTCTACAAAGTCTATATTCTTTCTCATGTGTGGCCCCTGTAGTCTGTTGAGTTAGCTCAGTGGTCAGCTAACTACTGGATAGACATTTCCTTACATGCCTTGAACTGGTCAGCCTTTGTTGGGGCTGGGTTTGTGTTATGACACATTTTCAACAAAGCAATTTACAACTCTATCATATCCTTCATTTTCCTACTTGTACAGGGTCTCAGTGCCAGCCAGAGGAGAGAACTCAGGATCTTCTGAGTCCTTTCTTAGGTATGTGCACAACCCTATGCATGCATGTGGCTGAAGACACCCAAGAATACATTCAGTTTTTCATCTCTATCCCTAGTTTTGTTTACAAAAGCACTGATAATTTCAGCACATGTCCTATGAATAGAGTTCTTCTCAAAGAACAAGCCCTAAGAATGAAGCTATTCAACAAACTGTCAGAAAGGTCAAAGAGTGACAATTTTCTGGAAATGAAGCTTTTGGGGAGTTCTGAAGCCATAAGACCCCTCCAGGGCTACAAGTGGCTGGTTTTCATGGCTAGTGTAGGTGTTAGACTGTTAAGTTTCAAAGCCACTTAACAGCTTGGTAGATGGGCATAAAATTAGAGAACATGGTGTTCTGAGATTCAGCTGTTTTTCTTGAATAACATACTTCAGATTGATATAGGACTTTAATTTCTAGAGTTCTGAAAAAGAATATTTTGACAGTTTTTGCCAGGGTTCTCATTATTCTGGAAGAGCAGATTTTTGGAAGTCCTTACTCTGTCATTTCAAAAACAGAAACCCTATATGGGCTCTTAAATCTACTTTTCCCAAAATATCAATATATCATATCAAAAAACTTATTTCCACATCAATTTTATATTTATACCATCACTTGTTTATCCAATTTCACCTCTGTTACTGAATCTTTAGTTTGCTTCTAGTTTTTTACTATTATAAAGAAGCCAATCTGAACAGCCTTAAAACGAAATCTCTGAGTTTATTCCTAGTTTTTTCCTTAAGATACAGACATCATAAAGACCTGTGGTATATTATTGCCGAAAAGCCCTCTGGGATGATGAATGCATCACCCCACCAAAGTGCACTGTGTGAGAAGGACCAATGGCCTTGCTTGGCTTTCATGCTCTCACTCACACTTTTTTACTGCATTTGACAGGTGCCTGTAAGTCCCTTTCTTAAAAATCTCTTCTGTTACAGTCTGATGTAATTTAAATGGTTTCTCCTCTCCCCTTTCTGACCACTCTTCCCCCATTCTCAGAATTCAACATTCCCTAAGATTAAGGCCCCAGGCTTCAGGCCTTCACAGCCCTTTATGCTCCCTTTTCTTCAGAGCAGCCATACCCCTCAAAAACTTCGACTCCAGTGAGTCTTCAATATGAAACCTTAACACTGATAACTTCCTTGCACACCCTCATTTTGTTTCAACTCATCATTAGGACAAAATTTCACTTAGATGTTTTATCATTACATTTAGCAAGTACCAAATGCATCAACCTCCCCTAAAATTGAGAAGCTAAATGAGCCAAAACTAGGTAGCACAAGAGGCATACGTGGAAAATATAATTTAGAGTGCTATAAGGGATTAAGTTGAAAAAATTCTATGTAAAAGTTTAGAAAGAGCAAATTTTCAAGAACTAGTTCCCATCGGACAAACTAAAAGTTAACTCAAATAATAAAGAAGAAAATGGCAGAGCCAAGATCCACATGGCCTAAATCACCAACCGTAATTACGTGAGGAAGTCAGGACTGGGAACAGGGTGGTAGGCCGACAATGCACAGGGGGGATGCCTCAGCAGTCAGAGTATGTGAGTAACATTTCCTAAGAAAACACATCAGTTTTTCTCTTCTTTTCCAGCCACAGCTGTTTCCTCTTGTGTTCTGGCAACAATAATGGCTTCTTTCTCCCCTAATCAGTTCATGAAAGCATGTGATGAGCGCAACTAATTCTGTTCCCCTCCCCTTTCCTCCACCCTGGAATGAAGCCCCTCCAAGCCAAGGCCTACTGCATTCCACAAACAAGAGAGCAGCTGTGTCCAGAGGAAATTCAATCTCTTCATCATACAAACTTCCCAAAGACTACACAGACAGCTAAACGGCCACATTTTCTGGGAAATCTCTGTCTGAAATGTGACACTGAGATAGAGAAGGCACCAATCTGTCATAAAAATAATCTGGGAATTAACAAGTGAGGTTTTTTGCAAAGTAAACAGATAATAACCTTAAATGAGAGGTTTACTCATGTTAACTTACTTTCCTAATAAAAGGTACAATGAATGCAACTGATGATGGTAATAACAAAGAACAATTTGGAGAATACTAAATCAGAAGAGGTGTTTGAAATAGTAATCAAAATGCTAATAATGGTAGGAAAAAAATCAAAAGAATGGCTGTAGACAGGGAGGAAGCAGGATTCTACATGAGGGGACAGGAAGGGACAGTGGTGTGACAGATGTATTCTGTATCTTAAGAGTGGCTACAGTTGCACAGGTGTATGTATTTACCGGAACTCATGGACTGGTTCACATAGGATCTGTGTACTTCATACCATACCAATCTTATGACAAAAAAGAAAGAACTATAAACATACTGAACTCTACTTAATGACATGCATACTGAAGTTCCTAGGGGAAGTGTGCAACTTACTTTGAAATACATTTAAAAATGATGAATTGACAGGAGGACAGATAACTATATGAAGTAGTAGATATAGTACAACTGCACAATCTGTGCGGCAAGTATATAGGTGTTCACGCTGAAACTCCTCCCACTTTTTTTTTAATTTGAAAATTTCATAATAAAATGTTGACAAAAAATTGCTACACAGAGCCAGGATTCTTTTGAGTTTCAGTTTATATTCTGACCAATGCAATGCCAAGATAGTGAACAAGAAAACAATAATTAAGCATGGTGTAAAAATACAGAGCTGTTTTTCAAAAATAACCACCACCAACAGGTTGGTAAATAAAAAGCAAACTTTTGTATTATTTTAGTTATCAAAAGTATCTTGTTTGGCAGTTTTATGGTCAACTATGGTCAATGAACTGACAATGAGAAAAGGAACAAAGATCCCCCACACCTTTTTATGCACATGAAATTCAATTCTGATTTCTAGTAGTTTTCTTTTCAGATCAACCAAACTAAGCACAGAACAAACATGAATACGGCACAACTAATGGGGGTAGGGGTAGGTGTGGAGGTGGGGAAGCAGCACCCAGACTGTGTATCAAATAGAGATGTAACTATAAAGTGGTACAAATCTAACATACTTTTTATAATCACACTTAATCAAAACCATATCATGCATATTTAAAGAGTCTTAGGGACTTACGTCATAAATTATCTCCATCTTGACCATAACAGTGGGGCAATAGCATAACATGTATTCCCTTACACCTCTACCGATTCAATCATTTTTTAACTTTCCTCTTATTCATATTCCATCTAACCCTTTTAGCAAACCTTGCCAGCCCTACCATCAAAATATATCTATAATCTCAGCACTTCCCACCACCTCTGCCCCTTGCTTGACTTACTGTCAACAGCCTCCTAACTGCTTCCGCCCTGCCCTCTTCAGTCTGTTTCAGCAAAGGGGCCAAAGCCACCTTGTTCAGGTGTAGCTCAGATCGGGTCTCTGCTCAGAACCCTCTAAAGGCTCCTACTTCACCCACAGCGGAAGCTGACGTCCTTTACAGCAGCCCATGGGCCATGCAGCCTGGGGCCTGGGAGCCCTCCTTCCTGCTCACTGCTCAGGCCACACAGACCTTCTGCTGTTCCTCAAACATCTTCCCTGGGAGGCATTCCCTAGCCAATCTATTTACAATCCTACCTTGCCCACCCCCATTGCATTCCCTACCCCTTTCTAACTGTATTTTTCTCCATAACAATAACATAACTTTTTCTAACATAATGTTTTATTCCTTTATACTGTTAATTGTGTGTCAGAAGCTGCACAGAACAGTTGTTTTTGCCATTTATCATTGCTATATCCATCCCTAGGTACATAAACCAGCGCTTCAGTAAGTATGTGTTGGTTAAGTCAATGAACAAACGGATTCTCCTCTAACATGGGCTACCTGGTAGTGGTGGTCTTCCCCTCCATCTTTTGACTGTTCCAAATTTTCACTGTGCCATCATTTGAACATGTTGCAAAAAGTGAGTGTTCATCGGAGACTCTAATCCGATTCACAGCTGATTTGTGTTCATGAAGATGCGCAACTAGCAGCCCTTTAGGACGCCACCCTAAGGAGAAGCAAAGGACTGTCTTCAATTGTGGTTTACCAATACAGTCTTTCCCTCCCTACCCCCACCCCCACCTACAGTCGCCAACCACCAGCATGAGAACAATCCTAGGAACTGAACAAGGGTAACAAGAGCTAGCCAATACAGAGAGGTGTACCGGACCATGAGACACTATCACACCATCATCAACTGAGGAGGGCATCAACCACAGCAAGTAAGCGTTGCTCAAATAACCTTGGGAAGACTGCACTGGGGGCCCTTCCCTCGTATCTGAGAAGGCAGAACAGTCTAGCTGCCCAGAAAAACCCTGACTACTTACTTGCTCAGTAGCGAGGGATGAAGGCCTAGAGAATCAGGTGCTAGAAGCAGCCTAGGACTGAGTCTTAAAACCCAATCTACCATGATGTGTGACCTTAGGGTACTTACTGAACACTCTGAGCTTCAAATTCCTCAGTGCAAAATGAGGGAAATATTACTTAAGCCAAAGGATGACTATATGGATAAACAAGACATACAAAGAGTCTAACATTGTCCCAAGCCCACAGCAAACACCCAAATGTTGATTTCCTCTCTATCTGTAATCACTTATTCTATGGTATCAACGTACCAGGATAAGCAGTACAATGAAAGACTGCTTCAGTTAGCCCCTGAACTGTCTAGTACTTTATGACAGCTATACACTTGTTCTTTTATGTATATTTTTTGTGTATGATTAATTTCCTCTAATAAATTATAAATTTGCTGAGGCCACAGACTGTGTCTTATCCATTCTGAATCATTCACAGCATAGGTCCTTGCTTATAACTATTTTTTATGTTTAATGAATACATTTTTATATTAAGTATAAAATTTCATAATACTTAGTATTGATCAGTATTAAAATAAAATGGAAAGCTTTGCTGAAGATCATACTGCATTGAGAGTCAGTCCAGTGCCTAATTACATGATAACAATGTTATTTTAGGAGGAAATGATTTCTTCTTACCAAGAAACAAAAATGAAACCAAGACTACTGCCAAGTCTGGCATACTCTGATTAAAAAATAAACTGCTTTCCCTTAAATCTCTAGCTCACCTGTGTGGAAAGAACAGCGGAATGCAATTTTTAAGAAGGATGTGCTGGATTTGGAAGTGATCAAAAACACTTTGCCATGAAGTCTAGATAATCCACTGGCTAGGCCGAACATTTCCCTATAGAGAAAATCAACCTCACACAACTTCTCAAGTGCGGAAAGAAAAAAATCCAAAGTCCAACAGTCACAACACATTTCCTGAACCACAAAATTTGACACCTTTTCTGTGATTACTGAATAAAATGAATGGCTCCACTTAAGTATAACATGCCACTTATAAAGACAGATTCATAAAATAGTTTGAGATCTTTTTTTGTTTTTAAAGAAGGGCTGGTCAGAGACATTGAACCGTATCACAGAAACAACAAACACTGCAGGATATTTATTTTGAAAAAAATGATATGGCTTAGTATATGACTAAAGATGCCACTTGCCACTTTACAATGTTTTTTTAAGTCTTTAAAAATCATTGATCTCTACCAGCATTTTCCCCTATTTCAAAAGTGGTAGCCCAAGGAAATTCACATGATTCTTAAGTGTCTATACATAATAAGCACACTAGGCATTTCTTCTTGGATTTCAAGTTACATTTTTATTATTAAAATTTATATACAGAAACTCATTAAAAATGTTTGTAAAATCTGCAAATCTATTATCAAAGACTAGTTCCATGCAGTATACTGGGCACGTCTTTTAACACAGCTGAGCCACATTTTCATGTGAAATATCCCTAAATGTCTTAAATCTTCTTAGAATATAGGAATGTTTTTCCAGAATTTTAAGGTTGATAATCACTGAGTGGGTGGGGTCAGAGATGACTTTGTTTTCCCTTTTAAAGTATCCATTATTTTTTACCTTTTTTTTTTAAAGAAAATTAATAGATGTGAAACCCTTGAGAAATTAAAAGCCAGAGTTTACTCCAAGAAGCCTAACATTGAGTGAGAAAGTGGCATTCACACTAAGCAGGCAGGTAAAACTTCACCTATAAATGGGAAAAGGGGTCACAGACAAGCTGAAATAGCCCATTGCCTCAACAAGACACTGTAGGCTGCCCTCAGGGCTAAGATCCAAACACACAAATAATGACTTCTAAGATTTCTCCCTATTGCTTCTTCCTCTGGGCTCCCAGAGTGACAGGGCTTTTTTGTTTTTACTTCCTTTGCTGGGCAATTAATGATCAGACCCTGGGCTGCAGCACCTATCAATGGGCTTTTACCAGGTGGCGGTGGTTTGCTCTCCCATTCAGCATTTTCCATCATCTGCTTAGCTATCCTCTCCGCATTACACTGCTCCCGCTTCTGCTGTATGAGCTGCTGAAGTTCAGTCTTACAGGTTGTAATCCGAATCTGGTAAGTGGATGGTGAAATTGTGCTACTTAAAACCTGTATTGTTGGTTTTCTATTTTGGACATTTGTCACTTCTGGAACCTGAGAAACAGAGTGACAGGTATTTATGTCATAAGCAGAGTGTATTTGATAAAATGTACCCATGTTCTCTCTATTCATGGTATAAGCTTTTGGTCCTTATTAATGCACCAAGTTTTAAATCCATTTATATACAATGACATTTTTTCTCAATGAAAAACTAGTTAAAATGAAGTAAACCATCATTACTACATTTCCAAACCTCTACATTATTAAAAAATATTATCAGTGTGGCAATAATATTAAACAAAAACCCTCATTAATTTAAGTGAAAAGAAGAAATAGAATTTTATCAGTTGGTTCAGTTAATATTTTTCATTTAAAATATGATTGGCTAGGGAACCTTAAATTGCACATTTATTTCAAATATATCAATCTCATGACATTTCTCACACATGGCAAATTTGGGATTTTTCTTCCCACAATATTACAGATATAATTTATATATATCTGTGTGTGTGTGTGTGTGTGTGTGTGTGTGTGTGTGTAAGAGTAAAAGGAGACTTAAATGGTTCACCACAGCCAATAATGATCACAGTTCATAATGATGTCATCAACCCACAATTTCAGGTTCACTTTATTGTTGAGTACTCTAAAATGAGGCCTTTCTTGATCCTTTCAATGACTGGATTTCCCCTTGGCTATAAAATTAATGACATATATTGAACCTGCCTTAAAAAGAAACATGTCCTCCCTAAAGGACAAGACACTATATTGATTTTTCCAGTACAGGACACAGTCTTTAAACATCCAAAACAGAAGAATGGGATTAAAAGACAAAAGAAGGGCTGTTGCCTAGGTGACAGTACCTGTGGAGAAGTTGACAAAGGGACACAAATGCCAGCAGAGGACTCTGATCGAGGAGGCTTCCCAGTCTGAATCACCTCCTGGTCACTCCCTTTAGGGAGGGCCTGTGGGATGCTCGGTGGTTCCAGTGACCCAAACATGCTTTTCCATTCCTCGTTTACGTTTGAGTCTTGTTTGACATGTTTTCTAGCTATGAAAACAGATTCAGAAGTTAGTCTGAAGGAAGCCTCTAAAACCAGTATGTGCTTTTATTGCTTTTTTTTTCTTTTTGGTGGGGAAGGGCCAGCAAGGACTTCACATCCAATTTGTTTTTTACGATATCCAATATATGTACATTTATATGTACATTAAGTCTCACTTCATCACCAGGGCAGATGGAATGGATGCACTTTCAATGGCATTAATAATTAGATCTCACTGCTCCTTAGTTTTCCAAGGCTAAGCACCACTTTATCTGAAGAACCACAACAAAACCTTTTTCAAACACCACAGACCACACTGCTGAACATGACCCATTTCCAGATCAGTTACCTGGGACAAAGACAAACAAAAAAAAGAAGAAATAGAAAATCTAATGCTATACTGCTACCTCCAGACTACAAACAACTGAGAAATCCTTTATTTTTTTAAACTTTGTCCAGTTACAAAAAGACATTATAAACACAAAGTTCTAGCATTACCAGAATATAATATGAATTGCCCCATAACTTTATAAACTTTATAAACTACATAGTTTAATGATATACTACCGTATTATTTTGCAAAAATAAAATATATATACTATTTCACAACTTGCTTTTTTCGCCTACTTAATACGTTGAACACTTATATAACCACTCCCCTATAAATGGACACTTCAATTATTTCCTTTTTATTTTTCCATTGAGAACATTCTTATACATATTTCTTCACATTTCTGCCAATGTTTCTTAGGAGAAATTTCCAGAACTGAAATTTAAAGTCAAAATTTAAGTCAAAAAATAAGGACATTATCTTCTAAAAAGAATATGCTCAATTTATCATCTCATCAACAGTGCATAAAAATGCCTATTTATTTACCCTTGCTAATACTAGGTATCATCCATCTTTGCTAACCACATAGGCAGAAAATGGCATCTTATTGTTTTAATTTGAATTTATTTATTTACCTTTTCAAACATGCATTTCTATTCTTCTATCAGTTGTATGTTCAAATCCTTCACTATTTTTCTTTTGGGGTGCTTGTATTTTTCTTATTAATCTGTATGAGTGCTTTAAATATTATGGTTGTAAACCACTGATAATTAAGTTGCAAATACCTTATCCCAAGTTTAGTAGTAGAGGTTCACTTGAAATAGAATTCATCAGCTGCCCTCAAAATCTGATAGTGGAACAGGGATTTTTAAAGGCCAGTACTTTTTAGTGAGTACATCTCCAGAAACAGTTAAAAGAAGAATGCACAAGACCTTAAAATAATCAATCAGTATCAATGTCCCTGTCACAAGAGCTAATGGTTCTAAATCTCAAGACTTCAAGTGGTTAAGGCTTCTGTGATCTCTACTTTTTTGTATTTCATTGTTAATAACAGACTATTCTTTCCGATTCACTGGGCATTAACTACTAATAACAAACTAAAAAACTTTACCTTGTTTCACACAGACCATTGGCCTTGGGTTGGTGTTTAAAGGATTAAAAAATAAGAATTTCCCTTTCAATCACACACCTCCACAGAGGCAACATGATTTTATTGTAAGAGCAGGCTTGGAGTCAGAGAGGGTCTGAATCCTGACTCAGACACGCCCAGAACCAGGACTCTGGCAAGTTACTGTATCTCTTGACCACTAGTTCCTTTCCCAGATCTTCCTGCTATATAATGGAGTCACCCCTGAATTTCAAAGTCCTGGATCTGGGAAATGTGACTTTCTATTTTACTACTAACTAGCTAAAACTGGCCTTATGAAATAATTAGTAATAACAAGCTAAACACACACACACATAAATGTACACACCTCGCTTATCATCTGGCTCCTGTTTGGTTTTAACAAGATCAACTTGTCTTCCAGTAATGCCTAAGGCTGCCAGGTCAATCACGCCTTTCTGACTGCTATCGTGAAGATGGCTCTGGTCTACCATATTGGCCTTTGCTTTGTTAGATTTCATCATGAAGTCTTTCAGGGCCAGAAGCTTGTCTTCCTCTTCCTCTGTCATTCCCTAAAACCAAATAAAACCATATGTTCTGGGTTATTTTCGTAAATAACAACAGGCCTCGGAATAAGTAACAGACTAAATATTAACAGTGAGACACACAAAAGCAAGAGAAAAAGAAAATATCAATATCAAACAACATCTTACTACTCTGATCTCCCAGAACACTATTAGGGCACTTTCTGTTCTGCATCATGATTGATAACTTTCCTCTAACTGAAAGAAACATAATCCTTTCAAATACCCAAAGAACCACAAACATAGCACCACCACCCACCAGCATTCTAGGGTGACGTAGTCAGAGTCATACTGCCTAAGTTCAAATCCCAGCGACATTACTGTCTGTGTGACCTCAGGCAAGCTACCCAATTTCTCCATACCTCTCTTCATTTCTCTATACAATGTGGATAATTACTAACACAGACCTTGTAAGGTTATGTTTAATAAGGTGATTCACACAAGACAGAACACTTGAAGCGGACAGCCAATAAATTCTAGGTAATTAACTTAAGTAACTGACTGAATAAGAAACTTATATATTCCAGTAAATGGAACAGTTCTCTGTATTTTCTTCTTAACTTTCCAACCATTCTCAGAATCCTTTAGAATGCTTTTATTATGCAAATGAAAAAAATTACAATTCCCCTAACGCCTAAATATAGAATCCACTGAAGTTTAAAGTAATAGTCACAATCCACAGGCACAAAAGACACATGCAAACCCATCAAAGAACGTCAGAAAGCTAAGAAATAATGAAATAAAACTGCACTGAAGTACAATAATCACAGCAGGATCCCTGACTGAACTGTTTCCAATATCAACCTTAAGTTCTTCATTTATTTTCACTTTTGAAATTATACAGTTTTATAGCTATATTAAAAATTCTATTCTTTTTGTTGGTTCACATGAGAAAGGGCTCTGTTTTCGTCCACAAAAGGGAGGACTAGTGTAAGGGCCAAAGAAAGGAATAAGAGACAGTGATGTATGCCACAATCGCAGGAGCCCTGAAAATACTCTGCTAGGTGAAAGAAACTATACACAAAGGGCCACACAGTGTGTGGTTCCATTTATATGAAATATCCAAGACAGGCAAATCTGTAGAGGCAGAAAGTAGGTTTGGGGGGGTGCCAAGGGGTGGGGGGGCAAATGGGGAATGGCTGCTAATGGGCATGGGGTTTCTTTTTAGTATGATGAAAATATTCTGGAATTAGATAGTGGTGATGGTTTAAAAACTTTGTGAATATACCAAAACCACTAAATTTTACAAGTTAGAAGAGTGAATTTTATGATGTAGCCACTATGGAAAACAATTATGGTTGTTCCTCAAAAAATTAAAAATAGAAGTATCATATAACCAAGTAATTCCACTTCTGGGTATTTACCCAAAGGGGGAAAAAAGCACCCACTAATTTGAAAAGATATATGCACTCCTATGTCTACTGCAGCATCACTTACAACAGCCAAAATATAGAAGCTACCTAAATGTCCATCAATAGTTGGTTTAAATACACAAGGGAATATTATTCGGCCATAAAAAGGAATGGAATCTTGCCATTCAAAATGACATGGATGGACCCAGAGAATATTATGCTAAGGAGTAAGTCAGAGAAAGAAAAATACCATATGAGTTCACTTATATATGGAATCAAAAAACAACAAACAGAAATAGACTCATAAATACAGAAAACAAACTATGAGTTGCCTGTGGTGGGGGTGGGGACAAAATAGGAGAAGAGGATAAAGAAGAAGAAACTTCCAATTATAAAATAATTCCCTATGCTATGAAGTACAGCATAGGGAATACAGTCAATAACACTGTAATGACTTTGTATACTGACAGACAGTAACTATACTTACCAAGATAAGCATTTTGTAATGTCACCATTATGTTGTACATCTAAAACTATCATAATATTGTATGTCAACTATACTTCAATAAAAGAATTAATGATAAAAATAAATGAGTTTTTGTATGATTCACATACAAAAAAATTCCACTTTGTTCTTGTACTGCATTAAAAAAAGTCAATCATTCCATCATTTAAAAAAATGAATTTTATTATATGTGAATTATATCTAAATAAAAGATGTCAGAACTGCACCATCAAAAAGAAAAAATAGTGAAGGACATTACAAAAGAAAACTGGGCAAATCATGAATCTAAGTATAATAATATCCAATAAAGTATCAAAATGCCAAATGCAGCATATATAAAAATGTTATTCTACATAATATTCATCACTTTGTGTTACTTATACATTACATATTTATATTTCTACAATGAAATGAATGTAAAAATAAATACAATATAATAAAATAATGCTTAGTCCAAAAAATCCAGGAATAAAGGTTGGTATGGCAGGAAATCAATCACTATAGTTAACAGAAAAGAAAAACCATACAATTATCTCAAAAGATAAAGAAAAAAATATATTTGATAAAACTTAACATTTTTCCACAATACTACTCTTAGCAAGGCAGAAATGAAAGGGAATTTCCTTATGATAAAAAGATTGTATAAAAAAGCTATTAGCTACTTGTAAAACCAGAGAACACTATGGTGGTTTCCAGTGTGTCCTGTGGGAGAATTGGGAGACGTTGTTAAGGTATAAACTTGCAACTAGTAAATAAATACTGGAGATTAAACAGCCAAAAAAAAAGCTATAGCAAACACCACACTAAGTGGTATATATACATGCGAGTTTTCCCAGTGAAATGAGAAACAAGACAAGGGAGCCAATTCTATCTGACACTATAATGGGAGATACTGGCCATTTCAATATGGCAAGGAAAACAAAAGCAGCCAGACTGGGGAAGGAAATGATTACTATACACATAAGATATGACTGCAATGTACAAATTCCAAAGAAACACATGAGCAAGTTATTAGAATTAATAAGTTTTGCGAGTTGCTGGTACAAGTATAAAAATTTTTTCCTATATGCCACCTACAAAATAATTTTTAAATATATCAGTTATAACAGCATTCAAAAAATCAAACACACAAAATATTTACAATAGATGTATACAACTCTACAATGTAGACATAACTGAAATAAACTGAAGATCTAACTAAACAAAGACATGCCACATTCAACTGGAAGACTGAAACTGTCAAGACTTTTCAGTTCTCTCCTAGAAGTTCCAATGCAATAGGAATCAATATACCAACGATTTTTTTTTTTATATAAAGTGACAGGCTGATTTGGAAACACCTTATGGAAAATGTATATGGAAATGCAAAGGACAAACAATAGCCAAGACAATCTTGAAAAACAAAAATAAGCCGGAAGATTGTGCTCTAGCCAAAGACCAAGCCTTGAGAAAGTGAAATACTGGTCTAAGCCCATAAACATACCCACAGACTTCTGCTTCTGGCCATGATGTACAACAGATCTACAAATCTACAGATTTATCCTCCTACCTTAAACAACTGAAAACTGGACAAAGAATATGAAACCACTTTTTCAGGCACTGAAAAACAGGAATGAAGGGCTGTGACACCCAAGATAAAAAAGATGAGTCCTATGGCTGACTGTCCAACATACTCTCTACAGAGAGTTTCAGGCCTTTGGCACAAGGAGGGGAACTCAGAGTTCAGGGCAGCCAAGCTCAAGAGACAGAACAAAGTTCAAGGAAGCCAGAAAGGCTAAATGTGTGGGATGGAGAACTGAGGAAGAGGGATCTGGCACAAAGCAACAACTACAGAGGGAGCTGAACATGTATGAGAGAAAATTACCTGAGGTCAGGGAAAGAGCAACTGGAAAGCAGCAAGCCTACCCAGGCCTGGGAACATGAATGGTTCCCAGGGGAAAGACCTCTTACTACATCATGTCCTCAGAAGTCCTTATAGTTAGACTAAATTAGTCACTGACTAAAGTCTGTTCTGGATCTGTTCTAACAAAGCTTAAAAGCAAGACTTAAAAGGATCAAATTGATTCCAAGTAACTTACTGTACAACAGCACAAATTCAACAGTACATAAAAGACCTTAGCACCCAACAACATAAAATTTACAGTCAAGAGAGAAACTGTGTGGCCGAGGGTCATGGATTGGAGGAAAATTTACCTTCTATTATATATTTCCTACACCTTTTCAATTCTAAAGCTTGTGTCTATACCATCAAGTCAAAACTTATTAAAATAAGAATCATCAAAAAGGTTAAAGTATAGTGTCATTTTTTACAGTAAGGAGTGAAATCATTTTGCATTCTGTATTAGTGCCTGATTAAATGGCAACAGGGAGCTCTTGTAGAGGAGATCTACCTACAACAGCCCTGCCATGTATCACTTCTAGATGGTAAGTCCTACTGAAAATCTGGAGTTGAGGCAAATTCTAATGTCCATATGGGTAATGTTCCAAAAGTGTACTTGAGCCTATCATCTGACACTCTGAACATACATGCCCAGAGAAACAATGCTAGGCGGGTCTAGAAAGGCCTATTTTACCCATGATGTAATTATTCCAAGTGTAGAACTATATAAAAGAGCACTGGAGGACCCCAAATAAAAAGGTACTCTGCAGGAACTCAGAATTCCCACTTGGGGAGACTAAAAATGTCTCTTCCTTCTGTAGCCTTGACATTAGGAACAGGTCTCATTTCCCACCTCCAAAGCCTGCCCTGACTCCAAGCCTCTGCTAACAGTGCCAAAAAACTCACGTAGTGCAGGAACCAAAAGGAAGTGAAGACTTACGTGGTCAGATAACCTACAATAAAGGAGGCAAGGGTATATAATGGGGAAAGACAGTGTCTTTAATAAACGGTGTTGAAGAGTTTGCATGGACAGATAACATGGCCAACATCTTAAAGACAAACAACAAATGTTGGTGAGGATGTGGAGAAAAGGGGAACCCTCCTACTCTGCTGGTGGGATGTAAACTAGTTCAACCATTCATTGTGGAAAGCAGTATGGAGGTTCCTCAAAAAACTCAAAATAGAAATACCATTTGACCCAGGAATCCCACTCCTAGCAATTTACCCTAAGAATGCAGCAGCCGAGTTTGAAAAAGACATGCACCCCTATGTTTATTGCAGCACTATTTACAATAGCCAAGAAATGGTAGCAACCTAAGTGTCCATCGATAGATGAATGGATAAAGAAGATGTGGTACATATACACAATGGAATATTATTCAGCCATAAGAAAACAAATCCTACCATTTGCAAAAACATGGATGGAGCTGGAGGGTATTATGCTGAGTGAAATAAGCCTGGTGGGGAAAGACAAGTATCAAAGGATGTCACCCATCTGTGGAGTATAACAACAAAGCAAAAACTGAAGGAACAAAACAGCAGCAGACTCACAGAACCCAAGAATGGACTAATAGTTACCAAAGGGAAAGGGACTGGGGAGGATGGGTGGGAAGGGAGAGATAAGGGAGAAAAAGGGGACATTACGATTAGCGCACATAATGTAGGGGAGGGGGATACGGGGAAGGCAGTATAACACAGAGAAGACAAGTAGTGATTCTATAGCATCTCACTACGCTGATGGACAGTGACTGTAATGGGGTATGTGGTGGGGACTTGATAATAGGGTGAGTTTAGTAACCATAATGTTGCTCATGTAATTGTACATTAATGATACCAAAATAAAAAATAAATAGTCGTGGGATATAGATACAGCATAGGAAATATAGCCAATAATACTGTAATAACTGGTGTGATGGATGGTAACTAAATTTATCATAGTGAGCACTTCATAATGTTAAGTAAATGTCAAATTATTACGTTGTACTCCTAAAACTACTATAATCTCAACTGTACTTCAAAATAAAAAGAACTGAAGGCAGAGGAAAGGCGTGCAAGGGGCTGGGGGAGATGAGCCGCCCGTGAACTTCTTCCTGAGTCCATTCAAAGCCCCGTCTCGGCTCCCTGCGCTTGTTGCTGTTGCGAAGCAAGGTGGCACGGAGCATGGACTTGGAGTTAGGTTCAAATTTCAGTTTTGGAACTTACTGGACTGTGTGAGCAAAGGCAAGCTAACCACCCTCCCAGAGTCTGTTTCCTGATCTATAAAATCGGGGTGCCACCTATTCTTCAAGCATGTTTTAAGAACCATCACAAAATATGGAAAGTACCAACTGCAGTGGTGGAAGCTGGTCTTGTTCTGCTGTTCCTTCTTCTAAGGACCTGAGTGTGGCCTGTTCTCCCTTCTATTACAGCGCCTGCCCCTTGAAACGGAGGACTCCTAACTCCTAGTGAGCCTCCGAAAACTTTATCAACAGAGCCACACAGAACATGACTGAGCGCTCCTCCTCTCCCACTCAGACAAAGGGCATAAGGGACACACGAATGGGTCCAACAAGGACTGACATTTCAGAGAAATCCAGGCCAGCGGGCTTAGTGATTTCATCATGGTGCCCAGGACCAGGGGCTGGCACTGAGGCAGCAGCAACGGCAGAGGGCTTGGGAGAACAGGAAGCAGGCGACAGAAACTGCTCCTCGGTGTTCTCCTCTTACCCACGGCAGCAGCTAAATCTACACCCGAAGCAAGGTAAAGCCAGCACTGGGACTAGTCATGATGTAACTCATGACTTAGAGTGAAAAGGGATTTTCAGGAAAGAGGCTTTTAGTTTAACAGACAGGATTTGCACAAGAGAGAAAGACACCACCCAAGTTCAAATCCAAAAGAAACATCTGAGTTGGTATGGTTTTTACTGCATGCTGAAATCTTTTTGATAAAGGTTACTTACTTAGCAGAAACAAGAGAAAATGTGATTCATTACCCAATTCTCCATCAATTGCTTTCTAAAATATAAAATACATCTAATGTACAAGCCAAGATTAAAAGGAAACCCAAAGAAAAATCTCTGATAATTCAAGTCACATCAAGTCAAGTCTTCTAAAATATAGAAAACAGAACCACTGGTCTGGAAGAAACATTCAGAAATAGCTCCAGCCTCTTGGCTAACTGAGACCTAAAATAATCAATATGGTTCCTGACCCGCGCTCCCATCAGAGCCTGTTCCATATTCAGTCACCCAAACCAACATCTGGGCATCAGACGGCACTGGAAAGTGAGCGACAAATACAATGCAGCAAAGGATCTACACCCCCAAACTGATCAAGACCTCTCTGTAAATAATTAAAGCATTTTCTCATCTCCTTTTCTTATTAGACAAGATATGACTGGCAGGCATCTCTTACCAAAATGTCCTGCAGACTTAAAGACAGTCATTAAAGTTGTCCCTTGGTATTTGTTTTATGGCTCAAGGGGGCATTTGTTCAGAAATTGTATTCTTTTAACTCTAATCATTTTTATTCCAACCTGACTTCTCTAGGTTCCACACATGCCTCTTAAAACAAGATAACTGAATCCAGACTTAATATTTCTGAAGAGGCCTTAACTAATGCCAAGTATAATACAAAGATTACTTCCTCCTTCTAACAAGATCTGTTAACTGATCTAACTCCATAGGCTTTTATGATATAGCAATAAACTGCTTTATTCAATTTAAGGTGTCTTATAAATTCCAGTTATTTCAGCTGTTTGCATGTGGTGAGAACTCTCTAAATTTAGATGGAAATAAACCAGGATTTTTCTGTATTGCACCTGTGCTTTACAGTGTTTCTTCTAATTGAACTTCATAATTGCTTTGGTGAATATGGAACTGAATCAAGAATATTAGTTAAATCTAAGGTTATATCCACTCTTCCCCTCATTTATATAGCCAGGATCACAAAAGAAACAGATGTCCCATGATTCCCTGCTTAGCTCGACTCAATGCCTTGTCATCATCCTAGCACCTCCTAGATGCCAAAGGAAATGTATACAGTATTTGCCAGATTTATTTACTTGTTATGAAGCAACCTAATGAACAAAAAATATTTCTAATGGCTAGATGGATGCTTCAGTGTTTTTATGAAATTTGCAGTTGAATGTGAGACTTCAGAAAGGTGATACAACCTGTGAGAGCAATTTCTTCAGAAGCTGTGCTATGGCAGGATCCTCCGGTGGTGGGCAGTCAGGGAGAGACCCATTTCGTTTCTTCTGACGCATGTGAAGATGTCTGAACAAGCTAGTAATATCTTTAGACCTCAAAGCATAATCAAATATAGAACGACTTACTGGCTCTTTTAAAACACTGAGTAGAACCAGTTTTCTTTCAATCTATAGTAGAAAAATAAAAAGAATCAGCCAAAGATACAACATACAGTACAGTTACTTTCAAATTTAGTAAGACAACTTGTGTAATGTTGATTTCTTATGAAATTAATTTCTAAGAAAATGGAAATTATCAGTATGTGCAATTTTTGCTTAGAAGACAAAATAATAGTGATCTTTTATTATTTTTGAGCTTTAAAAGCTAATGTATTTCCTTTTCTCATGGTTAACATCTGAGTACACATCTGTGCCTATCCCACTGGGAGACTAGTGATGAAGGAAGGACTGAAGGCACAGCCAAAGGTTTGTTTCCAGGCCCCCGTCTCCAGTGAAAGGGAAGACACACTGGAGTACAAAAGTAGGTGAAAGCAAAATTTGCAAAAGGGAAAGAGTTTTAGCAAAAATAGGACATTTCAGGATGTTTTAATAGCCAGAATCATCTCACCAGTCCATTCAATGTAATATCTATTTTGATAGTTGGCCGCTCAGCAAGATGAAGGGTGCAAATGCTGACACATTAGGTAAGTAACTGCCTGTACAGACCGAAGACCCGAAGTTTACCCCTAAGTGCTGTACTGCTGGGGCAGAGGCAGGGGATGGGGCCATTAATTTAAATTTAAAAAAAAAAAAAAAAAAAGAAGGAAAAGCAACCAGACCAGGTAGTAGTCCAAAGTCCAAAGAACAATCATTTAATAAAAGGCTTTTTCCAACTTTTTAGAAATGCTGGCCTGGGCTGAAATCAGTTGTCCTTTTACAATAAAAGCAGAGGTCCATCAATATACATGTTTGCTATATTTTACTTCAACAGCAGAAACTTTACAATATGCATATAAGAAAATAAAGTATGAACTACTGAGTGCTATATACTATATATAACCTGATATATAACAGGAGTCTCTTGAACTTTTCTCACCTTCAAAAAGGTTTGTTCCATTAGCATTACAGTAACTAGCTGGAAGGAATGTGAACTTGCGGGATCCCAACTTAAATCTTAACAACTTAAATAAAAACAGGACTCTCTAAAACATTTTTTAAAGAGGCGTGGTTTGGAGGGAGGGTTGGCGCCTGTATATGCATACCTGTATTATTGGTTGGGTAATATATGGCTCAAGATAAGGCATCAGTTTACAGTAGACATCAGCTGTGCTTATTTGATGAGCAAGCACTGTGATGAACCCCACGGCACCATAGCGTATCCACAGGTTGGGATGACACAGGAAGGGGGCTGAAGAGGGGAAAATGGTGTGGATTGAACCATGTTCAGAAATAATTTACAACTACCAATACTGAAATACCAAAATAAATTTTCACCTTCTAACACAATTGATAAAGGGATTATACCACGTTACTGATCAGGTATTTTCACATACTCAATTATCCAGAGGCATAAAATCAACCAAGTGAGCATGCTAATATTATAATATTCACTATCATAAATATCAACAAAACTACAAAAGAATAAAAACAGCTCTCTCCTTTTGAGGATTTAAAGTTATATTTTTTCATCAAAGCTGAAGATGGGTAGGCATGTACTAATTTATAAGACTGGCTAAAAACTACTGGACAGAGACATAAAAATCCCAACAGTATACAGCAAACTGTTACTTCCTGAGCCCCTCTCCCCCCAAGGTCCAAGGACACACCATCTTCCACACAAGGGGCAAAGAAACAGAAGCTGTTTCTTCTCCAAGCTGTAGCACTGGATTAAAGGAACAATTTCACCTATCTGACATTCTTTTTAACACAAAGATTTGATCAAATCTAATACATAATTTATAAATTCATTCACAAGATATTTGGAATGGAAACTAAAAGGCACAACACCTGATACCCATTCTTAAAGACTTTAAAACATAAGATTGAACCAGCAAATTAACTAAATGTCTTTTCAGGGAGAGTAGTTTGATGGCAGTGTGGGAAGAGCCTGAACTCACCTGCCATGGACACATCAAATCTATAGCTGCATAGGTAATAATCTTCTCTGAAAAAGACCTAAAAACTGACTGAGCAGCTCCTCCACGGAAGGAGGACAAGAACTGCAGTCTTGCCCAAAACCCCACCTTTGGCAGTGACCCACAGGTGGGAGGGACCTCACAAAGGACTGTACCCGAGGAGAAAGGGGTTCAAGTTCTCCCTCAGGTGCTCCAACCCCTGGCGGCTGCACCAGAGAGACGAGCATCCAGATGTCTGGCTATGAACACCATCAGAGCTTACATCCAGGAGACCGAAGGGGCTGCGGAAAACTGACACTTCGCTCTTGAAGGGCTCCCTGACAGACTCACTCCCCCCAGTGCAAAAAAGCAGCAGGTTGAAAAGCACTTAGTGCATTTGTAAAAGATAGTCATCGGCCCTTTTTAAAGCATCTGCTGGAAGTTCTGCTGAAACTCTCTCCAGGGACAGAGGCACTGGCAGGGGCCAGTTTTGCACTTTCCCTCTAGATCCTGCACCCCGCCACTACATCCAGCAGGCAGACATGCCCCAGCACAGCACTCCCCGCAGCCCCACCAAATCTAGCAGCAGCTTGCAGTCTGCACGGGGACACCCTTCAACACCTGGCCAGTGGCCAGGGAGGCCTGCATCTCTGGGCCGACTGAGACTGAGACCAGAGACTGTTCCTGGCAAGCTGCCACTCCCAAGGCAGCGCAGACAGCAGACTGAACACACACCCAGTCTTCCTGCAACCATTCCTTCACAACGCGGAGACAGAGCTGTTTCACCTACCACACAGAAACAGAGTCAAGCAAAATGAGGAAACAGAACTATGTTCCAAACAAAAGAACAAGACAAACCTCTAGAAAAAAACCTTAATAAAGCAGATGTAAATCATTTACATGATAAAGAGTTCCAAGTAAAGGTCATAAAGATGTTCACTGATCTCGAGAAGAATGGATGAACACAGAGAATTTCAATAAAGAGACAGGAAATATAGGAGGAGACAAAACGGAAGTCACAGAGCTGAAGAATACATTAACTGAACTAAACATCACACTACAGAGATTCGACAGCAGACTATGTGAGTAAAGATCAGTGACCTGGAAGACAGGGCGGTGGAACTCCCCAAAACAGAGCAGCTAAAAGAAAAGAATTTTAAAAAGCAAGGATAGATAGCTTCAGGGACGTATAGGACAATCAAGAACAACATTTGCATTATAGGGGCCCCAGGGGGAAGAGAAAGAAAGGGACAGAAAACTTACTTGAAGAAATAGTGACTAAAGTTCCCTATTGAGGAAGGAAACAGATATCCAGAGCCAGGAAGCCCAGAGTTCCAAACCAAATGAACCCAGAGATTCACAGCAAGACACATTGTAATGACAATGTCAGAAGTTAAAACTAAAGGCGTTCATCGCACCAAATCAACCTTACAAGAAATGTTACAGGGAATTCTTTAAGACAAAGAAAAGGCAGTCGTTAATAAGAAAACACACAGAAGTAAAAAACTTACTGGAAAAGGTAAATAATAAAAGTAGTAGATCAACAACATAAAGCAAATATGAAGGGTAAAAGACAAAAGTAGTAAAATTAAAAATAAGTAATTATTAAAAGGATACATAAAATAAAAAGATGTAAAAGGTATCATAAAAAATATAAAACATGCTAGGAGGAGTAAAAATATAAAAACTTTGAAATGTGTTCAAAATAAGCTTACTATCAACTTAAGAGACACTGTTATATACATGTTATATGTGAACCTCTCATAACCACAAAGAAAAAAATTATAATAAATACACAAAGAAAAAGAGAAAGGAATGTAAAAACAGCACTAAAGAAAACAATCAAACCCAAGGTAAGAGAGAAGAAGAAACAGACAGAAGCCTCAAAACCACCCAGAAAACAACACAATGGCAGTAAGTACATACCTAACAATAATTACTTTAAATGTAAATGAACCAAATGTTCCAATCAAAAGACACAGAATGGCTGACTGGACAAAAAGCAATACCTTTCTATATGCTGCCTAAAGGAGATACACTTTAAACCTAAAGACAATCACAGACTGAAGGTGAAGGAATGGAAGGTATACCATGCAAATGGAAATGAAAAGAAAGCTGGGGTAGCAATATTTATGTCAGACAAAATAGATTTTTAAGAAAAAGACCAAGAAGGACATTGCATAATGATAAAGAGGTCAATCCAATAAAAGGATATAACATTTCTAAACATTTAGGTAGCCAACATAGGAGCACTTAAATATGTAAAGAAAATATCAACAGAAATAAAGGGAGAAACATACAGCAATACAGTAATAGTAGACTTCAGCGCCCCACTCATATCCAGACAGAAAATCAACAAGGAAACACTGGCCTTAAAGGACCCATTAGACTTGAGGACTTAATAGATATGTGTAGAGACAGAACTTTTCATCCAAAATAAGCAGAGCACATGTTCTTTTCAAGAACATTCAAGAACATGCATGTAGAACATTCTTCAGGAGAGATCATATGTTAGGCTACATAGGAAGTCAAAGTAAGTGTCAAAAGACAGAAGTCATATCAAGCATCTTTGCCAACCACAATGGTATAAATATAAAAATCAATTTAAAGACAAAAACTAGAAAAAGCACAAACACATGGAGAGTAAATAGTATGCTATTAAACAACCAGTGGGTCAATGAAGAAATTGGAGGAAATAAAAATATACCAGAGACAAATAAAAATGGAATACAACAGGCCAAAATTGTTAGAACACAGCAAAAGCAGTTCTACTAGTTCACAGAAATACAGCCCTACTTCAAGAAACAAGAAAAATCTCAAATAAACAATCTAACCTGACACCTACAGGAACTAGAAAAAGAACAAACAAAGCCTAAAGTTAGCAGAAGGAAGGAAATAAAAAAGATCAGAGCAGAAATAAATTAAATAGAGCCTTAAAAAACAATAAAATGGATATATGAAACTAAGAGTTGATTCTCTGAAAAGATACACAAACTCAACAAACCTTTAGCTAGCCAAAAAAGAGAACACTCAAATAAAAAAATCAGAAATGAAAGAAGAAATTACAACTGATACCACAGAAATATAAAGGGTCATAAAAATACTATTAACAATTATACACCAACAAATTGGACAACCTAGAAGAAATGGATATATTCCTAAAAACATACAATCTTTCAAGACTGAATCATGAAGAAACAGAAAATAAGAGACTGATTACTAGTAATGACATTGAATCAGTAATCAAAAACCTTTCAACAAAGAAAAGTCCAGGTCCAAACAGCTTCGTTAATACCCAGGCTCCTCAAATTATTCCCAAAAATTGAAGAGGAAGGAACACTACTAAACTCATTTTACAAGTTCAACATTACCCTGATACCAAAACTAGACCAACACAACACAAAAAAAGAAAACAGGCCAGTACCCATGATGAACATAGATGTGAAAATCCTCAATAAAATATCAGCAAACCGAATTCAATAATGTACTAAGAGATCATACACCATAACCAAGTGGAGTTCATTCCAAGGATGCAAAGGATAGTTTAACACCCAAAATCAATGTGATACACCATATTAACAAAATGAAGGGTAAAAATCAAGTGATCATCTCAATAGGTGTTGAAAAAGCATTTACAAAATTCAACACCCATTTTATGATAAAAACTCTCAACAAAGTGGGTATACAAAGAAGGTACCTCAACATAATAAAGGTTACACATAACAGACCACAGGTAACAACATAGTCAGCTGTGAAAAGCTGAAAACTTTCCAGCCAAGACAAGGATGCCCACTTGCACAACACTCATTCACCATAGTATTGTCCCTAGCCACAGCAATTAGGAAAGAAAAAGAACGAAAGGCATTCAATACAGAAAGGAAGAAGTAAAACTGTCACTGTGTGCAGATGATGATAATCCTAAAGATGCCCTAAAAAAAAACCTAATAGAACTAATAAATGAATTTAGTAAAGTTGCAAGATACAAAGTTAATAGAAATCTGTTGTGCAGATTTAATGTGCATACATTAATAATGAACTATCAGAAAGAAATTAAGAAAACAACCCCATTTACAACTGCATCAAAAATAATAAAATGCCTTGGATTAAATTTAACCAAGGAGGTGAAAGACCTGGACTTTGAAAACCATAAGACATTGATGAAAGAAACTGAAAACATAAATAGAAAGGTAGTTCTGCTCACAAATCAGAAGAATTAATATTGTTAAAATGTCTATACCTACTCAAAGCCATCTAGATTTAATGCAGTCCCTACCAAAATACCAACATTTTCCACAGAACTAGAATGAGGAATCCTCAAATTTGTATGGAACCACAAAGGTCCAAATAGCGAAGGCAATCTTGAAAAAGAACAAAATGGAGGTATCACAACCCCAGATTTCAAACTATAGTACAAAGCTATAGTAATTTAAACAGTATGGTATTGGCACAAAGTAGACAGACGCATCAATCAGTGGAACAGAAGAGAAAACCCAGAAATAAATCCACGTTTATATGGTAAACTAACCTATGACAAAGAAGGCAAGAATATACAATGGAGAAAGACAGTCTTGTCAATAAATGGTGCTGGGAAAACCAGCAGCTCCATGCAAGAGAATGAAACCATTGCACTTTCTTATACCACCTACAAAAATAAACTCAAAATGGACTAAAGAATTAAATTTAAGACTTGAAACCATAAAACTCCTAAAAGAAAACACAAGAAATAAGCTCCTGGACATCAGTCTTAGCAATACTCTTTGTGGATATATGTCTTCTCAGGTAAGGGCAACAACGATAACAAAAATAAATAGGACTACATGAAACTAAAAAACTTTTGCACACAAAGGAAACCATCAACGAAACAAAAAGGCAACCTAGTGAATGGGAGAAGATAATTGCAAACAATATATCCAATAAGCAGTTAGTATCCAAAAGATATAAAGAACTCATACAACTCAGTAACAACAAAAAAACCCAATTAGAAAATGGGCAGAAAATCTGAACAGATATTTTCCAAAGAAACTATACAGATGGACAACAGGCACATAAAACATAAAAAATGTTCAACATCACTGATCATCAGAGAAATGCAAACCAAAACCCCAATGAGATGTCACCTCACACCTGTCAGAATGCCTAGCATCAGAAAGACAAGAAATAACAAGTGCTGGTGAGGAGGTGGAAAAAAGGGGCACCCTTGTGCACTTTTGGTGGGAAGATAAACTGGTGTAGCCACTATGGAAAACAATATGAAGTCTCCTCAAAAAATGAAAAAAGAACTAATATGGGATGCAGCAATTCCACTTCTGGATATTTATCCAACGAAAACAAGATACTAATTCAAATATATGCACCCCTATGTTCACTGCAGCATCATTTACAATAGCCAAAATATGGAAGCAACTTTACTGTCCATCAAACCAAATGGATAAAGAAGATGTGGTCTAGATATACAGTGGAATATTATTCAGCCATTAAAAAAAAAGAATGAAATCTTGCCATTTACAACATGGACAGACCCAGAGGTATTCACTAAGTGAAATAAGTAAGACAGACAAAAACAAACACTATATGATTTCACTTATATGTGGAACCTAAAGAACAAAACAAACAAACAAAACAGAAACAGACTCACAGGTACAGAAAACAAACGTGGTTGCCAGAGGGAAGGGAGTACAGGGAGAGCAAAAATAAGTGAAGAGGGTTAAGAGGTACAACTTCCAGTTATAAAATAAATAAGTAATGGGGAAGTGTAATGTACAACTGATAGGGAATATAGTCAATAATATTGTAATAATTTTGTACAGTGACTGATGGTAAGTAGGCCTATCAAGGTGATCATTTCATAATGCATAAAAATACTGAATCACTATATTGTACACCTGAAACTAATGTTACTATATGTCAATTAAAATCAATAAAAAAAAAACTCAAGCAATACACAAACAAAAGCACTAAAAGAATTATTATAGATATTAGAGTGTAAAATAAGTAACCTACATACATTTGAATTTTTCACAATTTTTTTTAAAGAGCTACATTAATGCCTTTAAAATTTCCAGAAACGTTATACATCTCTACAAGCTACCACGTAGTTTCTCAGCAATTTAAGTAAATAACTCTCTTGTCTTTTATCCTCTGAGGATTGCCTTAAGAAAAGCCTATTGACCAGTCTAACCAATTTTATTTTCTATTAGTTTTCCTTGGCAAAACATATGACACAAATATTTTATCCAAAGAGGCAATTTTCCAAGATCTCATATTCTCTCGATATAGATCCAACTTGCAATCTCAGATTGCTTACTTTCTTAAAATGTGTCATATTCACTTGTTTGCTCTTATTCTGAATTTTAAATTGAGGGAAATAAGTGCTATCAAGGTGAAGGAATTAATTACTTTCATTAGTTAGTAAGATTACTAACAGTAGAAACTTGAATACTATGAATTCTTAACTGACAATCAGTGCGAGAGAGACATCATGAACCATCCTCCAAATACAGCTTCACTCTAATGGTCAAGTGTCCAAAAATAAGATGACTCTTCAGAGCCGTTAAAGACCTTATCCACATCATGTCAAAAAAAACAAAAAACAAAATAAAATCTTCATTTGTCAAGGACTAGAAAAACTTCATTACAGATAAAAATAAATATAGATTTCCCAAGCTGGGATGGAGGATCAAATGACCCTGTTTGTTTGCCCGACTGTCTCTTCCTTACATATAACCATACCCATCATGTGCACACACACACACATGCACACACACACCAGGGACAATAATGTTGAAAATCTGACTATATTGCCTAGAAATTTTACAACACTCTATCAGTTATTCCCCTTACCATGTCCTACTTTTGAGAAACAGAAACTTACCAATATCACTGGCAAATTCGTAGACATGGGGTTTTTGTAGCAGCCCTAACTGGCACATGCAGGTAAGGGCATTAAGAGCTTTCACAATAACAAATTCTTCAGCATCACTAAGGCCTTGCTGCAGCAGGGGTTTGAGAATCGAGGAGCTTTGCCAGCCAACATAGGCAGCGACACCTGAAAAAGAGAATCACCATCACATGACCATCCTACATCTGATGTACAACCACCAGCCCATACCTGAGCATATGACCGCCGTCCTATACCTGAATATACAACTGCCTATTAACAATCCTATACCTGACATGCCATCAAATAGCCATCTCGTACCTGGATATTTCACCACATAACCTTCCTATACCTGAGGTGCCATCAAGTAAAACAAGGAAATGAATGAAAAGCCAAACATACTGAGCAACAATCCAGGAGATGACACACACTCCCTACCCAGTATATAAATGAAAAAGACCCACATCAAAGCAAATCAGTAAGAAATTCTGGAAACCAAGAAAAACAAGACACTGTGAACTTACAGAAAGAAAAATACAGGTCTCTAGAAAGGAAGGAGAATCAGACTGGCAACAGACAACCTTCAGCAAAATTGGAGGCAAAAACACAACAGAGCAAGACCTTCAGTTATGAAAGAAATTTTATTCCCAAACCACCAATAAAATTTTTAAAAGTCATTTTGAGATACATAAGAACTATACAGTTTTACCTCCCATGCAACCTTTTCTAAGAAAGTTTCTTGAAGATGTACTTCAGCAAAATAAAGATGCAGAATGTACACAATGGTAGATATTACCCAGGAATTCAAGGGGAAAAAAAAAAGAACAGCTAGCAAATATCTAGCCCTAATTAGAACTAAATCGGCCCTAATTAGAACTAAAAGTCAATACATTTCAAAATGTTATCAAGAATAAAAATGGAATAGATTACAAGTAGTAGATAAAACTGGTAAGAAAGTAGCTAGGTATTATAGAAAAGGTGATGAAGGTGTATAACTTTTATCTCTAAAAGTAGAACAAAGGAATCTGAAACTCCAGGACAAATAAAAACTTGTGCAAGAAAGTCATGGTATAAATGTAAATAAATAAAAATGTGCAATATATTTAGTAATTTGCAGAGGACAGAAAGAAGGATTCATTGACCTTGATGCTAAACATTCTCATCAAGTGATAAAGGAGTCATGGCACTAAAATTATGATAAAGCAAATATCAATATAGTACACTATTTGGTTCTAAGGTTAATAAAATTTACACATTCACGATCATGTAAATTTTGTTTTGAATTTTCAGAATCAGTCTACACAAATCACAAAGACTCTGTAATGATTACCAAACAATCTGAATATTATCAACTATGAAAATACAACTGTTAGGTGAGCTGTCGATTAACAATTAGAAGAATTATCAACCAATCAAGAAAAAAAAGAAACAAAGGGTACAGAGAAACAAAGGCACACTAATTTCTTTGCAGTCCAAATCAGAGAGTAGACCCATAAGAAAGAGGATTAATTCCTTTAAGTTATAAAAACAACAAACAAAAAAACCAAAGCACTGAAAATAGGGATTGACAACTCAAAACCAGAGGGGAGAGAAATCAGGGCATGGTATGAGTGAGTGAGATCGTCATCTGGCATGGAAGTAAATCAAGAGACAAAGTCTGAAGTTGGTAATTCTACGAGTAATAATATGACGATTCTGTTTAGAGATAAGGCAAGAATCATCTGAAGATATCAAACTGAAACACAAACCAGAGTGGTTGCCTCTGGAAAATGCAACTATGGCTTTTCATATATTACTTTATACATTTTGAATAATTACAAAAGTATATATCCCTTATAACTGAATAATTTTAGAACTTTTTTCTTTAATAAAAGGACAAATACTATCTAAAATTCTGGATTATATTTTGGAACTTTACAAACTGAAATGTTTAAAGAACTAAAATAGCTCAAAATGTTTTGGAAAAGAAGAGTGACATCTAGGAAACTTTTCCTAGCAGATACTAAAGTTGTTTATGAATATATATTAACTAAAATATGATATAGCTTAAGAATAGAGAGTTTAATATTGAGTACAGGAATGAGAAATCAATGGAATAGAATGTATGTCCAGAAAACTGACTCTAAAAGACATAAGCATAAAAGCAACTTCACAAATAAATGGAAGAAAATGTAATGTTTAATAAATAATATTGGAAGAGTTAGATATATTTCTGAGAAAAATTTAGATTTCACCTCATACCACATCCCAAAAATATATATATATTAAACAAGTGTGAAAAATAAAGCACTGTCTTAAAAAAAGAATGTACACCAACAGATTACTAACCTAATTCTGGAATGGGAAAAGACTTTAGGCACGAAAGTAAAAAAATCATGAAGATCAAATAGACAACATAAAAATTGTTTTAAAAAAGCAAAAAAGATCACGTCATGAGAAGTATTTGCCATAGAAATGATAAAGTCATTGTTTTTAATGTATATATAAAAGGTTCAAAAATATCATCAAGAAAAGCATAACACCATTAGAAAATATAGACCTAAATAATAGATAAAACTTTCATAGAGTAAGAAATATCAATGAGAAAATTTTTCACCTTCACTGATAAGCAAAGAAATATACATCAAAACAAATTACCACTTCACCCTACCAACAAGCAAAGATTAACTGAAGACTGTTCCACACTGGAAGAGGGTGCTGTCAAAACCAGAGTGAGAAATTATTTCACCTTTTTAAAAAGCTTATAAAATATGTCAAGGGTTTTAAAAATATAGTCATAATCTTTAACTCTGTAATTAAAATTTCAGACTTCTATCCTGAGAAATGATCAGAAGCAAGTATATATGTTGAAGATTATCTACATAATATATGATAGAAAAAAATGAAAATAATTTTAAATATCCAAAAGAATAGTTAAATAACTTTTGGTCAAACTATATAATGGAATATTTCAATCTACTAAATAATGGTTTCAGAAAATGGTTAATGACATGAGAAAATGCTTAGAATATGTGTCACCAGAAAAAGGTTTAAGAAATAATAAAATAAGATTAAGAATACAATATACAAACAGCACTTAGGTGCCAGGCCTTATACATACGCTAATTCATTCACCGTCACAACATCCAGTGAGATAGGTGCTATTACTGTTCCCATTTTGCAGAAAGGGAAACTAAGGCACACAGAGACTACATGACTTCCCTGAGAACCACAACCAGTAAGTGACACAGGTAGAGCCTGGGCCCAACGGCCCGGCTCCAGAGGCCATACCGTGCTCACAGTACACATGACGGAATGGCAGATGGAATGGAGACAGCAGGGGAGGCCAGCCTACAGCAAGTAACCCCAAAACATTAACAGAGGTTTTACATGGGTTTAGGACTAGAGGTGATTTGTTTTCTTATTGATTTCTGAATTTTTCAAATTCTCAACATCAAGCATGAATTACTTTATAAATAAACAAAAAAAATCAATGAAAACAGTTTTAAAATGAAAGAAGAACTAATATGCAGGCATGTTTCAAAATATGCATGAATTGACCAATAGATGGGGAAAGTTCTAAGAACCACCTTCCTGGAGAAGAGAAATAAAAATAATATTATTTGAAAGAAGAGAGCAACAAAGAAAGAAAGAAAATGAGAAGCAAAGTATACTGTGTGTTCAGGGACTGAATTAGAGTCTGAGACACAAGATGGAGAGGGATCAATAAAGTAAAGCAAAAATAAAAAACAAACTAAAAATGGCTGGAAAGAGGAGATACAGCTATATCCAGTAATAACAAAGTATGAACAGCAATTTCAAAGCTTTTCCAAAGTAGAAAGTAGCCTTTTCTACAAAACACTGTATGAGAGTATTTTCAGAAATATCAATACTGTTGCAATAGTTTTTCCTTTTCTTATTTTTTAGGAAAAATACCAATGGTAAACCTTTTTAACAGTAACTTTCCAGACTATTGAGAACCAAAATCTAAACCCTACAGCTTTCTGTTACTACATAAATTTGGGTAGCAGCAAAGCTTTCCAATGTGTAACAGTCTTTAAGCCTTTTGAGTTAAGACACAAGCTGTTACAATCGTGTGCGAAATGATATAAAAGGGATAATCATAACAACATGGCTTTAGCATGTATTTCATAAATGACCAAATTTAAAATTGAAGAGGTCAGTACAAATGGGTGGAAAGGGAGGATTAGTTATTATTCAAAAGAGAAAGATTATTAAATCTTGTGTCAAACGTGACTTAATTTACTCAAAGTCTATTTTATTTCCCCTTCATTTTGAATCTGAAGGTAACAGGAGTCATGCAGATAAAATACAAAATGTCTCTCTTCCTTAGATAAATTGGAAAATCAAGAACTGCAACATTTTGAAGAGTGTGAAAAAAACTGCTTTTCAAATTTTCAGTTTACAAAGTGTGCAAGCTTTAATTTTCTTTCTGTAGACTGATTTTCAATCATAATTATACTCCTACTGTTATTTCCTGATCATCAAAGTGATGCATTTACTGTTGAAAATTTGACAAATACAGAAAACATAAAGAAAAAAATCACCCATAATTTCAGCCCAAGAGATAATCACTATTCATATCTTAGTACATTCTAGCCTTTTTTAATAAACATATGATTTGTTATTCTTTACACAACTGGGATCACACTTTTAAGAATTTCATGGTACTCCCCAGGGCATTGAATATTCTTTTAAAACATAGTTCTTAATGACCAAATAGCATTCCTTCATATGGCTGTACCCAGCTTAATTAACCAATGCCTTGGGCAGATAAGATAATTCTATCATCTAAAAACAGCATGATGGCAGACAGAAACACCAAGAACCGCTTCATCATTCATGAAATCTTTCATCCCCTATCTTTGAGACTGCATTAAGTATTTGCTTGAGAGGATAATTCAAAACCTTAAAGATGAATTTAAAAATGAACAAAAAACCATACCAACTATACTATCAAAAAAAGCTCCACGCAGATGCCAATCATTCTTATCATTTAGGAAAGTGATCATGTGGGACAATAAAACATCATTGGCTTTCTGACGTCCAAAGAATACACACAGCCTTGTTATTCCATTTTCCATTAAGGTTTGTTTCACGATATTTTCAGGGTCACTTAGCAAAGTGACAACTTTCTGCTGGACCATTTCATGTAAGGCTTGGAGCTCTAAAAAAAAAGTAAGGAGAGGTTCAATTTTTTTTTGCTACAATATATGCCCAGTCTTGTTTCTAACTCCTCAGAGAAACAGAATTACAGAAGCTACCATGATTCAATGCCTATAATCACTGTTTTCCCACTGTTCAAAGCTCTGAAGGACAGATGGGAAACTGAATATAAACTGAAAAACATCCTAATAAGCAGATGCCACCAGAATGGTTACTATGTCTCTAAAATAACAGCTCTTTTTATGAAGCTCAAGCAGTTTTATAGGGAAGCCCCAGAGAGAGATCATACTGCCCCAATCACATCAAGGACTTGAAAATACTAGACTGGTTTAGGATACTATCTGACGATATAGGGAAATACTTTTAGAAAAGCATTTTTAAAGGTCAGTCTATTATATTTTAGAAAGCCAGAAAATCTACTGCAAGTTCTGTCAAGGACTGACATGATCTGGCCACTGCCTTCTGACCTCATCTCCTACCTACCCTCCCCTTTTCCTTTGTTTTATTGACTTAGTTGTCTTTGTCTTTCCCTCACTAAAATGTATACTCAACAGCTGGGATCTTTCCTGACTTACTTATCACCATACCCTTAGGGCTCACAGCACGCTCATAACTGCCTGATGCAGAGCTTATGTTTAAAAATTACTTGTTGGCGAAATGAATGAGTGCAGCCATTGTCAAGAGAAAAAGCAGTCTGATATGCAAAATTCTATGTTCACATCAGAAAAACTTTAACTCCCAAAAAGTTTTAACACCTAACTTCATTATCTAAAAAGATCTACTTACATGGTTATACAATGTAGGACAGTGTTATTTTTAAAGTAATCCCATGAAAATAAGTCAGGATTTCCTTTCTGATACATTGTCTCGTAAGTTCAAAATTATCCCACTGTCTTCATTCCAGATAATACGTGCTAAAAATGATGCCTTTCTAACAAGTAACAGAAACATCTGGGAACAGATTTAAGTGCATTATTTTACTTCTAAATCTTTAACTCAAACATTAACTAAAAGCCCATTAAAAGCCGTACAGATGTAAAGAAAGTGAAGACAGGGACTCTGACCTCACAGAATTTACCATCACATCTGTTCCATCACAGTAAAGGGTGTGGATTTTGACAATCATAGACAGCAGGAAATAAACATAGTTTATTATTAAGGATACTCATAATATAGTCACATAAGGAAAAAAAGAATTAAATTCTTAAATGATTTCAATTTTTTTTTTTTGTCTTAATGAGAATTACACAATTCTGCTAGCTTTACTATTGACACAAGTCAATGCTGGCTGAAAAACAACTGAGCTAAGAATCTGTGGCAACAGCCGATCATGTTCTGGCCAGCTAACTGTGCATGAGGACAGAGAAAACACTCAGACGCCCAGGACTGTCCCATCCCCGTACCTGGTATTCTTTCATCTTACATGAAAATCACCAATGGCAGCTTGTTGCAAGCTATTATGTTAGCAACTCCTTTTAAATAACAGGAAATCTGGAAGAGAAAATCATACTACCTGTGTCATAATTTCCATTGGGATGTGTAAATTCATCTATTTCTTCACTATTTGGGTCATTTTCCATATTGAGATTTTTTAACTGTACTAATTCCAGGAATCTCAGAGCTGTTTCTGCCAGTAGAGCTATGTTTTCTATAGAAGGAAGAAAATACATAATTATAATCTTAAATCTTTGTAATCCTTATAAGTTTTCCTCCCTAAGTTTTTATACTTATAAATAATCATCATAAAACTAAGGAGGAAAAGTGGGACTTTTCAATTTAGCACTTAATCAGATTTTTAATAATTTCATAATCTACAACTATTCCAAACTGCCAGTTTTAATAATGAAACAAAAGCTCTTTAAAAAAATACAAAAGCATATATGATAATTTTACTTAACACTGCTATATGATATACAAAAAAGAGTAAATCCTGAGTTCTCATCCCAAGGAAAAATAAATTTTGCCTTTTTTTGCTTTCTCTTTGTCTTGTATCTACATGAGATGATGGACGCTAACAAAACTTTATGCAGTAACCATTTCACAACATATGTAAATCAAACCAGCATACTGTACATCTTAAACTTATACATGATGTATGTCAATTATACCTCAATAAAAATACAAAAACAACCCAAAATAAAGCACTATAAACTCTACTGAAGGAGAAAGCTTAATCCTGCTATAGAGATCTACCCTTTAAACGGTATCTTAACAGGTTGAGTCTCAGGTTCTTCACACACACCTGAGTCACATTTACCTCAAAGAGTCATCTCCAAACTGAATCAACCATTACTAGATTGAGTCACAAGTGACTCACATTCTTAGTGAACCAAAGCGTGAGACTATTTGCTGTATTTCCTCCATTCTCTCTGATTATCTATGAAGACTGATAGTACTCACCACTGAAAATGTCTACTTCTAATTTCTGCTGTCACATTTACTATCAATTATACATGTTCTTTGCTTATACTTTCTTTTCCCTTCCATTCTTATTTATTCCTGTGTCTCTGTCCTGTCTCTCCCACTTTTGTGCTTAACATATGACCACACCAGCCAAGACTGTTTTCCTTCTTAGCAGTGAACAGCACCGAACACAAAGTTTAACTACCTTTTTTAAACAATTCTAAGACTTGCTCTTTCCTTTTTAACATCTCTGAAATTGAAATTAATCTCACATTAGCTGAGATTTTTGAGTCAATCAAATGCAGTGATCTTGGATTCCCAGTCCCCACCCCTGCCAGGTTCAACAGCATTCTGAGTAGAACAAAAATTTACCTCTAAGTAAGCAAGACATTAACTTGTAATGCCTGTTCACCCTAAAGAGAGAATAATTCTGGGCCACCCTCTGATAGTCAAAATTCTAGATGAATATCCCCACTTTAATGAGCAAATCTTTATTAGGAAAAGTTTCTTTTATTTCCTGGGCACCTCTGAAGTTTGACTAGATCTATGCCTACTTCCCCATTTAAGTTCATATACCACAATGCACTTGAAAATTTACTTTACATGAGATACAAACCTATACCACTATCTCTGAGTTAAAAAAGAATAAAGAACAAATTTAAATATTGATTTTGAACTTTTACAGTTACTGACGTGTGGTTTAGTCCACGTAGACTTCTGGTTCTACTAGAAAGGCAGCCGCACCACGCACGGAGCCATGAGGAAGGGGCGCTGCAAGGCGGCGGTGACCCCGGCACCGGGACTCCCCCATGAAAGGCCGGAGACCCAAGGGAAGTGCGCGTGCTTCAGAACCAAGGTCTACACACCGGGAACTCTGAGAACTGATTAAAAATTAACCAGATACATTTGGGTCAAATTATTTAGCCTTAGTCCCAACTTCCTCACTTGGAAAAATGAAGATAATAAAACATCTACTGCTCAAAGTCTTTGTAAGTGTTAATAACTGCAACTTTGAGCAGCAGATGCCCTGAAACAGAGTTTTTCAATAAATAGTAGTTATTATTTTTATTCTATGACTATTTTTAATTGAATGTCTGTTAATCTAGCACCTACACATCAGAACCATACCCTTTATTTAACACAACTGAAAACAAACTAAGATATACCAAGCCAAACGCAGGCCATGAAACTCTAAAGCAATGTACAACTTGTTTTTAAAACCTATAAACTTTTAATTCCTGGTTCAATTATTTATATTTGCCAAGTGAATAATAAATATGTTTGTTACAAATGATAAAAGCAGATGTGTCATAAAGAAATCCTGGATTTTCGAGGCCTGAAGTTTACATCTGGGCAGTTAGGGAAACCAAAAAACATAAATAAGAAAACAGGCAGAAGGATAATATAAATAAAAATATAGGTATAGAAAACAAATAAAAACACTCAACAACTACCAATCACTTTGTGGTTACAACTAGAGATAAGGCCAGAGTCCAAAGACTATTTTTTATATGTTCCATTGAAATAATGACAGGAAAACTATAAAATAAAATGAACTAAGCAAGTATGTTTCAAAAAAGTGACTACCACCACACATATGCTATAAACTATTTACAAAGACTTCAAAACAGGATCCCTGACTTCCATCACATCACATTTTGGAAATAAATTATGGAATTAAGTAAATGTTTCAATGATATTTTCCATGCAGAAATAAGCATTTGGAATTAATTTGGGGAGCTAAAAACATGAATCTATCATCTGATTTTATGGTCAGAATTACAAGTAGAACAGGTAGGTGTGTTACGTGACACACCCACCTAACCACAAAGCCACACATCCTCAACACTATAGTAACTGAAAGAGCCTTAAAATTCACCAAGTTAGTAGGCTAGGTTCTTTCAATACCAAATTACCCAGCAAAATTAATTTTTTTCAACAGTTCATTGACTGTTGTATCCTAAAATTAATATTCAAGCAAGCGTATTTGTTCAGAGAAACTGTAAAAAGACCTAAAGACACTAGATGTGAAGCATATACTTTTAAACATCAGCCTTACTACAAATTAAATTACTCCCAGTAAAATAGTAAGATTTTGTATTCTATACTTATCACTTAATAATTCTGATGACTTCAAAAATGAGAGTACACACAAGAAGTTGAGTCTCAGGAATAGATTAGCAATAAATACTAATAAAATGTACACAAATAGTTCAAGGACCAAAGAAATCTTGTAATTCCCAAAGAAATCAGAGAAACAAGAGGTATTACAGTCAGTAATGTCAAAACTATGAATGGCTATGATTCTGGACAGTAGACTCTTACCAGCATAGGCTAGTCTAACAATAGTAGCACCGTCCTGGGCTAAGTGGGCTATGCCCGGCAGAATATACTCCGGATAGATATTGATATCATTGCGCGGAACCTCTTTGACAAGAGCAAGAACTTTGGTCAATGTCCTCAAAGCTTCGGCCCTCACTCTAGGAACAGAGTCATTGCTGAAATGCAAAAGATATGGAGTAATACGATCCAAAAGAATTTCTACACTTAATCTTGGGGCCAAATGGAGAACCAGTTCCAAAGCAGCAAGCTTGGAATCACAGTATTTAAGGGTCTGTAGGCAGGATGTCATAACAGACACCAAGATAACCAGCCCACTTTCCTTTGGCTCTCCTGCTTTTTCTGGCAGATCACGTCCACAGAGATTGTGAGTAATGTTGCTCAAATCCTTCCGTATAACCAGAATACGCTCATCTGCAGAAAGAAATGTTTCCTTGGCAAACTGGGCCATGTAGGGTTGAAGGAAAGTGTAAAATATTTCGGGAAAGGCATTGCCACGCTGCTGTTTTAAGTAATCTTCTGCCTCTAAACGTTTATCTGGCTCACGGTGAATCATCTGCATTACCTATACCAAGGGGAGAAAGGAGTAAAAAAATATTTAAGAAATAGCAGATTAAATCAGATGAAAGTTACAAGGGCAATTACACAATTCAGAGAATTTTTGAGGTAATTCTGACTCTTCTCAATCTTCACCTTTCAACTTTCAGAACCTGACTCCTGAGTGATGTGTGACTCTACTACTGTCCCTTAGACACCTTGGAGGTATGCCGTGTTCTGCGTTCCCCGTTCATTGAGATGGGAGTAATATATGCTGCACACAACTCAAGGGTTCTTAGCCTTTTTAAGCAGGACACACCTGAGAATCTAAGGAAAGCAATGGCATCTTCTCCAAAGAAAAATGTAAACACACAATTTTTTGCATACAGTTACAATTCTGAAATGGATCACAGAATCACTAAAATGTATTTACATATCCAAAATCTAGTTTACAGCCTTTTTACCATCAAGGGAATAAATACATGGTTTAAGTGTAGCGCTAGGATCTAGTCAAAAAGAGAATCAGTCATTTAAACTCTTCAAGTAGTGTAAAAGAGCTGTTAAATCCTGCAAATGCGAGAAAGGACATATACCTAATTTGAATTTATCTTGTTTTCTAGCAACTTAGGGAAATATTTTTTTTCAGTATACAGAGCACAGTTTAATTTTTCCTAGACCCTCATAATGCATCAGTCATTAAATACTCAAAACATCATAAAGATATATCTCATTATTTGAGCTTTCCATTTATTCTCTAAATAGGAGCCTAACATTGGACTTTGAGGAATCAAATACACTATAAATAAGGAAAGGTGACTTAACAGCAGTACTTTTACATTTGGATCAAGCCTAAAGATTAGTTGAATTCAATCCTTTCACGATCAAGAAAACACAGGCCCAAACTCACGAAGTCCTTGAGCCAGTGCAGCACAGCAAGTGAACGCCATGCCCGAAGACAGAGCGGAGGGACACCAGCTCCCCACCCAGTGCGCTGCTCGCTGCACAGAAACTAAACTGGCTTCCTCTGAAGCACCTTACTGTCAATATTTGTCATTGTAAGAGGAATTACATACTTCCCTGCCTTACGAAAGAATATCTTAAATATACCATGACCTGCCCATGACTCAAAGTCATCAGTATCAGTATCATGTGGACTGACTTTATTAATTGGTGATTTTACGGATCCCCTTCGAGCACTGCCTCAGGGTCACGGAAGGTATACACAGCTAGTTGTTTCTATATGAAACCACCCTATACTGCGGACTGTATTCACATGAATGCTTCCTGTCTACTTCATCTTAGCATACGCCACCATTTCTTACTAGCAAGCTCTATCCTGGACAGCCTCTGTAATCCCCAGTCACCCCCCTTAAGCCCTTCCAAATCTGTCCAAAGCAGAGATGGAAATAATAAAGATAAGATGTGTGTATTTGTCTGTCTGTGTATGCATGTGTGTGTGTAATTAAGTCAAATGAGCTCAGACTGAGAAGGGTAAAAGAACTGTACATTACCACCTAAAGTAAAAACAATAGGTTGTCCCTATTAGCCTACAGGGCTTTATCGCTTTGTTCCAAATTCGTAACATTCCACAGAGCTAACAGAAATGTGAGAACACAGTCTATTAAAAACATTATGGCAAATATTTGGAGCATAGTTACCAATTCTCTGATACTGCGATCTTCAATTTTATTTAGCACTTGTTCAGGGAAAAACTGTCCATTTCTATAAGCCAAAAGTTGAGAGAGATCAAAGAGTGGTACACCTTCTGTGAAAAGCTCTGCTATCACACAACCTGGAAAATAGATATAATTCCATTAGAAATGAAACGCAATATATCGTTAATATAGAGGAAGAATTCAGAGAATTCATAAAACTCAAAATGCAAGACCCCAAGTAAACTGAATTAAAATTTTAATGCAACACAAAACTATAATCAAGCAAGACAGGAAAAATGTCTACTGCCTAATCATTATGTCAAAGTATAATGTCAAAAAAAGGTCCATTTAATTTTTCTCTCTCATAATAAAAACATCTAAAGTAAAATAAACCTCTTCCTAGCCCTCTAATTTAAAATGAAAGTTTGTATATAATATATACACACATAAATATATAGATAAAAACCACAAGACATACACTTTTTTTTAAAGATTGGCTTACAGACTAAGTTCATAAGGAACTACTAGAAAGTTATATCTGACAACTAAAAATTTGGCTTAATGATGAATAAATCAAGTGTCTACTATACAGTAGGCACTAGTAGTACATAAACAGATAAAACACCTGCCCTCATGAAGCTTTCACTCTAGGAACAGACATAAAATAACCCAGTGAACAAATACAATTATGAAACGAGAAGTGCTGGAAACTGTGGCTATAAGATTACAGAGGGAAGGAGAAATAAGCTGATCGTTTTGCACTTTTAATCTCCAAACAAGGAATAAAAAAAAGTACCTAAATTCCCAAAAGGGCAATGCAGTTTCAATGAGTCATTATCTGACATTCATTTAACAAGTTTTAAAGATATCCTTAAATAACCTGCGCTCACAGCCAAAGCATCTGCTTACCCCGCTACTGGGATGCTATTCCCCTAAGTACCAACGGGGCTAATACCTCCATCTCCTTCAGATCTTGAATCAGTTGTCTTCTTTGCAGGAAGGCCTTTCTGGACCACCCAGTTTAAAGCTGCAAACCCCACCACCACAATTTCTCCATAGTACTTGCCTGGCATAGTCCCCTTCCCCTTCCCCTGCTGTTTCTCCCCACAGTGCAAACTGACAAATTAAATACATTATTTCTCTACTGTCTATGTACCCACTAGAATGCAAATTCCATGAGGAAGGGATTTTTGTCCATTCTGTTCACTGAAAAATCTCCAGCAACAAAAAGTTCCTGATACATAACATTCAGTAAGTTTCTTGAGTTAGTTTCTGCCCATGGAGTGTCAAATTCTAGAATAAAAGACTTGAAATAGCTATTAAAAACACCGAAACAAGAGGGAACTAGAAGACCTGAACATTACAAACCAACTGGATCTAACACTGACATCAAAAGAATGCTCCACCCAACAAGAGGAGAACACAAACTCTCAAGAGCACATGGAACACTCTCCAGAGTGGGCCATATGATAGGCCACAGGAGTCTTAAGTTTAAAAAGACTGAAATCATATAAAACATGTCCTTCAAACCACAATGGAATGAAATAAGAAATCAGTAATATAAAAAAAGAGTAGGGGGATAAAGATGGCGGCATGAGAAGTGAGGCAGAAATCTCCTCCCAAAACCACACATAACACGAAAATAGAGTAAATACAATAACCCTGAAAGAGTTACCAGAAAGAAGACTGTGACAGACTGTCTACATCTGAGGGAAGGGAAGACCTCACAGAAAAGGGCGAAGTAGCAAAGCCGTGACCCAGAGGGACCCAAGCCCTCCCCCAACACCAGCTCACCAGCAAGAGGAAGAGAAACAGAGCAAGGAGGGAGTAGAAGCCCAGGACTGCTAAATACCCAGCCCTGGAGATCTTCTCTGGGAGCACGAATCCACATTACATGGTGCTCTGGAGATTAGAGGGATTGGAAAGCAGGGACAGGCAGAATACTCGGAGAGACTGGGATTCCAACTGCTTGTGGAGGACAGGTTCCCACAACCGGCTGCTCTGGGACAAAAGAAAGGCAGGTGCTTTCAAAGTCTTCCCAACAGAAAGAGGGCTGCTAAAGGGTCAAGGATTACACAAAGCTCGCTGCTCAGGAAAAAGGACAGGTGAACAAAATCGTTCCAGCACACACAGCCCAGCAGGTTGGGAACTCTCAGAAGCTTCAGGCGCTTCATCACCCTGGCTGGCAATGTGGGCCGAGGCACCTCACCGCGATATGCAGCCAGACTCTCCTTCCTTCCACCCGGTAACGGATCACAAACCTACTGCCCCCAACATCGCGCCAGGGTAGAGCAGGGCAGCCCCACCTATGGCAGCTACAGGGGCATAGCACAGAAGCTGCCCCCTGCATGCTTGGCTCACTGGCCCTGGCAGTAGAGGCAGGCACTGCAGCCAGGAAGCAGGAAAGAGCTCTTTCCTCACAGCAGGCACCTGTGCTGCTCACCTGTGACCCCTGCAATCGCACCAGGTGCTGGCCAACTCCAGAGAGTAGAGCTCCTGGACACTAGAAGGCACCATGTACACTGTAATTCCATATTATTCAATAGGATTAGGAAGCAGCAAAAGAATTGTTCAATCCAAAATCCCACAAACACAAGAAAGAGGGCTCAGTGAAACTGAAATCAACAATCTTGATAAAGATTTCAAAAAAAAATCATAAACATGCTCACAGAGATACAGAAAAATATTCAAGATCTCGGGGACAACCTCAAGAAAGTGATAGAACTTTGAAAAATCAAAGGGGATTAAAGATGATGGGACGAGAGATACATTAGACTTTCTCCCAAAACCACATATAATATGAAAATATAGTTAATACAACTAATCCTGAAAGAGCAAAAGGAAAGAAGGCTGCACCAGACTACATACACCTGGAGAAAAGAGCAGACCTCACAGAATACGGTAAGGTACCAAAGCCATGATCCAGCAGGACCCAAGCCTTTCCCCCACCCCAGCTCACTGGCAGGAGGAAGAGAAACAGAGCAGGGAGGGGGTGGAAACCTAGGACTGCTTAACACCCAGCCCTGGAGAGCTGCTCTGGAAGCACAAACCTACATTGCATGGTGCTCTGGAGATTTCTGGGGTTGGAAAGTTAAGGTGGACTACTTGGAGAGACTGAGATTCCAGTCACTTGTGGAAAACATGAATCCACATCCGGCTGTTCTGGGAAAAAAGAAAGGCGGACAGTCTGAGAGACTTCCTAACAGCAAGAGGGCTGCTAAAGGGGCAAGAACTGCGCAGAGCTTGCTGCTCAGGAGAAAGGTTAGGTGGATAAAATTGTCCAAGTGCACTGTGCAAAGCAGGTTGGGAACTTCCAGAAACTTCATGCACTCCATCCCCCTGGTTGGCTACACAGCTGGAAGGCCCCCCACCATGATAAGCAGCATGCAGTGCCTTCCTCCCAGCCCGCCGGCACTGGCTCACAAACCAGCAGTCCCTGCCCTGGCATCAGGCCAGCCAGAGCAAGGCCCCCCTACAGCAGCTACTAACCCAAAGCACCGAGGATTACACCTGTGCACTCAGCCCACTGGTCTGACAGTGGAGACAAGCACAGCAGCCGGGATGCAGGAAAGAGCTCTTTCCTACCCCCAGGCACCAGCACCGCGCCCCCGCGGCCCATGACATCACTCCAAGGGCTGAGCAGCTCCAGAAAGTAGAGCTCCTGGACAATACAAGGTGCCATGTACAAATATGAAACGTCAAAGGAACCTGGTTCAAACCAAAATCCCACAAATTCCAGAAAAATGTCCAAATGAAACTGAACACATAGATCTTCCAGAAAGAGATTTCAAAATAAAAATCATAAATGTGCTCATGGAGGTAGAGAAAAATATTCAAGAACTCAGGGACAAATTGAGGATGCAGATTCAATCATTAAGAAATTCTGTACTTGAAATGAAAAATACAATGGAGGAATTTAAAAGCAGATTAGATGTAGAAGAGACGGTAAATGGAATAGAAATTAGAGAAGAGAATACAAAGAAGCTGAGGCACAAACAGAAAAAAGGATCTCTAGGAATGATTAACTATTCATTCATGTGTGACCAATCCAAACAGAACAATATTCGCATTATAGGAGTACCAGAAGAAGAGAGAAAGGGACAGAAAGTGTCTGACAAAATAACTGCTCAAAACTTCTCCAATCTGGGGAAGGAGATAGTCTCTCAGGCCATGGAGGTGCACAGATCTCCCAACACAAGGGACCCAAGGAAGACAAAACCAAGACATATGATATTTAAAATGGCAAAGATCAAGGATAAGGACAGAATATTAAAAGCAGCCAGAGAGAGAAAAAAAGATCACATACAAAGGAAAACCCATCAGGCTATCATCACACTTCTCAACAAAAAAACTTACAGTCCAGAAGGGAGTGGCATTGATATATTTAATGCAATGAAACAAATGGGCCTCGAACCAAGAATACCCCACCCGGCAAGACTATCATTTAAATTTGAAGGAGGGATTAACAATTTCCAGATAAGCAAAAGCTGAGAGAATTTACTTCACACTCCACAGTGCATTTTGGAGGGTCTGCTATAGATGGAAGTGTTCCTAAAGCTAAATGGCTGTCACCAGGGGAAATAAAACCACAGTAAATTAAGTAGAACAATTAATTACTAAGCAGATACAAAATCAAAGCAATTACCCCCAAAGTCAATCAAGGGATAGAAAAAGAGTACAGTATACAATACCTAACATATAAAACATAGAGGAGGAAGAAAAAAAAGAACTTTTAGATTGTGTCTGTAATAGCATTCTAAGTAAGTTAAATTAGATTATTAGATAGCAAGGGAATTACCCTTGAACCTTTGGTAACCACAAATCTAAAGCCTGCAAAGGCAATAAATATCTGCCTATTGATAATCACCCTAAATGTAAATGGTCTGAACACACCAATCAAAAGACACAGAGTCACTTATATGGATAAAAAACAAGGCTCGTCTATATGCTAACTACAAGAGACTCACTTTACACCCAAAGACATACACAGACTAAAAGTGAAGGGATGGAAAAAGATATTTCATGCAACTAATAGGGAGAAAAAAGCAGGAGGTTCAGTACTTGTATCAGACAAAATAGACTTCAAAACAAAGAAAGTCACAAGAGACAAAGAAAGACATTACATAATGAAAAATACAGTATTTGAATTGATACATACAATGGACAGATTTAAGAGCAGATTAGAAGTAGTAGAGGAGATGGTAAATGGAATAGAAATCAGAGAACAGAAATACAAAGAAGTTAACGCAGAGAGAGAAAAAAGGATCTCTAGGAATGAAAGAATATTGAAAGAACTGTGTGACCAATACAAAAAGAACAATATTCTCATTATAGGAGTACCAGAAGAAGAAGAGAGAGAAAGGGATACAAAGTGTTTTTGAGGAAATAATTGCTGAAAACTTCCCCAATCTGGTGAAGGAAATAGTCTCTCTGGCCAGAGAAGTGCACAGATCTCCCAACACAAGGGAACCAAGACATATAATAATTAAAATGGCAAAGATCAAGGACAAAACAAAGTATTAAAAACAGCCAGAGAGAGAAAAAAGATCACCAACAAAGGAAAACCCATCAGGTTATCATCAGACTTCTCAACAGAAACCTTACAGGCCAGAAGAGAATGGCATTATATATTTAATGCAATGAAACAGAAGGGCCTTGAACCAAGACTACTGTATCCAGCACGATTATCATTTAAATTTGAAGGAGGGATTAAAAATTTTCCAGACAAGCAAAAGTTGAGGGAATCTGCCTCCCACAAACCACCTCTACAGGATATTTTAAAGGGACTGCTCTACATGAAAGTACTCCTAAGGCTAAATAGCTGTCACCAGAGAAAATAAAACCACAGTAAAGGAAGGAGACCAATTAATTACTAAGCAAATGCAAAATTAAATCAGCTATGCAAAAAGTCAATCAAGGGACACACAAAGAAAACAATATGACACCTAACATATAAAGAGTGGAGGAGTAAGAAAAGGAAAGGAGGGGAAAAAAGGAACCTTTAGATTGTGTTTGAAATAGCATACTAAGTGAGTTAAGTTAGACTGTTACATAGTAAAGAAGCTGCTCTTGAACCTTTGGTAAGCACAAATCCAAAGCCTGCAATGGCGATAAGTACATATCTATCGATAATCACCATAAATGCAAAGGGACTGAATGCACCAATCAAAAGACACAGTTACAGATTGGATAAAAAAGCAAGACCAATCTTCCATCTATATGCTGACTACAAGAGACTCACTTCAAACCCAAAGACATACACAGACTAAAAGTGAAGGGATCAAAAAAGGTATTTCATGCAAACAATAGGGAGAAAAAAACAGAAGTTATAGTACTTGAATCACACAAATTAGACTTCTAAACAAAGTAAGTAACATGAGACAAAGAAGAACATTACATAACGATAAATGGGCCAGTCGAACAAGAGACTATAATCATTATAAATATCTATGTACCCAATATAGAAGCGCCTACATGTATGAAAAAAATACTAAGAGAATTAAAGGGGGGAAATAGAATGCAATGCATTCATTTTAAGGGACATCAACACACCACTCACTCCAAAGGACAGATCAACCAGACAGAAAATAAGTTAACAGACAGAAGCACTGAACAACACATTAGAACAGATGGACCTAACAGACATCTATGGAACACTCCACCCAAAAGCAGCATGATACACATTCTTCTCAAGTGCACATGGACCATTTTCCAGAATAGATCACATAATATGCCACAAGAGCTTCAGTAAATTCAAAAAGATTGAAATTGTACCAACCAACTTCTCAGACCACAAAGATATGGAACTAGAAATAAATTATGTAAAAAAGAAAAGAGTCCACAAACGCATGGAGGATTAACAACATACTCCTAAATAACCATGGATCAATGACCAAGAAAAACAGAGGTCAAGTAATATATAGAGACAAACAAAAACAGCTCAGCCCCCCAACTTCTGTGGGACACAGCAAAGGGAATTCTAAGAGGAAAGTATATAGCTATACAGGCTTACCTCAAGAAAGAACAATCCCAAATCAACAGACTAAACTCACAATCAATAAAACTAGAAAAAGAAGATCAAATGAAGCCCAAAGTCAGTAGAAGGAGGGACAAAATAAAGATCACGGCATAAATAAATAACATTGAGAAGAATAAAACAATAGAAAGAATTAATGAAACTAGGACATGGTTCTCGAAGAAAATAAACAAAATCGTTTAACCCCTATGCAGACTTATTAAGGGAAAACAAGAGAGTCTGCACACATAAAGAGAATCAGAAATGAGAAAGAATAAATCACTATGGACACCAAAGAAACACAAAGAATTATTACAGAATACTATGAAAAATTATATGCTAACAAATTGGATAATCTAGAAGAAATGGACAACTTTCTGGAAAAAATACGATCTTGCAAGACTGACCAAAGAAGAAACAAAATCTGAACACACCAATTACCAACAACAATATTGAATTGGTAATCAAAAAACTACCCAAGAACAAAACTCCTGGGCAAGATGGTCTCACCACTGAATTTAATCAAACATTTAGTGAAGACCTAACACCCATCCTCCTTAAAAGTTCTCCAAAAAGTGGAAGAGGAGGGAATACTTCCAAGCTCATTCTATGAGGCCAGCATCACTCTAATACTACACCACAAAAAAGAAAATTACAGACCAATATCCCTGATGAACTTACGTGCAAAAATACTCAACAAAATATTACAAACCATATTCAAGAATACATCAAAAAGATCAAACATCAAGATCAAATGGGATTTATTTCAGGGATGCAAGGATGGTACAATATTCAAAAAACCAACATCATCATCCACCACGTCAACAAAAACAAGGACAAAAATCATATGATCATCTCAGTAGATGCTGAAAAAGCACTTGACGAAATTCAACACCCACTCATGATAAAAACTCTCAACAAAATGGGTACAGAGGGCAAGTACCTCAACATAACAAAGGCCATATACGATGAACCCACAGCCAACATCATACTTAAGAGCAAAAAGCTGAAAGCTTTTCTTTTAAGGTTGAGAACAAGACAAGGATGCCCACTCTCCCCACTTTTATTCAACATAGTACTGAAGGTCCTAGCCACAGCAATCAGACAACACAAAAAAATAAAAGGCATCCAGATTGGTAAGAAAGAAGTTACTTTTTGCAGATGACATCATATTGTAAATAAAAAACCCTTAAGAATGAACTCCAAAACTACTAGAATAACTGAATTCAGCAAAACTGCACTATACAAAATTAATACATAGAAGTCTGTTGCATTCCTATATATTAACAATGAATTAGCAGAAAAAAAATCAGGAAAACAATTTCATTTACAATTGCATCTGAAAGAATAAAATACTTAGGAATAAACCTAAGCAAAGAGGTGAAAGACCTATACCTTATATCCTGAAAACTACAAGACACTCATGAGAGAAATTAAAGAAGATACCAATAAATGGAAATACATCCCATGCTAATGGATAGGAGGAATTAATATTGTCAAAATGGCCATCCTGCCTAAAGCAATTTACAGATTCAATGCAATCTCTATTAAAATACCAACAACATTCTTCAACCACTTAGAACACAGTTCTAAAATTCATATGGAACCACAAAAGACCCGGAATAGCCAAAGCAATCCTGAGAAGGAAGAATAAAGTGGGATTACACTCCCTGACTTCAAACTCTACTACAAAGCCACAGTAATCAAGACAATTTGGTACCGACACAAGAATAGACCCATTGACCAATGCAAGAGACTAGAGAGCCCTGATACAAAACCAACCATACATGGTCAATTAATATACAATAAAAGAGCCATGGATATACAGTGGGGAAATGACAGCCTCTTCAACAACTGCTGTTGGCAAAACTGGACAGCTACATGCAATAGAATGAAACTGGATTACTGTCTAACCCCATACACAAAAGTAAACTCTAAATGGATCAAAGACCTGAATGTAAGTGATGAAACCATAAAACTCTTAGAAGAAAACATAGGCAAAAATCTCTTGAATATAAACATGAGCAACTTTTTCCTGAACAAATCTCTTCAGGCAAGGGAAACAAAAGCAAAAATGAACTCATGGGACTATATCAAGCTAAAAAGCTTCTTTACAGCAAAGGACACCATCAGCAGAACAAAAAGGCATCCTACAGAATGGGAGAATATATTTGTAAATGACTTATCTGACAAGAGGTTAACATCCAAAATATATAAAGAACTCACACACCTCAACACCCAAAATGCAAATAACCCAATGAAAAAATGGGCGGAGGATATGAACAGACAATTCTCCAAGAAGAAATTCAGATGGCCAACAGGCACATGAAAAGATGCTCCACATTGCTAATTATCAAGGAAATGCAAATTAAAACCACAAGGAGATATCACTTCACACTACTTAGGACGGACAACATCCAAAAGACAAGGAACAACAAATGCTGGTGAGGATGCGGAGAAAGGGGAACCCTCCTACACTGCTGGTGAAAATGTAAAATAGTTCAACCATTGTGGAAAGCAATATGGAAGTTCCTCAAAAAACAGAAAATATTAATACCATTTGACCCAGAAATTATACTCCTAGGAATTTACCCAGAGAAAGCAAGATCTCAGATTCAAAAAGACATATGCACCCCTATGTTTATTGCAGCACTATTTACAATAGCCAAGATATGTAAGCAACCTAAGTGTCCATCAGTAGATGAATGGATAAAGAAGATGTGGTACATATACACAATGGAATACTAGTCAGCCATAAGAAAGAAACAAATCCTACCACTTGCAACAATATGGATGGAGCTAGAGGGTATTATGCTCAGTGAAATACATCATGCAGAGAAAGACAAATACCAAATGATTTCCCTCATTTGTGGAGTATAACAATGAAGCAAAACTAAAGGAACAAAACAGCAGCAGAATCACAGACTCCAAGAAGGGACTAGCAGTTACCAAAGGGGAGGAGTAGGGAAGGGTGGGTGGGGAAGGAGGGAGAAGGGAATTGAGAGGTATTTTGATTAGTGCACATGGTGTGGGGGGGATCATGGGGAAGATAGTGTAGCACAGAGAAGACAAGCAGTGACTCTGTTGCATCTTACTATACTGATGGACAGTGACTGCAATGGGTTATGGGGTGTCCTCGATAATATGGGTGAATGTAGCAACCATTGTTTTTCTTGTGAAACCTTCAAAGGAATGTATATCAATGATACCTTAATAAAAAAAGAAGAAGAAGGGAAAACAAATCCTCCCGTTTGCAACAACATGGATGGAGCTAGAGGGTATTATATGCTCAGTGTAACAAGCCAGGTGGAGAAAGACAAGTACTAAATGATTTCCCTCGTTTGTGGAGTATAGCAACAAAGCAAAACTGAAGGAAAACAGCAGCAGACTCACAGACTCCAAGGGACTAGCAGTTATCAAAGGGAACTGTGGCGGGGAGGGTGGGGAGGGAGGGAGCATAAAGGGGATTAAAGGGTATTATGATCAGAACACATAATGTAGGGGTCACAGGGATGGCAGTATAGCACAGAGAAGACAAGTAGTGACTGTATAGCATCTTACTACAGTGATGGACAGTGACTGCAATGGGGTGTTGGGGGAGGACTTGATAATATGGGTGAATGTAGTAACCACAATGTTGCTCATGTGAAACCTTCATAAGATTGTCTATCAATGATACCTTAATAAAAAAAAAATGGAAATTCACAAGTATGTAGAAATTAACACACTCCTAAATAACAATTGGTCAAAGGGAAATTAGAAAATACTGAGATGAATGAAAGTGAAAACACAAATACAAAAAACATATCAGATTCAACTACAGCAGTGTGTAGGGGAAATGTGTTAACTGTAAGCACCTGTATTAAAAAAAGAAGCGCTCAAAACAAAAACCTAACCTTACACTCAAGAAGAAAGAAAAGAAACCACTATGAACAGAAGGGAATAATAAAGATTGGAGTGGAAGTTTATGAAATACAAGATAAAACACAATACAGAACATCAACAAAAATCAGAAGTTGGTGCTTTGGAAAGCTCAACAAAATTGACCAACTTTTCCTGAGACTCAAACTGTTAAAAAGGAAACATACTACCAACCTTACAGAAATAAAAAGAACTGTGAATCTAAGGGAATACTTTAAACAAACTGTAGGCCAACAAATTAGATAACTTGAATGAAATGGACAGATTCCTAGAAAGATGTAGATTACCAATGCTGACTTAAAAAGAAACATAAAATCTGAATAGAACCTCCAAGAGACTCGATTAGCAGTGAAAAGCTTCCCACAATGAAAAGACTAAACCAAGACAGCTTAACAGGTGAATTCTATCAAACATTAGAATTCTTGACAACCACCCTTCTCAAATTCTTCCAAAAAGTAGGACAGGAGGAAACACTTCTGAACTCATTCCATGGGGCCAAAATTACCCCAGTACCAAACCAGACATGACAAGAAAATTACAGACCAATATCCCTGATGAATAATGGGCACAAAAATCCTCCAAGAAATATTAGTGTAGGGAAAATGGAAGTTCCTATGGCCAGGATCCTCACCTAACCCTAAACTACTTGATGATGTAATTGGACTTCTGTTGGGCTAATGCTCCCAAACCTGTAGGCAATGAGCTGTTACTGACTGAGTCACTGCCCAGTGCTCTGCGTGGAAGCAGAGAGAGAGGTGGATTACAGACGTGCAGACTGCTCGATGCAGACATGATTCTAGTGCTGGGAGAATAAAGCAGAATATACCCTTTTACCCCATGAATGTTCCACTGCCATTCTCCACGTCTTGCCAATGGGTTTCAGCCCTGGACAAATTCACTATGGATCCAATGAGACCAAAGAATGACAATGGAACGTCCTTGGGGTGAAAGGGTTATACCCAACTTTATTCCCACGGTGGCAGGTCAATTGCTAGAATCCCATCCACTCAGAGCAAGTCTGCATGCAGCAAGCAGGTCTCTGCCTCTGGGCCTCTCTGCCCCTGCAGCCGTCTCAGTCTCAGTCTCTGTCCGTGGTGCTGCCACCACTCCAGTCTCGTCTCTGCCCTCCTGCAGCCTTGCAGCCATTATATAGAGTCAATAACAATGTCTTGCCCACATCTGTGTAGTGAGCTAGCCAACCAGGGCCAGGTGAGAATCCTGGCCACAGGAACCTTCACTTTATCCACAACTGGCAGGATATTTGCATGGCCTTGAAGTTTTTTCTCACAGGTTGCAAGGGATTAAAAAGACAAAAAGTAACTACAGCAGGGAGAATTTGGGCAAGACTGTGAGCAGGTGATCAAAATTAACATCACCAACAGACACCATCTGCCTCCAGATGTGTTCGGTGAAGACATATCACCACTATACAGTATTCCTACTGAGAATAACCTAAATTTACTCACAAAGAAACATCAGACAAGCTCAAAATGAGGAGCATACACCCCACAGGTAAAAGGTGCTGAAATAAAAACTAAGTAAGGTCCATAGTCCTGTTAATATTAATAAACCAATATCAATTCCTGATGTTGATATAGTAGTAGTCATATAAGATGTTACTACTGGGGAAAGTTGGGCAAAAGGTTCTTCACTATTTTTTCAACTTGTGAGTCTATTATTTAAATAAAAAGTATAAAAACAATTTTTAAAAATTTAAGGGAAGAGGTATTCTTCAAAAAATGTCTATGTCATAATGACAATGAAAGGCTGTGGAAATGTTCCAGACTAAAGGAGGCTAAAGAGACATGACAACTGAATGGAATACCTGACCTCTGACTGGGTCCTGTCCTCAGGCAGAATGAATGCTATAAGGGACATTGTAGGGCCAAATACAAAAAGTAAATCAAAGTATTATATTAAATGTTAAATTCATTGCAGTTGATAACTGCAACATACAGTTATGTGTTAGGTGAGAGACTATTCCGATCTTAGGGAATATGAACTGAAGTATTTAGGGATAAAAGGCCACAGTGTACGTAACTTACTCAGGAAAAAGGGTGGCAGGTGAGGAGGAAAGAGAGGAGGTTGAAGAAAAAAGGTACAAGTGATAAAGTAACTGGGGTAAAATGTTAACAACAGGTGAATAGGGGTGTCCTATGTTTTGTTTTCAATTTTGCAAGTTTTTAAAGTTTGTAAGTTTGGAATTATTTCCAAATAAAAAATCAGAAAGAAACATAGCTACATATGACTACTCACAATTAAATGGAAGTTGTTATAGACTGTGTCCCCCACCTCCATCCCCAAATTCATATTCTGAAGCCCTAACACCCAGTATCTTAGAATGTGACTGTATTTGGAGACAGAACCTTTAAAGAGGTAATGGAGGTTAAATGAAATCACAGGGGTGGGGTCCTAATCCATGACTGGTGTCCTCATACAAAGGGACACCAGGAAAAAGGCGATTTGAGGGCACAGTGAAAAGCTGGCCATCTGCAAGCCAAGGACAGCGGCCTCCAAAGAAATTGACTCCGCTGGCACCTTGATCTTAGACTTCCACCCTCTAGAAATGGAGGAAAATACATTTTTTGTTTAAGCTAACCAGTCTGGGGTATTTTTTTTTTATTGACATATAGTTGATATACAATATTATATTGGTTACAAGTATAAAACAGAGCGAGTCAATAGTTATATACATAATTAAATCCTCACCCCAACTAGTTACTCTCTGTCAGCAAAGAAAGATGTAACAGAACCACTGACTATATTCTCTATGCTGTACTTTGACCCAGTCTGGGTTATTTTTGTCATGGAGGCCCTAGCAGACTAATAGAGAGGTGAATATGGGACTCTTTTCTTGAACTTTTAGAATGTTATTCTGAAAAGGTGTTACTGGGTGATATTTCCCTATGGAACAACTTGTCCAAATTGTCTTTACCTTCAGAGTCATTATCATTCAGATGTCAGTTCAGATGTTACCTTCTCAGAGAGAGAGGCCATCTCTGACCATTTCATCTAAAGTAGTTCCCTACCGGCCTTTGTCAAAGCACTTACAAGTCACAGCACTTTGTCACAGCATGTTTCACTAACCAAAATTAACTTTCCTATTTATTTACTTATTTATTCTATCTTTCCCCTGTAAGAATGCGAGCTCCATGAGAGCGAAAACTTCATCTGGTTCAGTCATATCCAACATCTACACAACAGTGTCTCACACATAATAAACATATATACTCATATTTGTCAAGCAAATGATCTCCAGCAAAGAAAGCTCTGCCCATTTATGCGAACAAAGAGACATATATACTTCCCCCAAACTGGCAGCCAGGAACCACAGATGGGGGAAAGTAAAACTCAAAACCGGAAGAGCCTGAATCAAATGTGAGGAGCTATGGGAGGTGGACAGGTCCCACCCACCTCTTCTAAAGGATGAAAAGGGCCTGACTTGAGTCAACAGGGACAATGCTGAGTATGAATTTTGTTGACATTTACAGAACTATGATGCACACAGAAAGGAGAAATATAAACTCTTCACCAACCCCCGAAATTTTAAAACTACAACAAACTTCCGGTTACAAAATCACTCTTATCACAATGTACCTCACAGCATATACAGCGTGGTGAAGGTAGTTAGCAATGCTGTGCTGCACGTTTGAAAGGTGCTAAAAGAGTACATTTTAAAAGTTCTCATCACAAGGAAAAAAATCTTGTAACTATATATGGTGATGGAGGTTAACTAGACTTACTGTGATCATTTCGAAATACATACAAATAGCAGATCACGTTGCACACCTGAAACTAATCTTATGTCAATTACACCATAATTTTTAATTATACTGTAATTATGCCTACATATGATCCCCTGAAATTGGAAAGTGATCACATTTCTAAGTTAAAGTCCTACTTACAGAACAGTAGGTAAGTTTAAAATGTAAAAATGGTTCAAGAAAAATTTAAACAAATTCAAGGGCTTGGATGGATTGCCTTTATAATCCTTCTATTTTTACAGTATGGAGGCCAAGCCTATCAAAAACACCCTTCAGTATTACCTTGGTACGTGGTGAGCTCAACGGATCAACACAGGTACAGTCCTGTGTGCACTGTTATTCTTTCCCCTAAATCTTCACTGATAATGTTACTTTCCCTACCTAATCTAAAACACAGCTCAATTTAATTATGTTTTTTTGTAGTAAACCTACAGGTGAGAAAGATTAAACCCAACCTTTGCAAAATTTATGAGAAATGGCACTGATGCCAGAGTTTATGTGGTATCCCTTGGGATATCATTTTCAGCCCACTTCTCCTCCCAGAAGTTCACAGACAGCTTGGAATACATGGCCCAGATTCATGTGGTCCATATTTGGGAAATAATGTATGTAAATGCACAGTACTTTTTTCCAGGAAAGAAAGCCAATGATTTCATCAAATTCTTTCAAGGAATCCAAAAAATGTTAAGAATCACTGCCCCAACAAACACTCCCTTGCTACAATTACCGCCCATTTCCTGACAGCTACCAGATCTCCACCTGTATCCCACACCTTTATAACCAGCGCCTGTTACCTGCTGGACAGCCCCCAGCTGTCAACTCAACATACCTAACACAGACCTCATCCTCTTCCTATCCTTCCCTGTTCTTCCTATCTCAATGACAGGCATCACCACGCACCCAGTTGTGAGGGGTGGAGGGTGGGGTGGAGTATTCTTGACTCCCTCCTCTAATCAATCATCAAGTTGTAACAATTCTATCTACTAATTCTCTCCTAACCATTACCTCTCCACTCCCTCTCCAACCCTGTCACAACTTTAAATTAAGCCCAGCAGGATCATATCTTACCTGGATTGTGGCACTTTTCTAACTGGCTCTCCAATCCCCAGTGTAGCTCCCCTGTAATTCACTCTCCGTGGTACAGTCAGTGTTTGGTCTGAAACACGTATCCAATAATGTCCCTGCATGGCCATGCCAGACCATTTCTGAGCTGGGCCTTCCTTACCTCACACCCTATGTTCCAGATATACTAAATTACTTAAGGTACACCATGCTCTAGTCTCCAAATTTTTGTATAAACAACACCCCCTCCCTGCAACCATCTACCCTAACCATAGCTAGCTTCCAGTCATCTTTCATGCCTCAGTTTAAATATCACCCTTTCAATAAAGAGGACTTTCCTGATGTGCCTTTCTACCCATCACCACCCTGGAGATTGATTTAAGTATCTGTACGTTCCTATACTAGTACCCTATGCTTAAAATCACCATAGCAAGACACACTGCACTGAAATACCTTTTCAATATCGTATCTATCTCCCCATTCAAGTGTAAGCACCTTGAAAAGATGGACATAATTAAACATCTATATCTCTAGTACTTAGGACAGTGTGTGACATATACAGAAGATTTCAAGCACTTCTTAAATGTTTTAATGAATGAGCCACTCTGCATTTTCTAGGCACTTAAATATGTCCAAAGAAAGAATGCTGTATCTCTCTGAATAGTGTAAGAGACATACCAAGACGTTAATTTTTCAACATAATGTGACTTTTAAAAAAGCTGTGTTCCTATGTTTAAGAGTTAAGATACACATCAACCTTAAATTCGACCAGCTCAAATACCTGCTGAAAAGATGTCCATTGCTCGCTTCAACTCTCCTCTTGTCCTCTGATTGCTATTTAAGTCTACAAGCGGTGTTGAAGGATCTCTCATATATTCTAACTCAGTGGCAAACAACCCACCATCAACAAAACGCTCAGGAGCAATATAGCAAGTTCTTCTCCGCGATGTATCAAAGAAATAGTTGAAATCTGCCGGGTTGTCCTCTGGAAGATAAGTGGGTTTAAAACTGGCAAAATCAGTCAGGAGGACCCAGTTCCAACTGGTGACCATTACATTCTCCGTCTTGATGTCCCCATGCCGGACTCCTGACTTGTGTGCCTGATCCACTGCTGTCAGGATCTGGAAAGCGATCCAACGCTTCTCGATGTTATTTAGGAATGGACGGGTGCTGATGCGATCATAGAGATTGTCTCGCACATACTGCCTAAAGAGCATGGCTGCTTTCTCGGATGCTTTTTCTGCTGCTTTCTGGAAAGGCAGACAGTTCTGGGCAGAGTGAAGCCTGATTTTCAGTTCCTCCAGCTCTTGTTTATAGCTGGTCAAAGGCAATGTAGGATCCTGAATCGCAAAGACCTTCACAACCACCAGGCCTTCTCGGTGCTTCGCTCGGGCTACTTTAAAGAACCGAGTACTCCCTAGGCTCTTGTCGTATTCAAAGTCATGGATGTCTGAGAAGTAACTCTCCACAGAGAGGATCTGGGAAGGTGCAATGCCAGCGAGCTGATTTCCCATGGCGGTCAGTAAGTTAGGGACCAACACTTCTATTAAAAAAAAGAAAGAAAACAAGAAAAAAGAAACAAGCAATCAAATACCATTATTTATGAGTGTCTTCCTAAAAGATACATGAATCCTATTTCTCTTCCACTGAGAGCACTGTACCTAGCCTTTTAGGCAGCCTCCAAATTTCAGGCGTATTTATCTAAGAATTTGTTAATTTATATTGCCCTTTCCAGGAGCTGAACTATAGTAAATATCCAGTATTAAATTGCAAGTATTAGAATGTGTATTTTCTGATACTTAAAATTTCAAAGTAAGGAGCTTTCACTATGTGTTCAGTATCGTGCCTGGGGCTGTGAGGGTCACAAAAGTACTGATGACAGTCTCTGTCCAAGAAAAACCTCTAGTCTTGGATACAAAATGCAAACACATTAAAAATTTTAAACTAAGACTCACCTAACACAAATAAGTCATTGAATTCCTGAACGGTCAGGCTAAGAGCCAAAAATAAAGTACCTCCTGGGCCCTTCTTGCCTAATTCCATCCAGCATGCCTTCCCATCCAGGTAACAAAAGACACAAAGTTGTCTGGTTTGCTACAGGGAGAAACCCCGGCAGAGATGTTAAAGTAAACCAAAATACAACTTGCCGAGCAGAGTGCAGGGTTCTCTTAGCTCGGATTTTGCAGGAAATAAGAGACACACACACACACGCGGCCATGCGCACTTTAAGCATTTACCCGAGGGCTCCGGAAAGTTACAAATCGGTCACTAGCTCACACTGAGGTCATGGCGGGCCGAGGCGGGGAACGAGCAGCCGGGTGGTCGAGGGGGCTCCCTTCGAAGGCAGGAGATGGGATACTGGGGGTGGGGCGTATGCGGTTCCGCGGCAGCGTAATGGGAACGCTCTCGCGGCCGCGGCGCACAGACGAAGGCAGGCAGGCTGAAAAGGCTTCAGAGACACCCAGACGGCCGCCCCTACGGCCCGACGGTCCCCGGGGGCCACGCGTTCCCTGACGCGCCCTCCTGCCGCGAAGCCCTGGCCTCTGAGGCGCTCCTCCTCGAGGGCCTCGCCGCAGGCGGGGAGGTGGAACTCGGGGTAGACCGGAGGCCACCAGCGCCGGGGGAAGAGTCCCTCCGCAGCCCTCGCAGACCCCACCGAAACCCTACGCCCGGGAGAGCCGCCGGCGGGCGCCTCACTTCCTGTTGCAGGCGGAAGTGACGAAAGAGTGAGGCCGGGACGAGTACCCGTTGGGAGCTGGTTGCTAAGAAACGGGGAAGGGGCGTGGCCTCGCCCTGGGAGACTGGAGAAAGAAAACTCTGGCTGGAATTTTATTTCCCGTTCCGCGTGTCTGCTACTTTCCTAAATTCTGAGGCTTCCGACATCCCCTAGAAGCTTTTCAGAAACCCCTTCGTCCAAAGTGCACCAGGACAGAGTTCTTTAAGAGAATTCGTAGGCTTATTTAGGAAAGTTGGATTTTTAAAACCTTTATTGAGATATAGTTTACATACTGTAGAGCTCACCTGCTTTAAATACACAAATCAGTGGGTTTTTAAAATATATTTACAGAGCTGTTCAGTCATCTCTATCATGTACTTTTGGAACATTTTAATGATCCCCCAAATGAAAACCTGTCAACTATTAGCACTTTCCATTCTCCCCATTCCTCCTGCCCCAGCCAGCCCTAGGAAATCACTAATCTACATTTGTTAGGCAGGAAAATAGATATGAGCTGGGTGGAAAGAGAACAAGGTCAGTAAAGCTCCCTAGAAAGGATTCAGTTAACCAGTTAAAACTAGAAATCCAGAAAAGACTCAGAGTTAATGAGTTAATCAGTTAAAGCTCAAAAGGTCAAGAGCAACTTGGCCTTGAATGTCTGAATATTCCCCAGATAAAGAGAAGTATCTGAGCACAGCCCATGTCTTCAGTGTGTCAATTAGATCATTGTAAGATTTACTCTAGCCTGCTAAAAGGCCCACCTATAAACAGCATTAATAAAGACAGGGAGATCCCACCTTAAAGCCAAAATTGCATTTTGAAAAAAAAACCAGGAAGTTTAAGATTCTTAACACATTCTTTAGAAATAACTCTGCCCACCTTGGAGAAATGGCAGACAGTCTTGATTGATATGCTCCCAGACCGGGAAGCTGCTCTCCTGGGTGAGGACCAGAGCAGCAAATTTCTGTGTTAAGCTACTTTTGCAGAATTACCTAGAGGACTGGTAAGAAACTTAATGTCTCATCAAAGATACTTGAGACCACTTAACAAGTCCACACCCCTAGCCCTTTGTCACATTCCTGAAAAATCCTTAAAAGGGCGAACCCCCATCCTTTCAGTGCACTCCTCTCTCTGAGGTTGCCCACACTTTTTAAGTGTGTAACCTTTTATCTTAAACTCTTTCTCTCCAACCTTTCAGGGCACTCTCTCTCTGAGGCTGCCCGTACTTTCTGAGTGCAAAACTTTAACATTTTCCAACCTTGCAGCGTGCTCCTCTCTCTCTCTCTGAGGTCGCCTGCACTTTCTCTCTAAGTAACTTTAAATAAAACTTTCACTCTGCTTCACTACTGTGTCTCTGCCCTTCAATTCTTCGTTGTGGCAGCGACAAGAACCGAGGAAAATACACAACGTCTCCCCCCCAACACTTCCTGTTTATATAGACCAGCCTATGCAGGATATTTCATATGTGGTATACAGTATGTGGTCTTTGTGACTGATTTCTTTCACTATACATGTTTCTGAGGATTATCCATGTTGTAGCTTGTATAAGTACTTCATTTATTTTTATTGCCAAGTAGTCTGCTGTATGAATATTCCACACTTTGTATATCCACTTACAGAAATTAGTTAAGGGAAACCTCACCAACATGGTGTTGGGAGGCTTACAGGAGAAGTTTTCATGCCTACAAATTCTTGTAAATCTTACATCCCATCAGAAGAGAGAGGCACCATACTGTGTCAGCTACTTGACCACCCAGCAGGGAACAGGCTTCCACATTCCCACTCCCTGCTACAGCCCAGCCAATGAGCTACTGTCACTACTCAGCGATGGGAAACCATGATATGTGGGATTCCCAGTTTACTTCAACAGACTTTTTTTGCTTAGAAATAGCCCTCCTAACTCAGCCCCTTCCTCTAAAAGAGAGTATTCCTCTCCTTGTTCTCTGGACATGCCTATGGTTCTGCTGTGGTTTGCATTGTCTCCGATTGCAGTTCTCTGTTATTCCCAAATAAACGTGGTTTTGCTGCTAAGACTAAGACTTACATTTTACTTGTTTTCCACTGGTCATACACTAAAACTGGGGCTATTGGTAACATCCATGCTGCAAGGTGAGGCCTGAAGAGGGTCACTGAATTTAGTAATTAGGAAGCCTAATTACCATGAGAAGTCATATGGTATCTGTTTTACATACTGAGAAACTGCCAAATTGTTTTCCAAAGTTGCTGCGCCATTTTACAATCCTACCAGCAATTTGTGAGGGTTCCAGTTTCTCCACATCCTCACTGATACTTGTTATTATCTATTTTTTTTATATAGCCACCATAGTGGCTGTGAAATATCTCAGTAGTTTTTATTTGCATTTCCCTAATGCCTATGGATGTTGAGCATCTTTTCATGTGTTTATTGGCCATTTTTATATTTTCTTCAGAGAAATATCTATTCAAATATTTTGTCCATTTTTCATTGGGTTATATGTCTTATTATTGAGTTTTAAAGGTTCTTTATATATTCTGCATATTATATATATATATCAGATTTGTAAATCATTTTTCTCTGTGTTTTTACTTTCTTGTTGGTGTCCTTTCAAGTCCAAAGCTGCATTGCTTTTATCATCCTTACCACATCGCCTCTTCCCTTCTTCCCATCTCAGTAAGCAGCCCGACCGCCCACTAGATTCCTCAGACGACAACCTAGGAAGTCATTACATCATCCTTGGCATCTTTCTGCTGTGTCCATCTCTCACCCACCCCTATTCACTCATTGCCTGCTAGTGATCATTCTACCTCCAAAATAACGCCTTGAAGCCATACAGCCATCTCTCCAGGGCCTATGCCAAGCCACCATCCTTGTTACGATGTCTGGATATTGAAACCTACTCAGAAAAGGCATTCTTCACCCACAATATTATTTTTTACACTTCTCCCATGATTTCTTCTGGGTCTTTTATGAATTCATTTTGTGTCCTTAAATCTCTGAAGTATGGATCTGTTAAAATCTCTGAAGTATGGGTCTGTTACGGGTTAAGATCATTCTCCTCGGTCCTTGCCCTGCTGCAACAAAGAACTGAAAGGCAGAGACACAGCAGTGAGGCTGAATGACAGTTTTATTTGAATGCTCTCCAAGGGAGGAGCGGGCCAGAGTCAGGGTGGACAAAGGCAGGCTGCTCACCGTGAGGCTTTTTTTACGGGGTTTTTGGCAGGACAGAGAAGTGCTTGGTTGACTGCCTCTCACCTTGGAGGTCTGGTCTAATAGGTAAAAAAAAAAAAAGAAGGCAGGGGCTGCTCTACTGGTTTCTGTGCCTGCGTGTGAATAGTTTATCTTCTCTCACCTGAGGAGAGTCTGTGCTTGGGAACTTCTCACTGGGTGTGTTGTTTTTTCTTGTCTGGGGAGTGGATAGACATTCCCAGTCACTCCTGGCCCTTAAAAACTTCAATTCATTAACACTGTGCGTCCTTTCTGGCTCTCTGGTTTCATCTGGTTAACTCTTTTGAGTCCCTTTTAGCAGGCTTTCCTGGCTTTATTCCCCCTCCACCTGCTTATGTCTACCTTTCTGTCTAACGTGTCCACCTTTACTTTTTCTCTGGAAGCACACTCAGGCATCCAAAAATGTTACCAAGTAATCTATTTCCTTCCACTTGTTTGAAATGCCACTTTTACCATACACAAATTTCCTGTATGTATTTGGGTCTTCTGCTGGATTTCCTCTTCTGTCAGTTGAGTTGCCATTTAATTCATCTACCAGTACCATTTTTATCATTGTAAAATACCTTAAGTCTAATATGGCTACTATTAGAGTAATCTTTCTAAATGTACAATATAATCATAAGACACGAATACTTACATTCTTCCAGATGTTCCCCCTTGTTTTTAGTCTAAAGTTAAAAGGCCTTAGCTTGGCCTACAAGACCCTGCATGATATCACCCCTGCCAGCCTCCCCAGTTACAGCTGGCATCACCTACTGGCATTCCTTTGGTTCCTAACCTGTCAAACTTCTCCCCATCATGAGGCCTTCACATGTACTCCTTCTTCTGTTTAGAACACTCTTTCCCCTACTCTTGATGTAGCCCAAACCACTCATCTTTCCAGTTCCAGATTAAGTGCCAACACTTCAGGAAGGTCTTCCCTGAAGGCCCCCACCACCTGCCAGTATAGAATCTCACAGACCCTCAACTTTTCTTCTTAACACATATTAACATTGGAATCACTTGTTTTGGGTGGGGGCAGGGTAACTATTTGCTTAATATTTATTTTCCTGCCAGATCATAAACTTCATGAAGACATGAATCACTCCATGATTGCGTAATTCATATTCACCAGGGTATCTTCAACACCTAGAACAGTTTCTGACACATGGTGGACATTCAGTAGATATTTGTTGAGTAGATAATGTGACCACGTCAAGTGTGTGACATTAGGGCCAAGATAATGAGCCTCAGGACTAGAAATGTCACATACATATATAAGAATTAGTACAACACACACACAGTAATTCAGCTGATAATCTTTAAGATTATGTTTATATTTCAGACTTAGAATACCAAGTGCTTTAAACATCTCCAATAGAGAAGTAATTCATGGTGTAGAAATCTGATAAATCTGTCTCACTTTAGATCACTCCTGTATTTTCCCCACATCTATTTTTTCCCACTACATTTTGTGAAATAAGTCATGAACAATTTTCAATGTCTTCTATACTCACCTCTATGGTTTTCTTTTCTTTATTTGTTTTTTCTGTTTTTAAAGAGCAACTATGGCTGCCCAGGGAGGCTCTTTTAAAGGAATCTCACCTAGCCCTTTTTAGAGTAAAGAGAAGAAAGGGCCAGCAAACACCCTTCTATCCCCTGGCCAACAGCCTGTCCGGTGCATGGGACCAGGGTGGTAACTGCCCCTTATGCAGGAAAAGGATGTTCCTGGAGAGCAGCTGTACTACAGGGACTGTATTCTTCAGACTCTCACCCCCATCCCTTGGGTATAAGCTGGGCCATTTTGACTAGCTCTCAGTATGAAGTGGAAGTGGAAATTATGTGTCTCACTTCCAGGTCAAGGCAGTTAAAAGGTAAATGACTTTCTCTACTCTCTTTCCATTCAGCCTAGCTACAGGGGACTTCAAGGTCTTAGGCAATGCCAGAGTCACAAGATGGTAGAAACCTATGTCCCTGAATCACGGCCTGGAGAAAGACCACCTGTCAAACAGGAACACCTACATAGGATTTTTACATAAGTAAAAGTAAACTCCTATGTCTTAAGCCTGTGAAATGTTGAGGATTATTTATCACAGTACTTGAGCCTTACCCTAACAAGTATGTTCATCTCCCTAAGCTCTACTTATTCCCTCTCCAGTGCACTTCCAGCCAGTGCATTTCCAGCCTGTGCACTTTAATGTGGATTTTCAGGTAATAAACATAAAAGGAACTGTAGGAAATTACCATTTTGCAGTATAATAATTGCTTCCCACAAGGATTATCATTGGATTCTAAAATCCTTGTGGGGCAACAAGATAGACACGTGATGATGCCAAGGAATACCTACAGATTACTTTCTACCTTAGAAAGGGAAAAAAATGAATCTTTTAAAGAGGAAAACTCTAGCAGTAAGCTCTTAATCCAAGTGATCAAATTTAATATCATAACAGGTATTAGACAGTTTCTGATATAATGCAGTGAGATGTACACAGTTGCACCCATGCAGCATTCTTACCAAGAAAAGCTTAACCTGAATCTAATCAAGCCTCTAGACCTCATTGTCCAATATAATAGCCACTAGTCACATCTGACTGAGCACTTGAAACGTGACAACTGCGAACCGAGATGTGCAGTAAGTATAAAAACACAAAGGATTTAAAGAACTCGGTACGAAATATTTGAAAAAATGTCTCATTTATATCTTTTAAAATATTGGCTATATATTGAAATTATGTTTTAGATATATTGAGTTAAATCTCTCATTAAAATTAGTCTGTTTCTTTTTACTTCCTTAAGTCATTACTAGATCATCTTAAAGTACATATGTGGCTCATCCCATATTTTTATTAGATAGCCCTGCTCTAGACTTAACTTCCAGCTCATAAAAAATAAGGTAGATAGAAGAATAACTTAAATAATACCAACAGAAAGCAATCTGACAGATCCAGAAAGTGAAATATTAGCCTAGATTCTCCAAAAAGTTAATGCCATGAAAAAAATGGAAAGACTTCTCTAGACTAAAAGACTCTAAAGAGACATAAAATTCAAATGTAATGTGTGAACTTCAACCTTATCTGGGATTAGAAACAACTATAAAGGGGCCTTTGGTACCTAACTGGAGGAATTTTAATATGGACTGAGTATTTCAGAGAGAAAGAAATGCCAAAATGTTTTTTAAATTGGTAATTATTTCATTCTGAGATCACTCTTCTGGGTCTTCTTTAAAACCACTTAAGCTGTCGACCAATAGCTGTTTGGCATTGCACACTACGGGACTGGTGCACACGGAGGGGAGCCAGGCATCAGTGTCCTTTGGGTGGGTAAGCTTGGGGAAGACTTTATTCCTGAATGAATGACAGTGCAAGGGCCAAAGAAAGTTTTTAAAAGAAGATGATAGTTGCCAAAGAAACCAAATGATTGTAATGATAATAAGTGCTATGAAGAAAAAGTACAGGGTCTGTGAGAATGTGTAATTGTGTTTAGAGGGTGTTCAGGGAAGACCTTCCTGAAGTGTTGGTACTTAATCTGGAACTTGAAAGGTGAGTAGGTGTTGGCTCATAAAGAGTAGGGGAAAAAGTGTTCTAAGCAGAAGAAAGAGTAAATGTGAAAGCCTTGTGGTAGGGGAGAAGTTTGACAAGTTAGGAACAAAGAGGAGGCCAGTGTGGGGTCTGACAGGGACACTGAGTCACACCAGCTATGGTGAGGAGGTGGGTAAACAGAACCCACATGTCAAAGCCATTCCTCTACTCTGCCGCTGTTTTCCACTTCTACTCCTCCACCAATTTTCTCCACAAAGGATTTGAAGTGACTTTAGAAATCAGATCAGACAGTGAAAATGGAAACAATAAATATGCACGGAAAGGAGCAGACAAATACAACTTGGAATTAGTGAATTGAATTTCAGGTGAATTTTCAATTTAACTTTGAAGTTGGGGCAACTAATCTAAAAGGTAAATTTGTGGTTTACATAATTCCCTTTGTCCAATGAAGAGAAATAAACTATTTAATATGAAGAGAAAACTTTTCCTCTAGCCCAAATTCAGGTGGGATTTTTTTCCTTTGAAGCTTTATAGAAAAGACATCGACTAACATGTTAAGTATCATGAGCAAAGTTTTTCCAGAGTTAGTAAATAGTTCAGCAAATATGGTGTCTGCTACTTGGAATCAATTCAATATGCTTATAGTGTCTTCCGTTTTTTAAGTACTTGATTTCCATTTAAACTCCCTATATAGGTGACTTCTTCCAGTTCTGTGATTTCAAATATCATCAATATGCTGATAATTTTCATTTTTTTTCTCTCAAACCCTTACTTGGCCCCTGAGCTCATGGATCCAGTATCTATTTGATCTTTATAGTTATACTTGAGCATATAATAATAATTTTTAAAGCTATCACTTGTATAAGGCTTAAATGGGCCAGATATTAAATCTTTTAAACAGCCTATCAATTCCATGAAGTGGATACCTTTAACAACCCCATTTTCAGATGCTAAAATGAAGGCACCAAGAGGTAAATAACTTAGCCAAGATCACATCTCAGTAAGTCTAAAGTAATGTGAGAAACACAAAGATATCGATGTGTTAGACAGAACACGTGCTAGTTCTTGGGTGAAAAACAATATTGGACTGGACAATGAGTTTACTGGTGGTCTGTTCACTAGTGATATATATATATTCTTCTATGATTGTTGCTTTTCACATTGTAACTTTGGTCATTGGATAATAAATACATGGGAAATGAAGACTGTAGTAGCTTTGTCACAAACTTTGGATTAAGTGAGATAATACTAACATATATTAGGATGTTGACACATATTAAATGTTCAGACATCTGTATGTGTGAGTGTGTGGATCCATTTGAGACTATACAGTATCAATGTTAACAAAGACCATCTCTCATTGGCTTATAATTTTAAAAGTTAAAATTCTAAATGCTAATACTATGTGTATATTACTCTTTTTTCTTATTCACAGTTAATATGTTTTATTTTAGAAAAAAAAGAAAATATGTAAGGGGGGAGATGCATAACTCTGTCAACATTTTATTTTATTTTATTTTAGAGATCCCACTCTCCTGAATATGGGCTTCCCTTCACCATAACCCCATGGGCTTCTGTTTTCTATTAACTCCTTTTTCTGTTGGAATAAAATTGATAAATAGTGTTATATTGTTTTCAGATGTACAACATATTGACTCAATAATTATATACATGAGTAGATGCTGGCCACAGTAAGTGTAGCTCCATCTTGTTACTATACCAAGATATTCCCTATGTTGTGCTTCCATTTCTTTTATTTATTTTACAGTTTGCAGTTTGTAACTCTTTATCCTCTTCACCTATTCCACCCTCCCCCCCAGCACCTCACCCTATAGTAACCGACCGTCTGTTGTCAATATTTATAGATCTATTTCTTTCTTGTTCATTTTGTTTTTTAGATTCCACATATAAGTGAAATCATATGGTCTTTGTCTTTCTCTGCCTGGCTCATTTCACTTAGCACGATACCTCTAGGTCCATCCATGTTGTCACAAATAGCAAAATTTCCTTCTTTTTATGGCTGAATAATATTCCATTGTGTATATGTACCAATGTACATCTTATTTATCCATCCATCTATCAATGGGCACTTGGCATGCTTTGATATCTTTGTTATTGTAAATAATGCTGCAATGAACATAGATGTGCATATATATTTTTGGATAATTGATTTTTCTTTCTTCAGGTAAATTCCCACAAGTGGAACTGCTGGGGTCTATGGTATTTCTATTTTTAGTTTTTTGAGGAACCACCATATTGTTTTCCACAGTGGCTGCACCAATTTACATTCCCACCAACAGTGTAGGAGGTTTCCTTTTTCTCCACATGCTCACCAACACTTACTTCTTGTATGCCATTGGTATTTTGTTAGGGGTTGCATATAATTTGTAAATTGCTTTGGGCAGGAGGGCCATTTTGACAATATTCTTCCTATTCATGAGCACGGGATAGATTTCCATTTGTTTGTATCTTCTTCAATTTCTTTAATCAGTGTCTTATAGTTTCCAGACTACAGGTCTTTCACCTCCTTGGTTAGGTTTATTCCTAGGTATTTTATTCTTTTTGATGCAATTGTAAATGGAATTGTTTTCCTGATTTCTCTTCTTGCTAGTTTGTTATTAATATATAGGAATTCAATAGATTTCTGTATAATACTTAGCTGAATCCAGTTATTAGTTCTAACAGTTTTTTGGTGTTGTCTTTAGAATTTTCTATTTATAGTCTGTTATGTCATCTGCAAATAGTAAGAGTTTGACTCCTTCCTTACCAATTTGGATACCTTTTATTTCTTTTTCTTGTCTGATTACCATGGCTAGGATCTCTGGTAATATGTTGAATAGTAGTGGTAAGAGTGGGCATGCTTGTCCTGTTCCTGATATTAGAGGAAAAGCTTTCATCTTTTCACCATTTAGTATGATGTTGGCTGTGGGTTTGTCATATATAGTCTTTATTATGTTGAGGTACTTTCCCTCTATACCCACTTTGTTGAGAGTTTTTTTCATGAATGGATATTGAATTTTGTCAAATGCTTTTTCAGCATCTATTGAGATGATCATAATATGGTTTTTATCTTTCCTTTTATTGATGTGGTATATAACACTGATTTTCAAATATTGTACAATCTTTGCGTCCCTGGAATAAATCCCACTTAGTTGTGATGAATGATCCTTTTGATGTATTTTTGAATTTGGTTTGGTAATATTTTGTTGAGGATTTTGCTCCTATGTTCATCAGGGATATTGGTCTGTAATTTTCTTTTTCTGTAGTGCCTTTGTCTGGTTTTGGTATTAGTGTAATATTGGCTTCATAGAATGAGTTTGTATATATTCCCTCCTCTTTTATTTTTTGGAATACTTTAAGAAGGATAGGTATTAACTTATCTTTAAATGTTTGGTAGAATTTATCTGTGAAGCCACCTGCTCCTGACTTTGGGAGTTTTTTGAACGCCAGTTCCATTTCATTACTAGTAATTGGTCTGTTTAGATTTTCTGTTTCTTCCTGGGTCAGTCTTGGAAGATTGTGTGTCTTTAGGAATCTATCTATTTCTTCTAGGTTGTCCAATTTATTGGCATACAATTTTTCATAGAATTCTCTTCTAATTCTTTGAATTTCTGTGGTGTGGTTGTAACTTATCCCTTTTCATTCCTGATTTTGTTTGTGTCCTCTGTTTTTTCTTGAAAAGTCTGCCTAGGGGTTTGTCTAATTTGTTTATCTTCTTCAAGAACCAGCTCTTGGTTTCACTGATTTTTTATATTGTTTTCTTAATTTCCACTCTGATTTTTATTATGTCCCTCTTTCTGCTAATTTTTGGGCTTTATTTATTTTTCTTTTTCTAGTTCCTTTAGTTGTAGGGTTGTTTATTTGAGATTTTTCTTGTTTCTAAAGGTAGGCCTGTATTGATATAAACTTCCCTCCTAGAACAACTTTTGTTGCATCCCACATAGTTTGAACCATTGTGTTTCTGTTTTTATTTGTCTTCATGTATTGTTTCATTTCCTCTTCAATCTGTTCCTGATCCATTGATTGTTTAGAAGCATGTTTTTAGCCTCCACGTGTTTGTGTTTTTTCCTTTTTTTTCCTTGTGGTTGATTTCATATCATTGTGGTCTGAGAAGATGCTTGATAAAATGTCCGTCTTTTTAAATTTGTTGAGACTTGTTTTGTATCCTAATATGTGCTATTTTTTTGAGAATATTCCATGTTCACTTGAGAAAAATGTGTATTCCGTTGCTTTTTGGTAGAATGTTCTCTATATATCTGTTAAATCCATCTTGTCTGATGTCCAACTCCTCTGTTTCTTTTTTTATTTTCTCTCTGGATGATCTATCCATTGATGTGGGGTGTTAGAGTCTCCTACAGTAGACTGTTGCTGTCAGTTTCTCTCTTTAGAACTGTTAGTATTTGGTTTATATATCCAAATATATATGTGGTTTGTGTTTTTCATGGGGTTCTTAAAGGACATCCTATGAATATAACAATCTATAATAAGCTGATGGTTACTTAAGTTCGAGCACATTCTAACAACACTGCATTTCTTACTCCCCTTCCTCCACAATGATGTATGTAATATCTTCTTTTACATCTTTTTATTAAGTGATTCCCTTAAATAATTTTTAGATGTAATTACTTTCATAATTTCTGTCTTTTTTACCTTAATTCTAGGATTTAAGTAACTGATCTACCTCTGCTATATGTTTGCTTCACCAGTGGAAATAATTCCCTTTCTTAAATGTCTTGCTCATATTTAGGGTCTTTTACTCTTAAAGAAGTGCCTTTAACTTTTCTTATAAGGCTGGTTTAGTAGTGGTGAACTCTTTCAATTTATTATGTTTCCTTCAATTCGGAATGATAACCTTGCTTGGTAGAGCACTTTTGGTTGGAGGTTTGTTTCCCATTCAGCATTTTAAATATCTCATGCCATTCACTTCTGGCTTGTAGAGTTTCTACAGAAAAATCAGCTGATCACCTTATGGGGTTTCCCTTATATTTAATTGTGCTTTTCTCTTGATGCTTTCAAGATTCTCTCTTTGTTATTGACCTCTGACATTTTAATTACACTGTGTTTTGGTGTAGACTTCCTTGGGTTCATCTTCTTTGGAGCTCTCTGTGCTTCCTGGACCTAGTAGACTTTTTTCTTCCTCAGGTTAGGGACGTTTTCAGATATCATCTCTTCAAATACATTTTCTACTCCTTTCTCTCTGTTCTCCTTCTGGGACTCCTATAATTAGGATGTTAGGACATCTGATGTCCTCATTTTTTTTTAAAGTATTTTTCCTTCTGCTGTTCAGTTTGAGTGCTTTCCATTACTCTATTTTCCAAGTTACTGATCCATTCTTTCTGCATCTGCTAGTCTGTTGTTCATTCCCTCCAGTGTATTTTTTATTTCATCTATTGAATTCTTCATCTCTGATTTTTTTTTTAGACTCTCTATCTCTCTGCTGAGGTCCACCTTGAGTTCTACTATTGTTTTTTCAAGTCCAGCGAGTATCTTCATCCATTGTTTTAAATTCCTTATCAGGTAGTTTGGTTAACTCTGTTTCATTTAGTTTTTTTCTGGGATTTTTTTCTTATTCTGTCATTTGAAGCATATTCTTCTGTCTCTTCATTTTGTGTTATTTTCTGTGCTTGGTTCTATTAATTAGTTGAATGTCCAGTCTTGAAGGATTGGCCTTGTGTAGGAGAGTCCCCTGGATAGACTGCATGTGCCTTGTAGTTTTGACAAATTGGAGACTAAGTGTGAGAAAGGCTTTTCCTGTTGCCAGGGTTCCCAGGGTGTGGTCCTAGGGACAAAGCCTTGGGGCCCATTGGAGAGGCTCCTCGGTGGATGCCTGTGGGTTCTGTGCTGGTGGGGGAGTTAATATTATAGTATGTGTTTTATTCTTCCACATTATTTTAAATGTGTATTTGTTTATATTTGTTTTTCAGAAAATGTGATCATTCTGTACATACTGATTGACTAATGAAAAACCCATGCACTTGTGGAATCTGAGGTCTATATGTATACAGTATAATCAGATGGATGAGTTTATGAGTGTATAGAAGGCCATATATATCTATACATTGTATATATCTATATAATATCTATTGGTCAATTTTTTATGAGTATTTGATCAAGATAACTTTTTGTAATAATTTCATGCATCTCAGGCTTACGTACCATCCAGTTCCAATCAACTCCTCCCTTGCCTGCCTCCACTACAGGGCTGGGAAAGCTAAGTACTTGTTTTCCAGTCTCCCTTTTACTAGGAGTGGCCATGGGATGATTTGCACATTGAGATGTAAGGAGAAATCTGCTGACCGCATCTTTTTCCCTTTGACCTTTTTCCAAACCTGATCAAGATTCAGAGCTTGATAAAGTGTCCATGATTCAAGAGGCATGAGGAAACAATAAGGAGAATCACAGATATGCTAGTCCTGATAATGGCCAAACCTTTGAACCAATGTCAACAGCCCCAGTTTCCAAAATTTCTCATTACAGGAAAAAAATAAGCATCTATTTAAACCACTGTGGTTGGATTTTCTGCTTCTTGTAACCAAAGATCTTCCATAACTGATAAAGTACTGTAAAATTTTAATTAATTTATCTTTCTCTAGAACTTCAAAGTCACTTAATTCCAGGGGACATCACTGTTCAGAGTCTGCAGTCACACCAGAGATGACTTTTATATTAGAGTCTAACCTTTACAGGTCTCTTGTTTGCAGCAACTGGGTATGCCCATGTGGCATGAAAAATAAAACTAAACCCATGGCCTTTAGTTTATGTTTTTCTAGCAGCTGAATGTGGTTTGTTTGTAAGAATGAAAATTCTCTTGAAATGTTAATTGATTCAGTGGTTCCAATATCATAAATCAATGTCATGATGTTTTTGTGAACTAGTAATAAAGATGGTGATATAGGGAAGGACCAGTAGTTATGGGATAGGTATGGTTGTTCTGAATGTTTTGCTTTTAATGGAACTCAGGAAGATTGAGACTCCTTTCTTTTTGGAATGCCTCGTTGTGGGGAGGACAGGGTGACATGAATCATGGGTTTATTGTAATCCCAATCAAGTACTATTAGATTATTTTATATATATGTATATAATATATATATGGAGAGGGAGAGGGATCTGATTTAACTTGCATGTTTCAGTAATCTCTTGTTGTATAAGAAATTACCTTACAACACAGTGGTTTAAAATAGAAAGAATTTACTATCTCTCATCATTTCTGTGGTTCGAGAATTCAAACAGGGACAGCTTGTCTCTGCTTTGCAATATTTTCGGCCTCGGCTGAAGACTTGAAGCTTTATATCATCACATTTCTGGGGGATGGTGCTGACTGTGGTGGAGGCCTGGTGAGGCTGTCAGCTGCAGTACCCATGCAGAACCTCTTCATGTGACCTGACCTCTCTTGTAATATGGTGGCCAGGTTGTTATAATCTAGTTTTGGTGACACACTGTCATATCTTCCATCTTACCTTGGGGAGGCAGTTACCAAGGCCTACTCAGGTTCAAGGGAAAGGAACATAGCCCCTTTGCCTGCCCATACAACTCTCAATGGAGGCATGTTATGGTCAAATAAGAGAAAGTGTGATGGGAAAAATACAGTGGATTGGGGCAAGCATCTTTTGGAAAACACAATCTGCTATAATCGACTATTACCTCCTCTCTTTATTGAACAGCCATGCCAACCATACCAATGTTTTGATGATATTGGCAATGTCCAGGCATTTTTTTTATTGTCACAATGGTGGGGGTGGGGGCAGGCTGAAGTTACTACAGGCATCTAGAGAGTACAGGCCATGGATGCTGCCAAACATCCAACAACAAACAGAACTGCCCCCCCACACACACACATTAGGCTCAACAGAAGTTACAAATCCTGTCTTAGAGTATTAACACTCCATGACTACTTAGAATAATTAGATCAAGGATAGAAGGACCTACGGAAAACATCAAAATCATAAAAGTCTTCCAACTGGAAGCCTTTATTCAATATTTGGTATTATGTACTATTTATGGTCTATAAAAAGAAAAGGCCATTACTTAGGCAAGTTTTAACTCAAAATATGGTATGTTGAACATCGACACTTAAATGAACACAAATAAATGGAAATATATCCACTGTTAATGGATCAGAAGAATTAATAATGTTAAAATGTCCATACTACCTGAAGCTATTTATGGAAACACTGCAATCCCTGTCAAAACTCCAACAGCATTTTTCACAGAATTAGAGCAAACAATCCTGAAATGTATATGAAACCACAAAGGACCCCAAATAACCAGGGAAATCTTGACAAAGAAGAATAAAACTAGAGATATCACAATCCCAGATTTCACACTATACTGCAATGCTATAGTCATCAAAACAACATGGTGCTGGCATAAAAATGGATGCATAGATTAATGGAACAGAAAAGACAACCTAGAAAAAAACCCTCACATACAGTCAACTAATATTTGGTAAATAAGCCAGGAACACTCAATAAGGCAAAGACTGTCTCATCATAAATGATAATGGGAAAATTGGATGAATACATGCAGAATGAAATTGGACCCCAATTCTACATAACTCACAAAAATTAACTCAACATGGATGAAAGACTTCAATATTAAGATTTGAAACCATAAAACTAGAAGAAAACATAGGAAAGGGATTAAGGATGGCGGTGTGAGAGGTGAGACAGAGGCCACCTCCCCAAATCACATATAACACAAAAATACAGTTAATACAACTAATCCTAAAAGAGCAATAGGAAAGAAGGCTGTGCCAGCCTGCACACACCTGGAGAAAAGAACAGACCTTAAGGAAAAGGGCAACGTACCAAAGCTGTGATCTGGCAGGACCCAAGCCCTTCCCTGACCCCAGCTCCCCAAAGGGAGGAAGAGAAATGGAGCGGGGAGGGAGTGGAAGAGTAGGACAGCTGAACACCCAGTCCTGGAGATCCGCTCTGTGAGCACAAACCTACATTGCATGGTGCTGTGGAGATTAGTGGGGATGAAAAGCTAAGAAAGGTGAAATACTTGGAAAGACTGAGATTCCAGCCACTTGTGGAAAACAGGGATCCACATGTGACTGCTCTGGGACAAAAGAAAGGCAGTCTGAGAGACTTCCTAACAGGGACAGGATTCCTAAAGGGGCAAGGACTGCACAGAGTTTGCTGCTCAGCAGAAAGGAGACATGGACAAATTTGTCCAGGTGCACTCTTCCCAGCAGGTTGGGAACTTTCAGGACCTTCATGCACGCAGCTCTGAGGACCCCCACTGTGATACGCAGCCTGCTGCACCTTCCTCCTGGCCGGCACCAGCCCACAAATCAGCAACCCCTGCCCTGGCGTCAGGACAGCCAAAGGGAGGCACCACCTATGGCAGCTACAAATGCAAAGCATAGAGGCTAACGCCTCTGTGCTCAGCTAACTAGTTCCGGCAGTGGAGACAGGCACAGCAGCTGGGAAGCAGGAAACAGGTCTTTCCTCCTCAGAGGCACCTGTGCTGCTCCCCTGCAACCCCTGACATTGCTCCAGGGGCTGAGCAACTCGAGAGACTAGAGTGTCTGGGCACTAGAGGGTGCCACATAGAAATATGAAAAATCAAAGGAACATGGTTCAAAACAAAATCCCACAGACACCAAAAAAAGGCCCCAATGAAATTGAACTCACCAATCTTCCTGAAAGAGAGTTCAAAATAAAAATCATAAACATGCTCCTGGAGGCACAGAAAATATACAGGAACTCAGGGTAGAATTCAGGACTGAGATTCAATCATTAAGGAATGCAATATCTGAAATGAAACATACAATAGAGGGATTTACAAGCAGATTAGATGTAGTAGAGAAGACAGTAAATGCAATAGAAAATAGAGAAGAGGAATACAAAGAAGCTGAGGCACAGAGAGAAAAAAGGATCTCTATGAATGAAAAAATATTCAGAGAACTGTGTGACCAATCCAAACAGAACAATATTCGTATTACAGAGGTACCAGAAGAAGAAGAAGAGAGAAAAAGAGATAGAAAGCGTCTTTGAGGAGGTAATTGCTGAGAACTTCCCCAATCTGAGGAAAGAGCTCGTCTCTCAGGCCATAGAGGTGCACAGATCTCCCAACACAAGGGACTCAAGGAAAACAACACCAAGACATATACTAATTAAAATGGTAGAGATCAAGGATAAGGACAGAATATTAAAATAAACCAGCAAGAGAAAAAAGATTACATAAAAAAGGAAAACCCATCAGGCTATCATCAGACCTCTCAACAAAATATTAGCAAACTGAATTCAAAAATACATCAAAAAGATCATCCATCATGATCAAGTAGGATTTATTACAGGGATCCCAGGATGGTACAATATTAAAAAACTCATCAACATCATCCATCACATCAATAAAAAGAAGGACAAAAACCACATGAACATCTCCATAGATGCTGAAAAAGCATGTGACAAAATTCAACACCCATTCATTATAAAAACTCTCAACAAAGTTGGTAGAGAGGGCAAGTACCTCAACATAATAAAGGGCATGTATGACAAACCCACAGCCAACATTATACTTAACAGTGAGAAGTTGAAAGCTTTTCCTTTAAGATTGGGAACAAGACAAGGATGCTCACTCTTCCCACTTCTATTCAACATAGTACTGGAGGTCCTAGCCATGGCAATCAGACAACACAAAGAAATAAAAGGCATCCAGATTGGCAAGGAAGAAGTTAAACTGTCCCTGTTTGCACATGACATGATATTGTACATAAAAAAAACCCTAAAGAATCCACTCCAAAACTACTAGATCTAATATCTGAATTCAGCAAAGTTGCGGGATACAAAATTAATACACAGAAACCTGTGGCATTCCTATATACTAACAATGAACTAACAGAAAGAGAAATCAGGAAAACAATTCCATTCCCAATTGCATGAGAAAGAATAAAATACATAGGAATAAACCTAACCAAGGAAGTGAAAGACCTATACTCTGAAAACTACAAGACACTCATGAGAGAAATTAAAGAAGATACCAATAAATGGAAACACATTCCATGTTCATGGATAGGAAGAATTAATATTGTCAAAATGGCCATCCTGCCTAAAGCAATCTACAGATTCAATGCAATTTCTATCAAAATACCAACAGCATTCTTTAATGAACGAGAGCAAATTGTTCTAAAATTCATATGGAACCACAAAAGACCCCGAAGAGCCAAAGCAATCCTGAGAAGGAAGAATAAAGCTGGGGGATTACGCTTTCTGACTTCAAGCTCTACTACAAAGCCACAGTGATCAAGACAATTTGGTACTGGCACAAGAACAGATCCATAGACCAATGGAACAGACTAGAGAGCCCAGATATAAACCCAATCATATATGGTCAATTAATATATGATAAAGGATCATGGACATACAATGGGGAAATGACAGCCTCTTCAACATGTTGGCAAAACTGTACAGCTACATGCAAAAGAATGAAACTGGATTATTGTTTAACCCCATACACAAAGGTAAACTCAAAATGGATCAAAGACCTGAGTGTAAGTCATGAAATCATAAAACTCTTAGAAGACAACATAGGCAAAAATATCCTGAACATAAGCTTGAGCAACTTCTTCCTGAATGCATCTCACTGAGCAAGGGAAACAAAAGCAAAAATGAACACATGGGACTACATTCAACTAAAAAGCTTCTGTATGGCAAAGGACACCATCAATAGAACAAAAAGGCATCCTACAGTATGGGAGAATATATTTGTAAATGACATATCCAACAAGGGGTTAACATTCAAAATATATAAAAAACTCACACACCTCAACACCCAAAAAGCAAATAACCTGATTAAAAAATGGACAGAGGATATGAAGAGACAATTCTCCAAAGAAGAAATTCATATGGCCAACAGACACATGAAAAGATGCTCCATATCACTAATCATCAGGGAAATGAAAATTAAAACCACAAAGAGATATCACTTCACACCAGTAAGGATGGCCACCATCCAAAAGACTAAGAACAACAAATGCTGGCAAGCATGCAGAGAAAGGGGAACCCTCCTACACGGCTGGTGGGAATGTAAGCTAGTTCAACCATTGTGAGAAGCAGTATGGGGGTTCCTCAAAAAACTAAAAATAGAAATACCATTTGACCCAGGAATCCCACTCCTTGGAATTTACCCACAGAATACAACTTCTCAGATTCAAAAAGACATATGCACTCCTATGTTTATTGCAGCACTATTTACAGTAGCTAAGATATGGAAGCAACCTAAGTGCCAATCAGTAGATGAATGGATAAAGAAGAAGTGGTACATATACACAATGGAATACTATTCAGCCATAAGAAGGAAACAAATTCTGGCATTTGCAACAACATGGATGGAGCTGGAGGATATTAGGCTCAGTGAAATAAGCCAGGCGGAGAAAGACAAGTGCCAAATGATTTCCCTCATTTGTGGAGTATAACAGCACAGCAAAATTGAAGGAGCAAAGTAGCAGCAGACTCACAGATTCCAAGAATGGACTAGTGGTTACTAAAGGGGAGGGGTGTGGGAGGGTGGGTGGGGAGGGAGGGAGAAGGGGATTGAGGGGTATTATGTTTAGTGCACATGGTGTGGGGGGTCATGGGGAAAACAGTGTAGCACAGAGAAGGCAAACAGTGAATCTGTGGCATCTTACTACACTGATGGACAGTGACGGCACTGGGGTATGGGTGTGGACTTCATAATATGGGTAAAAGTTGTCGCCACACTGTTTTTTCATGGAAAACCTTCATAAGAGTGTATATCAATAATACCTTAATAAAAATTTTTTAAAAAAGAAGAGCTGGTACATATACACAATGGAGTACTATTCAGCCATAAGAAAGAAACCAATTCTACCATTTGCAACAACATGGGTGGAGCTAGAGGGTATTATGCTCAGTGAAATAAGCCAGGCGGAGAAATACAGATACCAAATGATTTCCATCACTTGTGGAGTATAAGAACGAAGCAAAACTGAAGGAACGAAAGAGCAGCAGACTCACAGACTCCAAGAAGGGACTAGTGGTTACCAAAGGGGAGGGGTGTGGGAGGGCGGGTGGGGAGGGAGGGAGAAGGGGATTGAGGTGTATTATGATCAGTTCACATGGTGTGTGGAGGGGTATCATGGGGAAGGCAGTGTAGCTCAGGGAGTCAGGCAGTGACCCTGTGGCTCTTACTACACTGATGGATAGTGACTGCAATGGTTATGGGGGGGGACTTGATTATACAGGTGAATGTAGCAATCATATTGTTTTCCTTGTAAAACCTTCATAACAGTGTATATCAATGATATCTTAATTAAAAAAAAGTGAAAACATAGGGAGAAAGCTCCTAGACATTGGTCTTTTTTTTTTAATAATTTATTTTGGTATCATTAATCTACAATTACATGTGCAATACCATGGTGATTAAACTACCCCCTTCATCAGGTCCCCCACCAACCCCATTACAGTCACTGTCCATCAGCATAGGGAGATGCTATAGTATCACTACTTGCTAGACATTGGTTTTAACAATGATTTTTGAATATGACACTGAGACAGTAATGAAAATCATAAATGGGGCTACATTAAACTAAAAATATTCATAAAGTGTACATAAAACTAAAAGTTTATCATTAAAATGAAAAGGCAATCTACTGAATGGGAGAAACTCTTTGCAAATCACATATGTGATAAGGGGTTAATATTCAAAATATATAAAAAACTCATACAATTCAATAGCAACAAAAAAATCCAATTACAAAATGGGCAGAGGACCTGAACAGACATTTATCCAAAGAAGAAATACAGATGGCCAACGGGCACAAGGGAAGATGCCCCACATCAGTAATCATCAGGGAAATGCAAATCAAATCTGCAATGAGATAGCACCTCACACCGATTAGAATGGCTCTCATCAAAAAGATAAGTTGGCAATGATGTGGTGAAAAGGGAATCCTTTTGCACTGTTGGTGGGAATGTAAATTGGTGCAGCCACTATGGTTGCTCAAAAAAAAGAAAAGAAATAAAAAAGAGAACTACTATGTAGAACTACCATTTGATCCGGCAATCCCACTTTTGGGTACACACCCAAAGGAAATGAAATCAGGATCTAAGTGAGATCTCTGCACTCCCATGCTCACTGCAGCGTTATTCACAATAGCCAGGATATAGAAACAACCTAAGTGTCCTCCAGTGTACGAATGGATAGAGAAGATGTACACTGGTACATACACACAACTGAATTTTTTAAACCATGAGAAAGAAGGAATTCCTGCTCTTTGTGACAACACAGATGGACCTTGAGGTCATTAAACAAAGTGAAATAAGTCAGAGAAAGACAAATACCATATATGATACCACTTACATGTGGAATCTGAAGAAGCTAAACTCATAAAAAAGAGACTGGAATGGTGGGTACCAGGAGCTGGGGTTGAGGTAAATGGAGAGATGTTGATCAAAGGGTATAAACTTTTGGTTATAAGACGAATAGCTTTTGAGGATGTAATGTACAGCATGGTGAATATAGTTAACAATACTATATTATATACTTGAAAGTGGCTAAGAGAATAGATATTAAATATTCTCTCCTCAAAAAAGAAATGGTAGTTATGTGAGGTGATAGAGTATTAGTTAACAGTATGGCAGTAATCATTTCACAATATATAAATGTATAAATAAACACACTGTACACCTCAAATTTATACAATGTTATTGTCATATATCTCAATAAAAAGCTGGGAAAGAAAAAAACAAACTCCTGGTACACAAAATTATTTTATTAAATCTATATTCCATTATTTTTTCTTCTTACATTTCTATAATTAAAGGGCGTTTTTGTCATAAGCTTTTTTTTACCTTTTGTGTGCATAATTTATTTGTGTACTACTGGGAAGACTTTTTGTCTTAAAAATCGCTTGTTGTTAGGTTTTGATCATCATCTCCCCTATCCTGAAATCTAAGCTCAGAGGAAATCAACAGTTTTAATGTAGGGCGTGAAGAGATGTAATTTCCTTAAGAACACTTAGACAACTCTAGTCTGTTATTAAATTTTTATATGCCATATAATCCTGTCTTTGCTGCTTCTCCTTTTTCATATTGGTCATTCACTAAGCCTAAAAGACATCTAATTTTTAAGAGGCAGCTCTCTAATAAAGATGAAGCTGGCAGGTTTCTTCTCCTTTCCACGGTGCGGTCTGCAGGCTGCATAGAAAGCAATTACAAGCCACCACCCAGCCCTCTCCCGTGTGACAGCATCAGCAGGTTTGCTCAGGGCTTCTTTTTTGATGAACAATAGCAGAAATAATGACCTAATTCACTAAAAACACCAGAACACACACACTAAAAATCTATTCCCTATTGCTTTCTCCATAACAATACAGTATTAACCCAAGTCCTTCCTAATTAAATCAAGGCCACCTAATTATGCATTTTAATAACACGATTTTTAACAATACCAAAGTGATAGAGATTCGTTAGAAATATTTAAACTTAGAATTAACGAGCTACAGGAAAACAAGTCCTTATGTGTTTGAATTTCCTGTGGTTTACATATATTTCCAAGTCCTGTGTGGATCCCAGGAGAGTCTACGTGTGTCTCAGTGCTTGTTCTGACACAATCTGACACACTCTTACCTTTAGGTGTGATATGAAGGAAGATGCTTGAAATACCCTGTTACTTAGGGGACCGAGCAACCATGTTGATTTCAAGGCCAAGAACAGTGAATTCTTACCTCATTTCTTCTCTGAGATTCATCTTATTTTCCACACATCCCCTTCCCCCAGTTGGAAAAATCCTCTCTTTCTACATTAAAGGAGATGGGAAAGAAGACCTTGTAACATTTTGTCACATTGACGATGAAACAGTAACGATATTATGCAATGGAAAACCCTTTTTCAACCTGGTTGCTTGAGGCCAGGGTGAGAGCTTTATGGAAAGGCCTCCACTGGAGGGCAGTGTGTCCCAGTGAAGGACCACAACGGACGTCCGCAGGATGTTGAATTAAGATGGTGCAGCAAACATGAAAAATGTTTGTAGTATAACGTTAAGTGAAAAAAACAAGAATTCAGATCCTGTAAAAATTATGTACGCTTGTGGACAAGTGACACGTCCACCACCTGGCCTGTTTTCACCACTTCCTGGCCGTGTCCTTGGACGAGTTGCTTAAAAAAACCTCTGAGCTTGTTTGTTCATCTGTAAAGTGGAGACAATTACAGACAGCACATAGGGCAGTTGTGAGCATTAAAAGGGGTCATATATATATAAAATGTCCAGCTTGGTGCCAAGCATATAATATTGCCCAACAAACAAATACTAGGATGATGTCATTATCGTGACAAAAAAGAGAAAAGAAAAATTAGAATAATTTAAATTATTGGACTGAGTTGCTCACAGGTGTACTGAATCATTTTATCTTACTGAAATTTACATTGGAAAGTTTGTAGTGGAATTTTTTAGTTGACATTAAATGAAATTATTCTCTCCATTAAGCATTGTGTTTTTCAAAATACCCTATTTTCAGCACCTTCAAACTTTGGGGAGAAAAATGTCCATATTTCTATAAAATGTTATTTCTGTCATTTTAGTGTCTAGAATATCATTATGCTGTTTTTTGTTATTTATATTCATTTCCTAAATAAATAATCTTTCAACATCCCAAGGAATATACAGATAATTTGTCACTTAATACTTTTAAATATTCCTCATGACCTATGTAGCCTCTGACAGGGTATAGTATATTTCTCTTAGAACTCTCAGTGTAAAAAATTTTTATCTTATGTAAAAATAGAAATATTTAATAGATTGTCACATATACCAGTTACTGATTACAAAATGGTTCTTTAAATATGAGTTCCAGTAATAATTCAGGAGTTCCTTTACAAAGCAACTATACGCTACGGATGTAAGAGGAGCAGGGTAACTGAGGGCTAAAATAGTCCACCACTGACAGTGAAAGGTCCTTCATAAACAAAGATTTAATGCCTCTTAAATTATAGTGTGAGTCATACTGGAAATATTTAATTTATAAAAGTTGATTTATATTGTTCACTCTGTTCTTAACCTTTTAAAAGTAGCTGACTCACCACCCATCATGTGAAAAAGACAAAAAAGAATTCCAGCCTCTGGCAATAGCTACCCTCCCCCATATGCCCAGATCACTACCACACTTCCTGCATCAGGGCCATAACCACTGCCACCGAGACGGCCGCCACCTCCACCACCACTATCCCCGACATCTCCATCATCACCGGTACTTCCTCTGCCTTAATAAACTCATCGTACACTTTTATCATCTCTCTACTTATTTGATCCCACCTTCCCAGTTGGTAAAGAGGAAGGAAATTGATTAGGATTTTCCTGTATCTTGTTGTATTCTAACAGAAGATGTAACTGACAGTATATTCTTTTTATTTATTTACTTATTTATTTTATTTTGGTATCATTAATCCACGACTACATGAGAAACATGCTTACTAGACTCCCCCCATCATCAATTCCCCACCACATACCCCATTACAGTCACTGTCCATCAGCGTAGTGAGATGCTATAGAATCACTACTTGTCTTCTCTGAGTTGTACAGCCCTCCCTGTGCCCCCTCCCCCATATTATGTCTGCCAATCGTAATGCCCCTTTTTCCCCCTTGTCCCTCCCTTCCCACCCATCCTCCCCAGTCCCTTTCCCTTTGGTAACTATTAGTCCATTCTTGGGTTCTGTGAGTCTGCTGCTGTTTTGTTCCTTCAGTTTTTTTCTTTGTTCTTATGCTCCACATATGAGTGAAATCATTTGATACTTGTCTTTTTCGGCCTGGCTTATTTCACTGAGCATAATACCCTCTAGCTCCATCCATGTTGTTGCAAGTGGTAGGATTTGTTTTCTTCTTATGGCTGAATAATATTCCATTGTGTATATGTACCACCTCCTCTTTATCCATTCATCTACTGATGGACACTTAGGTTGCTTCCACTTCTTGGCTATTGTAAATAGTGCTGCAATAAACATAGTGGTGCATATGTCTTTTTCAAACTGGGCTCCTGCATTTTTAGGGTAAATTCCTAGGAGTGGAATTCCTGGGTCAAATGGTATTTCTATTTTGAGTTTTTGAGGAACTTCCATACTGCTTTCCACAATGGTTGAACTAATTTACATTCCACCACCAGTGTAGAAGGGAACCCCTTTCTCCACATCCTTGCCAATACTGGTTGTTGTTTGTCTTTGGATGGTGGTCATCTTTACTGGTGTGAGGTGATATCTCATTGTGGTTTTAATTTGCATGTCTCTGATGATTAGCAATGTGGAGCATCTTTTCATGTGCAGGTTGGCTATCTGAATTTCTTCTTTGGAGAAGTGTCTACTCATATCCTCTGCCCATTTCTTAATTGGATTATTTGCTTTTTGTTTGTTGAGGTGCATGAGCTCTTTATATATTTTGGATGTCAACCCCTTATCAGATACGTCATTTATGAATATATTCTCCCATACTGTAGGATGTCTTTTTGTTCTACTGATGGTGTCCTTTGCTGTACAGAAGCTTTTCAGCTTGATATAGTCCCACTTGTTCATTTTTGCATTTGTTTCCCTTGCCCAGGGAGATATGTTCATGAAGAAGTTGCTCATGTTTATGTCCAAGAGATTTTTGCATTAGTAACTTTTTTTTAAAGTTATTATTCTGTCAAATAAAGTATATCAGAGAACCAAATTTAGCCAGCAAAATCATCACTTTGCAATCTCTGGCTTAGTCTAAGGAAAACTTATTCCCAGTCTAGTGAGGAAAGCAGGGACTTGAAGAGAGTGTTGAGGAATTACTCCAGCGAAGATGCTGAGGGACTCCCGAGACCTGTGTATCAAATGCACACAGCTATTCGAAGCTCTGAGGCTCCCTAGTGCCTTTGGCTCTTTCTGCTCTACATACCAATCAACAGCAGTTTATAAAGATTAGAGGACAGGAACAGAGGGCTAATTCTTGGGCTCATTTACAATGCAGAGTAGAAAGTATGTACTCTTTCCATATTTTAAAGACACCATAGTGTTCTTTGTAGTAATAATGCCCAACATTTGTTCAGTGTGATATAATTTTCAAAGTGTTTTCTGACACATGCTCTTCTGCAACTCCTACTATAACTCTGTAAGATAGTGTTATTATCTCTATTTCACAGATGAGGAACCTGATGCTATGAAATTTGCAAATCACACAAATGTGACCCTAATTATGGATCTTCTTCTAGCATATAGAGAGTTGGTGAAAGATGCACTGTCTTAGAAAAGTGCTGATTCCAAACCAGATAGTTAATAGAGGGAGAGAGCATGTGAGAAGTGAGACAAACAGATTTAGAAGAGAATATGAAAAGAGAACATAGGCTGTGTGTAGGAGAAACAAAGTAAGTTGATATTATAAAGAGTTGGAAAAATAAGGAAACTGGAGAGAAGACAAAGTTCAAAGAAATGTGGAAAAGTAGAGGAAAATTTGGTGAAAGGGAATAGAAATCCCTTCACTAAGAGCAAGAAAGCCAGAGCTGAGGCTGGAGCATCAGGTTTGAGGGTGATGAGAGCTGTTAACAATACAGACTCCTAAGGCAGGCAAGACAGCAAGACAGTCAACACAGGACTGAAAGAAGTCCAGAGAGCATCCTGCCAGTCCTGGAAAAGGCAGATAGCCAACAAACTGGGCAAAGAAAGGGCCGAGTCAGGCAAGAGAGATCTGGTGATGGGCGAAGGCAAAAACAAGCAGTAAGGAGGCAAAGAGTGCTCGGCAAGCTGGGATCAGACAGCTCCGACATCAAATCCTGAGGACTCCACCCCAGACATTAGCTCCAAGGGATTAGCTCCACTGGGCAGGGGCTGCGGCTCGGGAGAGCCAGAGGAGCTGTTGAGATACGCATCATGGAAGCCGAGGTCCAGGGCAACGCAGATCACGTCTGAGCTACAGGCCTGACAGGTTGCCGAGCACGTTTCCTATCTGCTGGCCAGTTCAATCCCAAACGCTGAGGTTAGCTGTGAGACAGGAGTATAGTGGTGAGAAGTACAGACTCTCAAAGCTAGTCTGCCTAGATCTGAAATCCTGGTTCTGCCCCTTGCTAGCTGTATGATCTTGGACAAATGCATCTGTTTCCCCCATAGTGAGTGGACGCTAATAATAGTACCTACCTCATAGGGTTTTTAGAAGAATTGTGTGGGTACATGAAGAGTGGCTAGAGGAGTGGCTCATATGTGGCAAACACTGGGTAAGTGCCAACTGTTGCTGAGGCTGGAAGCTACAACTGCAGGGAGGGGCTGTGTGGCCAGGAAACCAGGCAAGTTATTACAAATGGGGATCTAGGAAAAATGGTTAAGAATAGAATGAATATAGTATCTTACCAAAGACTGTTGGATGACTTCAGAAAGGGACTGTGATGAGAGTTCCGGGTATATGGCGACGTGAACGGACTGGCAGAAAAATTCCTCCCAACATTATATTTATTCACGAAAATACAGCAAATACAACTATCCCTAAAAGAGAGACCAGAATACACAGGAAAGTGCACAGCGTACAGGTACACCTGAGAGAACTTGGCAGCCGGTGAGGCGGACAGGATACGGAGCCGCGACCGGCGGGACCAAGCACTCCTCCCCCCCCAGAGCTCTGGCGGTCAGACACTCCGGAGAGAGGACTCGGCACCC
>JAQQAC010004778.1:3649801-3713447 GCA_029783875.1 Phataginus tricuspis | reverse complement strand
GGGGGGACCTGATGAAGGGGGTAGTTTAATCACCATAATATTGCACATGTAATTGTAGGTTAATGATACCAAAATAAATTGTAAAAAAAAAAAAAATATATATATATACATATATATAAACATGAAAAAGAAAAAATAAATAAATAATTTACAGAAAAAAAAAGAAAGGGAGTGTGATGAAAAAAATCAGTCAAATATGATAGTTTCTCTTTTCTCTGTGACCTCGAATCCCCACTATGTCAAGAACACATTCCTGTCTTTGCAAGTCTTTAAAAAGTCAGGAACTTGGCAATAAGTCTGCACTTTGTCAGCCCTTGCTCTTTATTTATTCTGTGCTAGCTCAAAAGAACTTCAATTCTATTAATACCATAAATCTTACAAACCAGAACATTTCTGTAATCTGTCCCGAGCCCTACAACCTCCTACCCAGAATTAGATGTGCCTTCCAGCTGGAGAAAGGATAGGAGGGTGGTTCTAGCTGTGTTTATCTTTTTCAGTGGGAAACAATGGAGACAGCTCTTGTTATGCCAAAGTAGACTCAGAGAAATGAAAAGTTAGCTAAATTATTGTTACATGTGTGCATAAGTTAATTATAAAAGCTTTTGGTCACTTGCTTTTATTTTGGAGGAGAAAAAGCCTTCCCATGGCTTTAGCTTTATGAGAAGACTGGTTGGAAGAAACGACGATGACAGGGACGCTGAGACATTTGGGAAAAGCAGGGCATTGTGGGATCATACACACGATAAGGATTTGGCATTCATCCAGCACTGATTTTTGCAGCCCATGGAATGTGATGAACCATGCTAATCATTTTTATGCCACATGTAATTTTTCCTACCATAGACATATTTCAAATGCTAACATCACGAGCTATTTGAAGAAGAATTAATGGTTCAATTTTTCTATTATATATAATATTGCAATAGCAAGCCATGCATAAAGCTGAATTAAAATATTAATTTCCAAGAGTTCTGGGAGCTGCAAGTTTTATTTCTACAGATATTTAGCACATCCTAAAAGTGAGCTATGACAGCTGTGATTGTTTTAGTAGAATTCCCCCAAAGCCTTTTATTTTTTTGCAGACAGTCTGGGTTCTGGCTAACACTGGAGTAGCAGAAAGCTAAATGAAAGGTAGCAAACCAGTTTGCTGAAACCTTTTTCCCAGTCTGAAAGATAACGACAGTGATAGCCCCATGGGAGAAGGGTTTTAAGATAACGTAAAAGCAATCCATGTGCCTGCTGAGACTCATGGGATACAATATGATTTGGGGATGGGCCAATCAGCCATGATTCTGAGTAAATAAACAATTCCAGAGGGCCTGCTGCACAAAGGGCATGCTACTGGGTGTGACAGGAGATCCCAAATAAACAGAACTCATAACTGCTACTTCTGAGGATGTCTATAGCCCGTTTAGGGAAAAACAAACACAAACAAACTTGAAAATGAGATGAAACTTCAGCATGGATGGCTACAGTGCATCTATTAGGACATCCTTCAACCCTAACCACTTGAACACTAGAGAGGATTTAGGCTCATCTAGCCGAAAAGGCAGGAGCTCGGGAGATGCAGTGAGTTTATCTTAACCAGTTCCGCAGTGTTGCCAAGGTCCTGATTTCTTCTGGCCTTTCTCTGTTCCTTGGCCCTTCAGCCGGCTTCTCTCATAACCCACGATGGATGCCAGAGATCTGGGCCTTGCATCTGAACATCACAGTGACCCTTGGTAAGAAAGAACTTACTTCCCAGCAATTCATGCACAAGTCTTAAAGTTAACTCTGGGCATATCCACTCCACGACCACCAAGGCGATGGATGTGTTCATGAACAGAAGGCAATTGCAAATCCATCGCTAGAACTAGGGGAAGAGGGAGCCTGCCTCCTCAAAGCCAGTGGGCTGTGTGGAGGGATAGACAGGCAAAGGGGAGTCTGGGTCCTGTTGAGAAAGGGTCAGGGGAAATGGACAACCGCTCATGCCCACCCAGGAAATTCTGAAATCCCTCCTAGAATTGGTCCTAACATTTCAGTTAAAATGGTCATCATTTTGTTAGCCTAAATAGCTTGCTGCAATTTAAGCTAATTTACTGTTCTCTTATTCAGAATGGAGCTGGAAAGGCATGAACTCCTTTTTTCCTTCATGACACCCCATCATGTATTTGAAGAGGGCTATTCGATAATGCCTGCAGCTGTCATACATCTGTTTCAAATAATTTGAATTCCTTTTATTTCTTAAAACTTGCTTGAGAACTACCTATTTTTCTACTTCAGGGTTTTTGCCTCTCTTCTCTGAATGCTCTTCAGAGTTTCAGAATGTCTCTTACAGTAGAGTAATGATCCTAGTGGAGCCCAGTGCTTGCTGTAGCCACCATCAATTAAGGACCTACTGTGTGCTGATAGAGTCTGTGGTTTTCATTATTTAGCTGATATAATGTTCATAACAATGCAATAAGGTGTGTGATATTACTCATATTTTCAAGATGAGAAAGTGAGTTAAAAGAGGCCCAGTAACTTGCCCTTAAGCACAGCACAGCAGAGGCTGGATGAGCGCCCAGCATTCTCTGATTCCAAGGCCTGCTTTCTTTCCATTAAGCCAAACTGCCTCGAGAACATTAGTAGTCTAGTGTGAGTAATGCTGAGTATAATTGCTGAATAAAAAGTATTCCTTCAGTAGATGTAATGCTGGGGGGGCACGGGGAGGGCTGTACAACTCAGAGAAGACAAGTAGTGATTCTATAGCATCTCACTACGCTGATGGACAGTGACCGTAATGGGGTTGGGGGGGGACCTGATGAAGGGGGTAGTTTAATCACCATAATATTGCACATGTAATTGTAGATTAATGATACCAAAATAAATTATAAAAAAAATAAAAAATAAAAAATAAATGCTTGAAAAAAACAAAGTATTCCTTCACATTATGTAAATATAAAGAAAGGGTAAACATCAGCACCTGTCAGCCTGTCACTTGAGAATTATTCCAAGGTTAATATATTAAAATGAACCATCCTTCAGTATTCAAATTTTGTCCCCCCCAAATCACCTAATTCTCCTCTAAAGCCAGGCTTGTGGAGTGATATGAGTCAAATGCATTATAATATAGAAATGATTAATGATTTGCATATGCTAATAACATTTTTATAACCCCACATCAAGTCTTGCTGATTAACTGATTTTAAACAAGGTTACCTAAAGTTTTCACAATATGGGAAAATGACTACCTTTGGCTTTCGAAGTTAGTATAAATTCACTGACTAAAGTCGTTCCTAGAAGGGGTTAAAAGAAAAAACTGCAAACAATTATGTAATGTTGAGTTTAAGGGATAAAGACCTCAATTAAAGCCATGCCAAAAAAAGTAATTAGGCTGCACGTCATCGTCAGAATGAACTGGAATGAGGAAAACGAAAACTCTGGTCAGGAAAAGACAGAAGCATCGCAGTGCTGTCACCCTGTATTAGCACAAAATGACCTTCCTGGTTACATTCTCTTTCCTCTCTGCTTGGGCGGAAGGCTGCTCTTCACACATCTGCAAATGTTTCTGACAGTCTTAAGCCAGTCTTCCTTCTAACAGTTAAGGCATTATAGTTCTCTTTTTTTTCTAAAACCACTAACAGATCAAAGAGTGAGTAAGATTTTTCCTGGGTTATTTGACCCTAAGAAGAACATTTGGCCGTAGTATATTTTTAGAAGGAAAAGAAGCTTTATCCCAGTTAATTCAATTCCAATACTGTGATTTGCAGGGAACATTTTCAATTATGAAAAGATATTTTTTAATGTTTCCATTCACTCTAACATATTTTTCTGATCTACTATTTATTTATTTGTTACACAAACATAATAGTTTTAATGTTTATAATATAAGTAAAATGTTTATTATATAATAATTATACAAAGCAAACAAAAAAATTTTGTTAGACACACATTCACTTCCATTAGCCTAACAAAACAACTATTTTTCTTTTTTCGTGTCTCTTTCCAGTTCAGCTCTATAAGCAAATTTAATTTAAAATTTGTTCTACTTGTTTTGCAAATACAGTTTCTACACTGCTTTATTCATTTAACATTAAATGATAAACATTTTATGTATTCCTATGTGAGCATCGTAAGTATGTTAAATAATGTCATGACTTTCAGTTAAGGTAATATTCTATGACTTAACCATTTTCCTATTGTTGCACATGTAGCTATACATATAATTATTTTCTCCTGATTATAAATGAATCTGCCATGAATTTCGTTTTGCATGAGACTTTCTATGTATTTTGATGTTTTCTTAGGACAAATTCTGAAATATTTCATTATAATTTTTTGTAAATGTGTCTGATTCAGACAGTCATTACTAAAAAGGCTTCAAGATTAGCATAACTTTAAAGTCTATTATCTTGAAAGAAAATGATAGTCAAGCTGTTTTTGTATACCTTTTGGTAGTTTTGATAGATTTCAATAAAGCTTGGAATTTATATTTAAAAAATAATGCAAGCCACATCTATAACTAAAATATTTCTTATAGCCACCTTAAAGAAAACTAAAAAGAAATAGATGATATTAATTTTAACAATGTATTTGATTTAACCTTATATATCCAAAAGATTATCATTTCAACATTTAATGAATATGAAATATTATGTGACATTATACATTCTTTTTTTATAAGAAGTCTTCAAAATCTGTTGTATATTTACAACACATCTCAATTGAGATGCTAAATTTTCTTTTTTTTTTAATAGAGTATTTTGGTATCATTAACCTACAATTACATGAGCAATATTGTGATGATTAAACTACCCCCTTCATCAGGTCCCTCCCACCAACCCCATTACAGTCACTGTCCATCAGTGTAGTGAGATGCTATAGAGTCACTACGTGTCTTCTCTGAGTTGTACAGCCCTCCCCATGCCCCCCCAACATTACATCGGCTAATCGTATGCCCGTTTTTCCCCCTGGTCCCTCCCTTCCCACCCATCCTCCCCAATCCCTTTCCCTTTGGTAACTATTAGTCCGTTCTTGGGTTCTGTGAGTCTGCTGCTGTTTTGTTCCTTCAGTTTTTTTTCTTTGTTCTTATGCTCCACATATGAGTGAAATCATTTGATACTTGTCCTTTTCGGCTTGGCTTATTTCACTGAGCATAATACCCTCTAGTTCCATCCATGTTGTTGCAAATGGTAGGATTTGTTGTCTTCTTATGGATGAATAATATTCCATTGTGTATATGTACCACTTCTTCTTTATCCATTCATCTACCGATGGACACTTAGGTTGCTTCCATTTCTTGGCTATTGTAAATAGTGCCGCGATAAACATAGGGGTGCATCTGTCTTTTTGAAACTGGGCTGCTGCATTCTTAGGGTAAATTCTTAGAGTGGAATTCCTGGGTCAAATGGTATTTCTATTTTGAGTTTTTTGAGGAACCTCCATACTGCTTTCCACAATGGTTGAACTAATTTGCATTTCCACCACCAGTGCAGGAGGGTTCCCTTTTCTCCACATCCTCGCCAACATTTGTTGTTCTTAGTGTTTTGGATGTTGGCCATCCTCACTGGTGTGAGGTGATACCGCATTGTGGTTTTAATCTGCATTTCTCTGATGATTAGTGATGTGGAGCATCTTTTCATGTGCCTTTGGCCATCTGAATTTCTTCTTTAGAGAAGCGTTTATTCACGTCCTCTGCCCATTTCTTAATTGGATTATTTGCTTTTTGTTTGTTAAGGTGCGTGAGTTCTTTATATATTTTGGATGTCAACCCCTTATCGGATATGTCATTTATGAATATATACTCCCATACTGTAGGATGCCTTTTTGTTCTACTGATGGTGTCCTTTGCTGTATAGAAGCTTTTCAGCTTGATATAGTCCCACTTGTTCATTTTTGCTTTGTTTCCCTTGCTCAGGGAGATATGTTCATAAAGAAGTCACTCATGTTTATGTCCAATAAATTTTTGCCTATGTTTTTTTCTAAGAGTTTTATGGTTTCATGACTTACATTCAGGTCTTTGATCCATTTTGAGTTGACTTTTGTGTATGGGGTTAGACAGTAGTCCAGTTTCATTCTCTTACATGTAGCTGTCCAGTTTTTCCAGCACCAGCTGCTGAAGAGGCTGTCATCTCCCCATTGTATATCCAAGGCTCCTTTATCAAATATTAATTGACTGTATATGTTTGGGTTAATGTTTGGATTTTCTATTCTGTTCCACTGGTCTGTGGGTCTTTTTTTGTGCCAGTACCAAATTGTCTTGATTACTGTGGCTTTGTAGTAGAGCTCGAAGTCAGGGAGTGTAATTCCCCCTGTTTTATTCCTCCTTCTCAGGATTGCTTTGGCTATTCGGGGTCTTTTCAGGTTCCACATGAATTTTAGAATTATTTGTTCCAGTTCACTGAAGAAAGCTGTTGGTATTTTGATAGGGATTGCGTTGAATCTGTAGATTGCTTTACGGTAGTATAGCCATTTTGACAATATTTATTCTTCCTAGCCAAGAGCATGGGATGCATTTCCATTTGTTAGTGTCCTCCTTAATTTCTCTTAGGAGTGTCTTGTAGTTTTCAGAGTACAGGTCTTTCACTTTCTTTGTTAGGTTTATTCCTAGGTATTTTATTCTTTTTGATGCAATTGTGAATGAAATTGTTTTATCTGATTTCTCTTTCTGTTAGTTCATCGTTAGTGTATAGGAAAGCAACAGATTTCTGTGTGTTAATTTTGTATCCTGCAACTTTGCTGAATTCAGATATTAGTTCTAGTAGTTTTGGAGTGGAGACTTTAGGGTTTTTTTATGTACAGTATCATGTCATCTGCAAATAGTGACAATTTGACTTCTTCTTTATCAATCTGGATGCCTTGTATTTCTTTGTTTTGTCTGATTGCCATGGGTAGAACCTCCAGTACTATGTTGAATAACAGTGGAGAGAGTGGCCATCCCTATCTTGTTCCCGATCTTAGATGAAAAGCTTTCAGCTTCTTGCTATTAAGTATGATGTTAGCAGTGGGTTTGTCATATATAGTCTTTATGATACTGAGGTACTTGCCATCTATACCCATTTTGTTGAGAGTTTTAATCATGAATGGATGCTGAATTTTGTTAAAGGCTTTTTCAGCATCTATGGAGATGATCATGTGGTTTTTGTTCTTCTTTTTGTTGATGTGGTGGATGATGTTGATGGATTTTCAAATGTTGTTCCATCCTTGCATCCTGAGATGAATCCCACTTGATCATGGTGTATGATCCTCTTGATGTATTTTTGAATTTGGTTTGCTAATATGTTGTGTAGTATTTTTGCATCTACGTTCCTCAGGGATATTGGTCTGTAATTTTCTTTTTTGGTGAGGTCTTTGCCTGGTTTTGGTATTAGAGTGATGCGGCTTCATAGAATGAGTTTGGAAGTATTCCCTCCTCTTCTATTTTTTGGAAAAGTTTAAGGAGAATGGGTGTTATTTCTTCTCTATATGTCTGGTAGAATTCAGAGGTGAATCCATCAGGCCCGGGGGTTCTGTTCTTGGATAGTTTTTTGATTACCGCTTCAATTTCGTTGCTGGTGATTGGTCTGTTTAGTTTTTCTGTTTCTTGTTTGGTCAGTTTTGGAAGGTTGTAGTTTTCTAAGAAGTTGTCCATTTATTCTATGTTTTCCAACTTGTTAGCATATAGATTCTCATAATATTCTCTTATAATTCTTTGTATTTCTGTGGGGTCTATCATTATTTTTCCTTTCTCATTTCTGATTCTGTTTATGTGTGTAGATTCTTTTTTTGTCTTAATAAGTCTGGCTAGGGATTTATCTATTTTGTTTATTTTTTCAAAGAACCAGCTCTTGGTTTCATTGATTTTTTCTATTGTTTTATTCTTTTCAATTTTATTTATTTATTCTCTGATCTTTATTATGTCCCTCCTTCTGGTGATTTTGGGTCTCATTTGTTCTTCTTTTTCCAATTTCAGTAATTGTGTCTTTAGACTATTCATTTGGGAATGTTCTTCCTTCTTTAAAATAGGCCTGGATTGCAATATACTTTCCTCTTAGAACTGCCTTTGCTGCGTCCCACAGAAGTTGTGGCTTTGTGTTGTTGTTGTCATTAGTCTCCATATATTCTTTGATTTCTGTTTTGATTTGGTCGTTAACCCATTGATTAATTAGGAGAATGTTAAGTCTCCATGTATTTGTGAACCTTTTTGTTTTCTTTCTATAATTTATTTCTAGTTTTATACCTTTGTGATCTGAGAAGTTCGTTGGTAGAATTTCAATATTTTTGACTTTACTGAGGTTCTTTTTGTGGCCTAGTATGTGGTCTATTCTGGAAAGTGTTGCATGTGCACTTGAGAAGAATGTGCATCCTGTTGCTTTTGGGTGTAGAGTTCTGTAGATGTCTGGTAAGTCCATCTGTTCTAGTGTGTTGTTCAGTGCCTCTGTGTCTTTACTTATTTTCTGTCTGGTTGATCTCTCCTTTGGAGTGAGTGGTGTGTTGAAGTCTCCTAAAATGAATGCATTGCTGACTATTTCCTCCTTTAATTCTGTTAGTATTTGTCTCACATATGCCGGCGCTTTCCTATTTGGTGCATATATATTTATAATGGTTATATCCTCTTGTTCGATTGACCCCTTTATCATTATGTAATGTCCTTCTTTATCTCTTGCTACTTTCTTCGTGTTGAAGTCTATTTTGTCTGATACAAGTACTGCAACACCTGTTTTTTTTCTTTTTGTTGTTTGAATGTAATATCTTTTTCCAACCCTTCACTTTTAGTCTATGTATATCTTTGGGTTTGAGGTGAGTCTCTTGTAAGCAGCATATAGATGGGTCTTGCTTTTTTATCCATCTGTTACTCTGTGTCTTTTGATTGGTGCATTCAGTCCATTTACATTTAGGGTGATTATCGATAGATATGTACTTATTGCCATTGCTGGCTTTAAATTCGTGGTTACCAAAGGTTCAAGTGTTCCTTCTTTACTATCTAACAATCTAACTTAACTTTCTTGTTCAGTAATTGTGAACACCGTCTGATGTTTTTTTATTTCTCTCCCTTCTTATTCTTCTTCCTCCATTCTTTATATACTAGGTGTTTTATTCTTTGCCTTTAGTTAGTATTTGGATGGTCTGCTTTCTTTGCTATGATTTTATTTTCTCTGGTGACATCTTTTTAGCCTTAGGAGTGCTTCCCTCTAGAGCAGTTCCTTTAAGATGTCCTGTAGAGGTGGTTTATGGGAGGCAAATTCTCTCAGCTTTTGCTTGTCTGGAAATTGTTTAATCCCTCCATTATGTTTAAATGATAATTGTGCTGGATACAATATTCTTGGTTCGAGGCCCTTCTGTTTCATTATGTTAAATATATCATGCCATTCTCCTCTGGCCTGTAAGGTTTCTGTTGAGAAGTCTGATGATAGTGTGATGGGTTTTCCTTTGTAGGTAATCTTTTTTCTCTCTCTAGCTGCCTTTATTACTCTGTCCTTATCTTTGATCTTTGCCACTTTAATTATTATGTGTCTTGGTGTTGTCTTCCTTGGGTCCCTTGTGTTGGAAGATCTATGGGCTTCTGTGGACTGCGAGACTATTTCCTTCCCCAGCATGGGGAATTTTTCAACAATTATTTCTTCAAAGACACTTTCTATCCCTTTTTCTCTCTCTTCTTCCTCTGGTACTCCTATTATGCGAATATTGTTCCATTTGGATTGGTCACACAGTTCTCTTAATATTCTTTCATTCCTAGAGATCGTTTTATCTCTCTCTGCCTCAGCTTCTCTGTATTCCTGTTTTGTGATTTCTATTCCATTAACAGTCTCTTGCATCTCGTCCAGTCTGCTGCTTAGCTACGTGATGGCTTGTCTCATTTCCGCATTGTCTTTCCTGACTTCCCTCACTTCCTCCCTCAGCTCTTGCACATTTCTCTGTAGATTCATCAGCATGGTTATGACTTTTATTCTGAATTCTTTTTCAGCAAGATTGTGCATTTCCATCCCTTCAGGTTCCCTCTCTGGTGTTGTCTGGGTCTGGGTGATCTTTGTCTGTACCATATTCCTCTGTCTTTTCATGGCGATAGAAGTGGTCGCTGGTAGGTGCCATGTATGTCAGCTGGGCTCTTTAAGACTTAGAAATAAAAACAAAACAAAACAAAAGAAAACAAAGCAAAACAAAGTAAAGCAAAACAAAAAACAAAAAAGCAAAAACAAACAAAAAAAAAGAAGGAAGAGAAAAAAAGAAAGAAAAGAAAGGAAAAAAAACCCAAAAAATACATCCACCGGGAATAGATTCTGTAAGGATGCTGTAGGTGGCACTGTTGCTCCACTATTCTCTGCAGGGCCATTTGTAGCTCTGCCCGGGGTGGGAACGAATGGGAGGCTGTTGTTCTCTGTGTGAAGTTTTGGTGTGGCTACTTTTTCCCAGTCGCCAGCCAAGGGTTCCGAAATTCCTCAGGACTCCCAGCCTGCTGGGCTGAGTGTGCTGGGATGATCCTGGGCCCTTGCCTCCTTAAGACCGCCAAAAAAACACACACTTTTCTTTTGTCCCGGGGAGTCTGCTGCAGGGACCCGGGCGCATTCCCAACTCAAAACCTGAACCTTCTGCCTCTCCAATCTGATACATTGCGGGATGTGTGTCAGCGCTCCCGGTGCAGATCACCAGGGCTGGTTATTTTGCAGGCCTGTACTTCCACTCCCTCCTGGCTCTGAATTCTCTTCTGCCGGTGCGCTGGGGTGGGGGAGTGCTCGGGTCCTGCCAGGACGTGGCTCCGTATCTTACCCGCCTCGTGGGGTGCCGAGTCCTCTCAGGTGCAGATGCAGGCTGTGCACTGTCCTGTATATTCTGGTCTCTCTTTTAGGAATAGTTGTATTTGCTGTATTTTCATAGATATATATGACTTTGGGAGGAGATTTCCACCGCCCTGCACATGCCGCCATCTTCCCAGAACCCAGATGCTAAATTTTCATAAAATATTTTGATCTGTATTTATATTACATAAGGTTTACAATTAAGAAAGTAAATTTATATACCCCAGGTGTTCAAAACTTACTTTAAAAAACTCCAAAAACTTAAATATCAGTATTTAAATTTAAATTAATGAATATTAAATGAAATTGAAATTTTAGTTTCAATAGTTGCACTAGCCATATTTCAAGGGCTCACAAGCCAATGTGGCTGTCGGATTGGACAGCACAATGTGGATAGAGGTCTTAGAACTGGGGTTTTTCTGAGTAAGGTTTATAATACACAGAGCCACTAGTTACCTTAACATTCATTTCTTTTTAGAAAAAAAAATCTGTACTTTCTTGAAGGCATATCCCCTTCCTCCCAGTAAGAAAAAAACATTCAATAACCATTTGTATTCATTCTGGTCAAACAACACATGGAGATCCAGTAGCTGGAGGACCCAACTCTTCTTAGGGACTCAAGGTGATGGGTACTAAATAAAGGGTTTTGTGAATATAATATTCTCACGTGAAAAAGGAAGGCTCTCCTTTAGAAGCTTTTTCTGAGGGAGGTGGAAAAATCCAATTAACTGTTTTCATAGCACCAGCTGGTTCTTTGGAGCTGAAAGAAATAACACTTCCCAGGAGTGAACATTTATTTCACTTCCAGTCAGAAATTCAGTCACCCTGATTCCCCAGGAGATCAGGCTACCTGTTAAAAAATATTGATAGTAATTAGGATGACAAATAACAACAAGCAATAGGGACATGAATTCTCACCCCTGCGGCTCTTCTCTAATCTTTATTTAATTTGTCTATGTGTTTTTGGTACTAATGAGATTTTTAAAAATCTGTTTCAAGTTTGGCTCACTTCCTGTCTTACGAGAGTGTGATATTTCATGATAGTGACATAATGCTAAAAATAATAATGATAGCTCCTATTTTACTTTCAGAATTTCTATTTTTGAGTGCTTAGTATGTATCAGACACTATTATAAGCATTTCATAATAAAGTATTTAATGCGACTACTGGATGCGACAAGTTACTAGAGGTTAAGTAACTTGTCAGAGTCATACAGCTATGGTCTTAGTAGACATTAGTTCAGGTGAAGAATTTGTCATTGAACACTACACATTTCGTACTAAATGACTTCTCTCCACACACACTAGCCATTTTTTCTTCCTTCCTCGGTTTGCACCTTCCCTCCCCACTGTCACTGTTCAATCCACCACAATCTGGTCTTTACCATCCCAAAGTGCTCTTGGTGAGGTCAGCTTTCAGTTCCCTGCAGCAATCGGTCTCTTTTAAACCTTCTCCTCTCTAGATTTCCAGGGTTCCTTCTCTCCTGGTTTTCTCCTCGTTTCTCCACCCTCCTATTTAATCACCTGTTCTGTGCTCCTTCTCTTCCACCTTCCCCTAAAAGCCTCCAGAGCTTCATTTATTCATATATATTTACTAATTTATTCATAAATACGCATTTACGTATGTAAAGTGTGTGTGCGTGTGTATGTAGGCTGATCTGTCAGCCCTCACACTGACCAGAAGGCGCGCCTTCTCTAACAGCACTGCCTTAAGTGAGCGCGTCCAGCCGCACGCCCTTAAATGCACGTACACATCACCAATGCAAATCTCCAGTTCTGACTGGATTCAAAACTCACATAGCCAACTGCCTCCTCAACATGTTCACCGGGTTTTTACTAGGGACACCCAACTTAATATATTCATACTCAGTTCCTGACAGCACCCCCTGACATTCAAACAGTAAATCTGCCTCTCCTCCTCCCACATCTGACCCAAGTCACTGAGCTGGATTCATTCTATCTCAGGAATTTCTCCCCTGGGTCTATCACCACTGTGCTAATGCAGGACATTGTGGCTTCTCCTGGGACCAGAATAACCACTGCTTCCTGGTCCCTGGGCTCCAGGCAGGCTCCTTCCTGCCCCGCCTTAACTCCCTGGTATAAGTCTACTGTGCTGTATAGCTATACAGATTTTTTTTTTTTAATTTTAAAAGTATTCCAAGTCGTCTTTTGCCCCATGGATCTTCAAATATGTCATTTCATTTACCTGGGAGACCCTTCCTTGATCAGTCTGGTCTCTTCTTTACCTGAGCACAGTAATAGCACCTACACGCCTTAGAACAGTGACTGGTACATAGAAAGTGCTGTACACTTATTAGTTTTTATCATTATATTTATTCAGTTTATATTTTTATTATTTTCAGAGATCTTTCCCTATCAACTGATAATTCTCTTCACAGGCTGCCTAGTTTATTTGACCAGTCCTCTACTGTGGGCATTTAAATTGTTTCTCATCTTCTGCTATAGTAAATCCGTGTGCATATGGCATTTCAAATATGTCTTGGATCAGTGACCTCAGAATAGGTCCTGATGAAGTATGTAAAAGATATATTAGAGATGCTGTTAAGAGCTACAACAGTAAGGGAATAAGAGGATTGGGCAAGGAAAGAAGCTGACCTGCAACAAGGTCACGCCTGAGGCTTCAGCTGATCCATGGAGACCTCTGGAGCTGAGAAAGCTCTTGAGAATTGTCCTAGTTTGAGACAAGAGGTTGAGCCTTTTATCCTTAAGTCAGCCAGTCATTGGCCATGGACTATCTGCTGGTAACCTTGGACAAGGGAGGGTAACCTTGGACAAGGCAGGTCCTTGGAGGTCAGGGCAATTCCCAGTGAGGGACACAGCTACATCAGCAGCCTGCGTCCCTGCTGCTTGAGAACAGATGCACTGGCCCTAAAGAAGAGCTTGGCAGTCTTCAGCAGAGCACGGTTCTCAGACTTTGGGTGCATCAGAATCACCTTGGCATCTTGTTAAAATACACACTTCAGAGCCCTACTCCTAGTGTTCCTGATTCAGTAGATCTAGGGTGGCTTCATGTAGCCACATGACTCTCTTCTGGCAATTACATGTGAGAAAACGTGATACTCAAGAATAGCTTCAACCATACGGAGGAGAGAGTGTGGTAGATTACAATAACCAAAAAATTCATCCCATCTATATATGAGCACCCTTTGCAATGGGCCCTTTTGCTATTCTTCCCATCAAAAAGTGGAGTCTCTTTCTCCACCCATTTAATTTTCTTTGGCAAATAGAATGGGGTTAAAGTGACCATAACTGGGTTCTAAGCCTAGGTCTTAAGGTACCATGCAACTTCTCTGTTTTTCTTTCTTGGAACCCTGTGACAGTCACATAAAGATGCCTGCATTAGCCTTTGACAATGAGAGACCACCTGGAGAGACACCCCGTGATAGCCAGCAGGTGAGTCGGCTTTCAGACTATACAGCCCCAATCAAGCCACCAGATGCCTATAGCTGCATGGATGATGCCAGGTTAGATCAGTAGAAGAACCATCCACCTGAGCACAAATCAAATTATCCTAAGAACCATAAGCAAAAAAAAAAAGTTATCTTAAGCCATTGAGTTTAGGGGTAGCTTGTTGCACAGCAAAAGCTAGCTAATACAAGGGCCAATACTCTAGGAGGTGGAAGAAGAACACAGTGGAAGGAACATGCTGCCTGGGCCACATCATTGAACAGAAAGTCCTAGACTATTATGTGAGAGAGAAGTTAAGTTTATCTAGTTTGAATCACACATCACATACATTATTTCATTTCATTTTTATAACATCTATGAAGTAAATACTATTTTCTGTATTTTATAAATGATGAAATAAAAGTTCCTACATGGTGTAAGAAGAAAGCTCCCCAGCAGTTGAGGACTCTATTAGTCAAAGGTCTATGGATCTGACTGATAGGATGAGTTTAGCAATATGATTTCGCACAGAATTGCAGGAAAAACAGCAACAACTTATACAGCAGTTACTCTGTGAAAAGCACATTAATACAGTCATTCAACAAATATTTATTGAACAATGGCTATGTGCCAGGCATCATTCTAGGCACTCAGGATACATCATTGAACAAAACAGAAAAAGGTGTCTGGCCTTATGGAGCTTATGTTTTAGCAAAGGAACATAGTAAACAATAAACATAATGCATAGGTTAGAAAAAATATCTACAAATCATATATATCTGATAAGATACTTATATCTAGAATACATAAAGAACTCTCACAATTCAATAACAAGAAGACAAATCACACAATTAAAAATGGGCAAAGGACCTGAATAGACATTTCTCCAAAGAAGGAATATAAAGGGCCAACAAGCACATGAAACGTTTTCTGACATCACTGGTCATTAGGGAAATGCAATTCAAAACCACAACGACATACTACTTCATAGTCACTAGGATGGCTAGAGTAAAAAGTCAGGCCGTAAGTGTTGGGGAGGATGTGGAGAAATTGGAACCCTTGTGCGTTGCTGGTGGGAATGTGAAATGGTGCAGCCACTCTGGGAAATAGGGCAGCCCTCAAAAAGGTGAACTACAGAATTACTCTATGACCTTGCAGTTCTTTTTATAATATATGCCAAGATGTTTAAATATATACATCCACAAACAAACCTATGCGCCAGGTTCATAACAGCACTCAACAGTCAAAATGTCCAGGGACTGATTAATGAATAAACAAACTGAGGTATAGCTATACAATGGAATATTATTCAACAATAAAACAAAATACATCTGCAGCAGAGAGGGACCTTCAGAATATGCTGAGTTGAAGAAACCAATCACAAAAGGCCGCATACTGTATTTTTAAATGATATGTCCAGAATAGGCAAGTATATAGACATGGAAAGGAGATTAAAGGCTGTGTAGGGCTGGGATGGATGGGGAAATAGGAGAATGGTAGCTAAAGTATAGAGATTCTTTTTCAGCTGATGAAGTTTCTAAAATGGGTTGGACTGATGGTCACACAGCTCTGTAAATATGCTATAAAATCATTGAAGCATGTATTTAAACTAGGTGAATTTTATGAGATATAAACTATATCTCAACAAAGCTGTTAAAAAGAAAGAAGAGGGTGTCATGGAGTGAGTGCTGCAGGTATCAGAAGGAATTGCACTCTGGCAGAGGGAAAAGCCAGAACAACCCCATCAGGCAGGCGAGCACCGGTGCGTTCAAGGAGCACAAGCAAACCAGCGTGGCTGGGAGGGGGTGAGGCAGGGGCGGCTCACAGGAAACAAGGCCAGAGGGTGTGGGAGGCTGCTCAGGGAGGGTCCTTTCGGCCATAGTGAAGACTTTGCTTTCCAGTAAGGGAGCAAAAGCATGACGTCACATTTGATTTATGCTATAAATGGCTAAGTCTGTCTGCTGTGTTGGGAACCAGACCAAGGCATGGCCGGGCAAGGCTGGAGACAGAGACTGGTCCAGAGGCTGTGATCCACAAGGAGGTGGTGGTGGGTGCGGCACCATCGGGGTAGCAGTGCAGACAGTAAGTACAGTCAAGGTGGGGCAGGGGCCTGGGACAAGCATCATGGTGAACGTTTCCTGCCTATGATGAGAAATGCCAAGATGCAAACAGTATAGTAAGAACAGGAGGGATTCCAGCTTAAGGCTAAGATTCCATTTTAAAAACCAGGGAGTAAGATTCCTAATGTTTTCTTTGGTAATCAGCCAACACCCTATCTTAAGGCATGGCAAGCAGCCCTAACTGATATGTTCCCAGTGCTTGAAGGTAACCACTGCCTTGAAAAGGAACCAGATCAATAAATTCCTTGTGTCAAGTTTATCTTACAGAATATCCAGAGGACTGACTGTGGATGGTGACATGATGTGTCTCACTGGAGAGAGACATTGTGAGACCACATGTCAAGCCTATGCCCAACAACCCCGACCCCTGTCTTTGCCCCATTCCTGAAAACCTTAAAGGACAGAATCTAAGCCCTTAAGTGCGCTCCTCTCTGAGGTCTCTTCAACTCTTCTTTAAGTGCGTACTTTTAAATAAAGCTTTCTCACTGCTCAACTTGACTACTTTTTGTCTCTGCGCTCTTCCAGTAGTTATATCTTTGTTACTTCATTATTTCATTCTGTTTTCTAGATCTGTTAGGCAGAAAGACAGAAATGAGTGGTATGGAAAGGAGAAAGGGCCCCCCAAAGATGACTCAGGGAGTTGATCAAATAGAACCAGAAAGCCAGAAATGACTCAAAGAGTTAATCAGATGAAGTCATAGGGTCCAAGAGTGACTCAGGAAATGTCCAGGGTCCCCCCAGATAAGAAACATCAGAGACAAAAACAGACCCACAGACCAGTGAAACAGAACAGAAAATCCAAACATTAACCCAAACATTTACAGCCAATTAATATTTGATAAAGGAGCCTTGGATATACAATGGGGAGATGACAGCCTCTTCAGCAGCTGGTGTTGGAAAAACTGGACAGCTACATGTAAGAGAATGAAACTGGACTACTGTCTAGCCCCATACACAAAGGTAAACTCATGGTGGATCAAAGACCTGAATGTAAGTCATGAAACCATAAAACTCTTAGAAAAAAACAAAGGCAAAAATCTCTTGGACATAGACATGAGTGACTTCTTCATGAACATATCCCCCCGGGCAAGGGAAACAAAAGCAAAAATGAACAAGTGGGACTATATCAAGCTGAAAAGCTTCTGTACAGCAAAGGACACCGTCAGTAGAACAAAAAGACATCCTACAGTACAGGAAAATATATTCATAAACGATGCATCTGAGAAGGGGTTGACATCCAAAATATATAAAGAACTCATGCACCTTAACAAACAAAAAGCAAATAATCCAATTAAGAAATGGGCAGAGGACATGAATAGACACTTCTCTAAAGAAGAAATTCAGATGGCCAACAGGCACATGAAAAAATGCTCCACATCGCTGGTCATCGGAGAAATGCAGATTAAAACCACAATGAGATATCACTTCACACCAGTGAGGATGGCCAACATCCAAAACACAAACAACAACAAATGTTGGTGAGGATGTGGAGAAAAGGGAACCCTCCTACATTGCTGGTGGGAATGCAAATTAGTTCAACCAGTGTGGAAAGCAGTATGGAGGTTCCTCAAAAACCTCAAAATAGAGATATCATTTGACCCAGGAATCCCACTCCTAGGAATTTACCCTAAGAATGCAGCAGCCCAGTTTCAAAAAGACAGATGCACCCCTATGTTTATGGCAGCACTATTTACAATAGCCAAGAAAAGGAAGCAACCTAAGTGTCCATCAGTAGATGAATGGATAAAGAAGATGTGGTACATATACACAATGGAATATTATTCAGCCATAAGAAGAAAACAAATCCTACCATTCGCAACAACATGGATGGAGTTAGAGGGTATTATGCTCAGTGAAATAAGCCAAGCCGAAAAAGACAAGTATCAAATGATTTCACTCATATGTGGAGTATAAGAACAAAGAAAAAAACTGAACGAACAAAACAGCAGCAGACTCACAGAACCCAAGAATGGACTAATAGTTACCAAAGGGAAAGGGACTGGGGAAGATGGGTGGGAAGGGAGGGATAAGAGGGTAAAAGGGGCATTACGATTAGCAGACGTAAGGTAGCGGGGGCACAGGGAGGGCTGTACAACTCAGAGAAGACAAGTAGTGACTCTATAGCATCTCACTATGCTGATGGACAGTGACTGTAATGGGGTTGGTGGGGGGGGACCTGATGAAGGGGGTAGTTTAATCACTATAATATTGCACATGTAATTGTAGGTTAATGATACCAAAATAAATTGTAAAAAGAAAAGAAACATCAGAGGCACAGGCACAGCACAGCCCCCCATCCCCATTTCACCAATCAGAACAAGCCTAGAGAGCTGACAGCTGTCAATCAAGGACCTCTCTACCCTGCCAACACCAGATAAAAGAAGCCTCAGAATGAGCATCCATGCCTGCCTGTCTCCCCTTAGGCAGGCCCGCTCTGCCACTCTCTGCAGAGTGTATTAAAACTTACTTTGCCTTCTTGACTTTGGTCTCTTGTCTCACTATATCTGACTTACCTGCTGTGAGACCCTAGAATTAGCATAAGAGAAGCCATTTTAACAAAATCTAACTGTGTGAACCTAAGTGAAAGACAGAACAGGGCTGACTCTGTTCTTTGTGCCTAATCTCTCAGTGAGGCCTAAACTGGGCCGGAAGAAACCTTGAAAAGTCCCCTGAGCACCAGAAAGCAGGAAGGTCTTATCTCGAGGCTGGCCATCTGTGCCCGATGCTCCCAGGCGTATGAGATGTACGTGCCTTGAGAACATGGACAAATGGCCACCAGGGCCTGTAAACCCCTAGCCTAGATAGTTCCCCTAGCAACGCTCCTGCTACATCATCATGGTCAGGCCAGCCAAACTTAACCAATAACAATTGTTTAACTTCCAAAATCCCCAATCAGCTTATGCCAAGTTAGAATCCCCTCTTCCTGAACTTGTAATGCATAAAAACCCCTGCCTAACCTGGGCTCAGGGCTCTCACTCCTGAACCGCTGTGTTGGTGATGGGTGGGTGTCCGAGCTCGAGCTTGTAATTAAAGACCCTTGTGTGCTTGCATCGGACTCGGCTCCTTGGTGGTCTCTCGGGGATTCGCGACTTGGGCACAACACCTGACCTGCGACACCGAGCCGAGTCCTTTCCTTCCCAACATATTTAAGCACAAGTCTTTCCTCTCTGTCCTGCTTCAGCGTCCTTGCTCTCTGCCACCTGCAGGGCACCTGCCATTCCCTGCTACTCTTGCTACACTTGTCGGACCTTCTGGAGAATTCTTTCTTGTTCAGAGTCGAGCCCTTCCCCGGCCAGGCTGAGGTTTTACCTGGTGCACCGGGAGAGACCTGCCCAGATGCAGCTGCCTGGCAGCCCCTGACCAACGCCAGGGAGCACCAAGCCCTGCTCAGCTGAAAACCTGCATATTACTTTAGGCTCCCCAAAAGCTGAACAACAAATAGACTACTGTTGACCAGAAGCCTTATCGACAATATAAGCAGTATTTTGTATGTTATGTGTATTACATATTGTGTTCTTACAATAAAATAAGCTAGAGAAAAGAAAATATTTTTTCACATTGTCACAAATCTCCAAAAAATTTCCAATATATTTCTTGAAAAAAACCTGCCTGTAAACGGATCTGCACTGTTCAAATCTGTGTTGTTCGAGAGCCAACTCCAGTTGGATCCTGGAGACATTAACTCCTTTAATCTTCGCTGTAACTCCCATTTTACAGATGAGGACAGGGAAGCATATGGTAATTTCAGAGCTTCCAACATCACACAAGGCACAGGTGGTGAAGGTGGGAGGTGATGGAGGCAGGTGGGTCCAGGGTCCCTGCTCTGACCGTGCTGCGCTACCTGTTGCGAGCCCATCTGCGGGGCACTTGCCCGTCAGTTCTGATACGTAAACATGTGGGCAGTTTTAAAGCATAGGCCACAGGGCCTGCTGAAATTCTCTTCCTAATAACAGTGTTATTGGGGCTTTTGATCCAACGACTTTGTACTCACACTGAAAAACTGTGAAAAGGGAGCGAGCGTCAACACAAATATAGTTGAAGCCTAATACAAGAATGAGAAGACAAGGCTGAGAAGTGGGGCATCGCTCAAACAAGGAAGAAGAAAATAAAACGTCACGGGAAGAAGCACTCTGACAAGCACCACATAGTGGAATTAAACTGCGAGCCTTTGTGAACTGAAATTTTTGATTCTCCTGAAAGCCTACAGAATGGGAGTGAAATCCTTTCTACTTTAAAGCATTTGAATTGAGCCACTGTGTAGCTTTTCCTCAGCTCTGAGGACATGTGTTAACTGCAATCCTGTCAGCTCCTTCTGGCCTCAGACTGGCCCATAGCCTTTGAATTGGAGGAATGGCCCATCAAGAAGAGATCAGAGCATTTCACCAGGATTTGCATATTGCTCTGCCTTCCTCTTCTCCTCGGTAAATCTCCCCCTACTCCCCCACCTGAAAAGGGATAGCCACTCCCAGGTCTGCAGTGAGCAGCGCCTCATAGCCTGTGGTTGGGATCCCCTTCTCTGTGCCCCTGCGCCCCCGGAGGATATGGGGCCTGGAGCAGAGGTCATCTTGCAGCTGGAGGGGAGGCCCGCAGAATTCAGTGCCGACTTATGTTGACATGCTGAGCAAACCTGCAATCTCTTTTCTCCAGCCTTAGAGGAGACATTTAAATAATTTCATTGCTTCAATTAATTTTTCTATTAAAACGGAAGGTGTCCTAGGAGATCAGGAAATTAACAATCTCACCTTTTCTTCTTTCTTCCACACTTTTCCCCAGTGTTGGGTCGCGGTGGAGATGAAAACAGAGGGTAGTTTTGCATCCACCTAAACCTCCCCCCCAGTGCCCAGCTATAGTGGGTCTAAATTTCTCATATCTGGGTCCCCCATCCCTTGCTTTCCCTCTCTCTCTCTCAGAGCAGTGAAGTGCCATCCCGACTCCAGTGAGCTCAGGAAACAAAGGACCTTTGGAATCAGGCACCACTTTGCACAGAGCGCCGACATTTTCGCACGATGGTCTGTGCGTCAGGGAATGGCACAAGGTCAGGTAATACGCACGCACTGCTGACAGTTGCTTCCCGGGCCCGTGAACGAGTCCAGTCCAGCCAAGCCCCTAGCTTTCCTCGTGCTCTGCCTCTGCCGTGACGCGGTTCTGCTGTGATCCGTGGCAGCACCAGACAATGAGTAAAGACCTGTATTTGGGAAGCCTAGCTTGCGCGTGATAAAAATTTCCAGTCCGCTTCCTAAAAGAAGTCCTGATTCTCTCAACACCAGCTCGTGCTGCTGTTCCTTCCTGAGCTTCTTTGTTGTGAGTTTGAATGAACTTAGGCTCTCGGACTCAGAAGCGGACCACACTTCACGTTTCTGCAGAGTTGTTTTTCATCACAAACTAATAAACTGTAGACAAAACTCTCTGCTCACCTCACCACATCAGATCTCCTCTGCATCACTACTTGGAAAATGAAAAGAAAGGAGGCCCAAGAAATCAGCCATATGCACGGGTTTATAGTGCCCTCCATGACGAGGTGGTCACGTGGCGTGGGGGACAGTCGTCTCCCCAGAAATAAAGGAGGATGTGACGATGTGACAGAATCTAATGCATTGACAGTTGTCTTCATGGAGCCCACAGCTCTGCTCTCTCTCCTTTGCATTTCACTGAGAAGGAAATTGAGATTCTATCCAGATACGAATATTTCTGAATTGATTTAAATCAAACAACAGCATCAGGCATTTTCTTCTTCTTTGGACATTTGTTAAATCTGCATGAAATAGAAGCTGTTCTCGGAAGAAACAGAATTCAGCCCTAAGTAACAGTGTTGAGTTTACATAGTATAGCGCCCAGCTTGGTGCAAGGGCCCTGCTGGTTGTATGACTGCCATTAGCTGCCTGGGACCTCCCAACAAAACTCAGGACTGTAAATGACATTCCAAAACAAGCAGACCTGATTTAAAATCTTCAAGATGCTTTGTGTTGAAAAGCTGACAGGACTTGATCACAAGGAACTGTGAGCATGACCTTGAGGGGAATGGCAAAAGTGTCTCCATCTCTGCACCTAGAGACTCATGAGACAGGAGAATTGCACGTGGCACCAAGGGCAGATGGGAGGGAAGGCACTGGGCTCTGAGGAGGCACAACTCCAGCCCTTGACCTGCCGCTAGCAGTGGGGTGACCGCCGGGGAGCTGTACCCTCATACAGTCCTCTCACCTTGTGGGCAAGTGGGATCTGTGACTTGCTTCCAACTGTTAAATATGGCAAAGCTGGTGGCATGTTGCTGTTGCAATTATGTTACACAATGTAGCAAAGGTGGGGTGAGGTCGGTCCCACTCCTGTGTCACCCTATAAAAGACTCCATCTTACTAGACTGCAGTGAAAGATTCTCCTGGTCTTGAAAACACAAACAGCTATGTGAGCTGCCTTTGAGAAAGGCCAGTGGCTAGAACTGCAGGCGGCTTGGGCAAGGTTGTGGTGAGGCTGGCTCCCAGCTGGCAGCCAGTGAAGAGCTGGGCCCTCAGGCACACAGCTGCAAGGAGATCAATTTTGCCAAAAATGTGTATTAGCTTGGAAGTGGACTCTTCCCCGTCAATGGGCTACATAAAAACATAACCCATCTGACCCCCTGACACAGCCTGGTGAGCCCGAGTAGAAGACCTGGCTAAGCTGTGCCCAGACTCCTCTTTTGGGAACTTGGGGGTAATTCACTCGTGCTGTTTTAAGGTGCTAAGTCTGTGGTAATTTGTTATGCTGCAACAGAAAGCTAACACAATGATCTGGGGCAAGGTTTTCTTTTACTTTTGTCTTGGATTCCTCGTCTATAAAATGGGGATGATAACATCTGCTCACAGTAGCTTTGACCCTCAAATGAAATAATGGCTCTTGCTAAAAGGTAGTTGTTTTACTGCATTATTAATAGTATTATTTGTCTGGGTACATGGCCCTGCTGGAGGCACCGTATGGCTGCCAGGCATTAGAGGAAATGGCACTGGAACCAACCAGAGAAGTGGAGCAAAGGGCAAAGCATGGTGGCCAATGCACCCAACAGCCTGGGCTCAGCACTGGAGGTCCGAGAGGAAGGGCTGAGTCCTAATGGGTGGGTGAGACACTAAGTCAGAATTCCAAATGGGTGATGGTGAAAAGTCTGGTGGGCAGGCAGTTCTGTGGGCTGTGGCCAGACCAAGGCAGGAGAATGAGACCCAGAGCACCAGACTGAGTTCCAGGAACTAAAGCCCACCTGGACCCCATCCCACAGGGGCCCGGGGAAACCATGCATGGGTACAGGTAAGCACAGCCCGCTGTCCTGATTCGGCTCCCCCGAGGCTGGTGCAGTGCTCTGCCACATCTTCCTCTGAGCACCTGTTCTGTGCGCAGCACAGTGCTGGGCACAGACACCACCCAGAGCAGTGGGAGGTTCTCCCTGCCTTTGATAGTTAGTTCTCAGGCTAGTGGCCACAAGTTAGACTCGCAGACTTACACTGGAGCTCCATGTTCAGAACTGGGATTCCAAAATCGGAGGGCATCCAATGCCAAGCTCCAGCATACTGGGGTAGCTGTCTGATCCTTGGGGTAAGTGAGCTTGAGCTTCCTGGCGGAGTGTGAATAAAGTACCTACAGAGAGCCGGTGAGGGCTGAAGCCAAGCGAATGAAGTTCACCACAAGCCAACTGAATCTCCCAGCAAAGCTGGGCGCTGTGTGTAAATGATGTTCCAAGAAAGACAGACCTTTCAACCTGTGGGGAACTGCCTTTGCATCTCAGCCTCGCCACGAGGGTGGCCGCTGAGAACTGCCTTTAAATCTCAGCCACGCCAAAGATGGCCGCTGAGAACTACCTATAAATCTCAGCCACGCCAAAGATGGCCACTGAGAACTGCCTCTGAATCTCAGCCATGCCACAAAGATGGCCACTGAGAACTCAGCCGCGCTGCGGGGGTGGCCACTGAAAGCCCCCTGGGGTTTAGCTGCGCCCACTCCGGTCCGCTTCTTACGTCAGAGACAGCTGCGCATACGCACAACTCTGTGTGTGATTTGGAAAAGTGAAAGTCGCCTTATTAGCATAGGTGACGGATCAGGAGAGACTTCATCCTATATATCCCGTGCCCTGAGCCCCAATAAACGAGTTCTTCCTTCAAGTGAACTTCCTGTCGCATCTGATTGTCTCCAGTGGCAGCGGCGGCTGCGAGCGGCGGTGGCAGCGGCAGCGAGCAGCGGGGGCGCTGAGCGCCAGAGGCTGCGGGAAGGGGTGGACAGTCGGTGCTTACCTCCCTTGCTCTGCCTGTTGGGGCGAGCCCCTCTCCCTCCCTTCCTTTCCCTCCATTGGCTCAGAGGGTTACAGAAAGAGCTTGCAACAGAAAGAGCTTGTAACACAAAGAGCTGTAGTCCTGACCGAGAGCAGGACTGATGGGAGAGAGGCTAAAAACTCCGATATCAACCCCTCCCGAAGAGGACTCACAGCCTAATCCTTTCCTGAGCCAATGTGGGAAAAACAGGCTCACTCTTCATCTTACTTTTGACGTTGTACAGTTTTGCAGGGTTCGTCATTCAAAATATCAGAAAATATAAAGATTCAGAAACTCTTGAAAATCAAGTGTGAGCGGATGTGGGATTAGAGGCTTTGGCTTCCATTTTCTCCTTGTCAGGTGCCTGCGGTAACACTCTCTTGAGTGGTATGTCAACGTGACTCACCTAGGAACCAGGAAGGTAGCTGAGAGGTGGTCACCAGCGGGGCCCTGACCCTTGGGAGGTAAGAGTGCTCATCACAGCCCGGCTGTGCGGCTCGGGGAGCCCTGCCTGGCACCCACCGCCTCATGAGCACCGGCTTCTCGAGGGGGTTCTTGACTGTCTGCCTGCCTCCAGGGAGCCCCGGGAAGTTAGTCTTTTTCCTGGTTTTCACTCCTCACGATGGATGTGGGTTTGAGAGCCCAGCCTCTGGGAGACCTACATGTGGGATAGACCCAGTTCTGCTACTTACAGCTCTCTGCCCCTCCCCGAGGAGACCTGACTTCTCTAAACTTGGAATGAGGCCAGTGAAAGGATGTTGGGCAATTTAAAATGGGCAAAGTAAGTGAATAGACATTTACCAAAGAAAAAATTTAAATAGTCAATGAAAGCATGAAAAGATGCTCAACATTATTAGTCATTAGCAACATGCAAATCAGAATCACAGTGTGAAAGCTCTTCACACCCACTACAGTAGCTGTAATAAAAACTGACAACAACAAGTGCTGGTGAGGAGATAGAGAAATTAGAACCCTCACACATTCTTGTGGAAATGTGAAATGGTGCAGCCACTTAGGAAAAATTTGATAGCTTCTTAAAAAGTTACACATGAAAGTACCATATGACCCAATAATTCCACTCCTAGGTGTATACCCAAAAAAATGGAAAATATGCCCATATAGTAAGTTTATGTAAATATTCATAGCAGCATTATTCATAATACCCAAAAAGTGGAAAGAATCCAAATGTTCAGCAGCTGGTGAATGGATAAACAAAAGGTGGAATCTGTACAATGGAATGATAGCAATAAAACTAAATGAAATATTTGTAGAAGATACAATGTAGAGGAACCTCAAAAACATTAAGTTAAATCAAAGAAGCCAGATGCAAAAGAGTACATATTATATGCTTTAATTTATATGAAATGTCTAGAAATGGCAACACTGTACAGTTGATTAGTGGTTGCCTTGAGCTGTGGGTGGGAATGGAGAGTGAAGGTAAAGGCACAAGAGCCCTTTGTGGAACGATGGAAATGTTCTGAAATTGGATTGTGGTAATGGTTGCATAACTATTTACTAAACACTTGAGTTGTACATTTGAAAATGAATTTTATGATATATAAATGTTACCTTAACAAAACATTGGGGGGCCAGGGGGAGAGGAAATCTGTGTTAAGTAGCCCAGGATAATTAGTACCATATCTAGTTGCAAGTTCTTTTCAGTTAAAAAAAAAAACTTTCAAAACAAATGGAAAAAAAAAAAAAAAGGATGTTGGGAAAGGGCTCATCACGAGCCTAAACACAGGGAGTCCTCATTAATGACAGCTGCTGTTGGTATGATTATTGCTTTGCACTAGGTTTCAGTTTATTGTGTCCTCATTAATGTCTCTAGGACAGTACAGATCAAATAACACCAGGAAGACTCTCAGAAGCTTAATTCAAGAAAGCAGGTTGCTTATAACTACACCCTAGCCCAGGGCCTGGCAAACTTTCTTTATAAAGAGCCAGGTAGTAAATATTTTAGGCTCGCAGGCCACGTGGTCTGTGTCCCAACTACTCAGTCCTGCGGCCCTTGCTTGAAAGCGGCTGTGGGCAGAAGCACGATGGGTGTGGCTGTGCGCCAACTAACGGTTACTTAGGAAAAGAACTGGCTGGCTGGATTTGCGCCGCAGTTTGCCAACACTTGTCCTAGCCATTTGCCCACAGGCCACAAGGTGTTCCTAGACAGAACCACAAAGGGAAGGGCACAGGGCAGGGTGGACAGGACTGCACGTGAGTCTCAGTGCGGCCCTGTCCTGACGAGAGTGCCCGGGACTATGCCTGAGCTCCCCCGGGCCCAGGTTCTTCCTCTGGCAAACCTGGAGAATAGTCCCTCCCACGCAAGGGAAGGAGGATCAGGGAGCCCAGGTATATGAAAGATGATTGAGTAAAAGTGATAAGGTATGTAAGTGAGTTAATGTAAGAGTGTATACTTCAGGTTTTTTCACATGAGTTTACTTCTTACCTGGCCAACTAGACTCTGAGTTTGTTGAAGGCTGAACACTTGTCATCTGTGGCTTTTATTCCTAGAAAAGTGGTCTGCACAAAGCAGGGCATAACCTGCATTCAAACGTGTCTCTTTAATGATCCAGTTTTCTTAGCTGGGGATGGTGGGAACCAACACGTGGTAGGTGAAACAGAAAATACAGGTGTTGGAGGAACATGCAGGGGAGCCAGGCCACAGCCCTCAGGCAGCTGCCTCGGACTCCTCTGCCCCTGCACCCCCATCGCCCCTCAGCAACAGTTCCCCACGGTTCTCGCATCCTTGCCTTGGTCCCTGAAGACCTGAAGTCTGTAGTGGACTCAGTGCTCACTCGCCCCTAATTCCTGTTGGAATCCTAACCCCTAGTGTTGGGAAGTGGGGCCTTCGGGAGGTGATCAGGCCATGGGGACAGAGCCCTTATGATGGAATCAGTGCCCCTGTAGAGGCGCCCTGGGCATTCTCCCACCTTGGGCCCTCCATGCAAAAACACAAGCAGCCCACTGCCTGCAACCCTGAAGAGGACCTTCGCCAGAGCCCAACTCTGCTGGCACCCCGATCTTGGACTTCCAGCCTCCAGAGCTGTGAGAAATAAAGCCTATTGTTCATAAACCACGCAGTCTATGGTTCTCTGTTGTCACAGCCCAAACAGATTATGAGAAAGTCCCAGGCGGGAATCTCTGACTGGCGGAGGCCAGTCATCTGCCCATACCTGGTTGTAAAGAGGCAATGAAAGGAAACTGCATTCAGCCCTTCTGGTCTCTGGAGTGAGGGCATTCTACCACCTCACTTAATGATGTAGAGCCCTCCAAACAGGAAGGAGGTGGGGAGCTGGGCAGCCAGAAGAACACAAACATCTACTACACTGAGCATCCGTGAACCTGAGCCCCTGGTTTGTGCAGCGCTTCTGGGTCCCTGCAGAGTCTACCCCCCGTGACTTCCGCACCGGTTGCTTGTCAGGTAGGCTATAGGGTAAACTGAGCCCCCCAAGCTCTTGCCTTTCATCCCCTGTAGCAGATAGGCCAGTACCCCCTTCCCATACCCTCCCTTCTGTTCGTGCTGGCCTTCTTACAGCCAGAGCTTGTGACTCTGTCAGAGGGCTGCCTTTGGGCTGCTGGAGCCCATCTGCCTGCATGCAAAGAACCTCAAAGAGCCTGGGAAATCTGTAACCTACCAGGGGCATACTTTAATCAATGACCTACCAGGTATGAATGTATAAACACCCCCATCTCCTTTGTTCCTTGACTAGGATCATAATAAACTATGTGTCTTACACCATTTTCCAAAAATTCTTCACAGTCCTGAACCCCAGTCACATACTATGGTAGCTGCCTTAGTGGTGTGAACCTTACAGGCTGCCTTCCCTTCCTCTTATTGCTACACACAGACACACACTCTCCCACCCACATCCCCAACACCAAATAAGCCATGTGCACCCAATCTTCTCACCACTCTGCTTTGGAGAGAAGCCCTAGCACACCTCTGTCTATCTGATTGCTGGCATATGCTATTTTTCAGGCATATCAGGAATGTTAAGATGACTCACCACAAAGTTCAGTCATTCACAAACAGCAATGGCAAATACATAACCAGGCAGACACAAGATTAAGAAAATACTATTTTCTTTCTTCATTAAAGAATCAGGATTAAAGCTAGTGTACTGTGTGTTTATTAGAAATCTGCCCCTGTGACGAAAATACTGATGTTAGAAAGAAAAAAGGAAGGAAGGAATAAAGAAAGAAAAAGAAAGGAAGGGAGGAAGGAAGGAAGGAAAAAGAGAGAGAGAAAGAAAGAAAGAAGGAAGGAAGAAAGAGAAAATGAAGAAAGAGAAAGAAAGAAAGAGAAAGAAAGAAAGAAAGAAAGAAAGAAAGAAAGAAAGAAAGAAAGAAAGAAAGAAAAAGAAAGAAAGAAAAAGAAAGAAAGAAGGAAAAGGAGAAAGTGAGGAGGCGGAGGGAGGAGGGAGGGAAGAAAACAGACAATCACTATCCAGGAGAATCAGAAGTACATAATGAGGACAGGCCTCGGACTTCTAAAAGATGATAGAATTGCTTTGAGGCAACAGGGTGAGAGCAGAGTTCCCTATACTCTGGTAAAATGAGATATGAGAAGCAAATGAGAAGGGCTGTAAATCACTGCATAATCAGAGCAAAAGCTATCCTGTGGGTCCTTGCGGGGGAGCTCTTGAAAGAAGAAAAGTCAGGTCAGCTCTGACTGAAAGGCACAAAGCCATCAGGTCTTGAGACTCAAGGGACTTTTCCAGTGTTTCTGGTGGCATTCATTCCTGCCATTCTCTCTTGGGAATTGGGAGGGGGGACTTTTGCTGGATGTTCTTGTACAAGGAAGAAGATAACTTGAACATATTTTTTCTCTCTACCACATCCTGAAAACTGACTTGTGATGATAAACATCAGGCAGTTGTACTGAGGTGCTGAGCTCTTTATGGAGTAATAGCCCTAGTGCCGAGCTCTGATCTTATTTCCCTCTTTGTTGGAAAAGGGACTTGGCTATCACCTGACTCTGTGCAGATAGGAAGATGGACCATCAGTCTCTAAATACCCCATGGTTAAAGTTCTCTGATGAAGGAAGCCAGTGAGGCAATCATTCTAATGTGAAAGGGCAAAGGTGGGCCTATGTACTCAGAGGAGAGAAGATTCCTGGGACTGAAGGAGGGTTAAGGGTAGAAGTGGAGAAAGGATAAGGCACTGGCTGGTTGTGGAGATGAAATGCCATGAAACAACAGCTGGACTCCAGGTCTCATCCATGAAGAACTTGGCAAGGAGAAAGCTTGGGGTCAAGTGTGGGTGAACGAGCCTAAAAGTTCTTCCTGTCTCTCCTGCAGAAGGTATAGTACCTGAATTTGGGCAGCAGAGACAATCTGGTTAATGTAGGAAGTTCTGGCTGAAACATATTTGTGAACTTAGAGCTGAATCGTGTCATTGTCATCAGCTACAAAGAAGGTTCTGGGAGAGATGCAAGGGCTACCAGGAATCCCCCTGGTGGCCTCAGCAGGCAACACAGGCTGGGCTGATGACAGGTCTATTTTCCACCAACGACACCATGATTTCCTTTCCTGAATGTTGTAGCAGGGGCTTTGCCAGTCCTTTTTTATGGAGCAGTCAGGGGATGGCCCATCTTAAATCTTCTTGAGTGTCAACAAGTTTCTTCTGTGACAAAAGGTGTGGTCCAGGAGGCCAAAGTCATATCCGCTCCTCTGTAGTGGCAAGCAGTGAGTATTTTTTTAAAAGACTACTTACTAGCAGCAATCTTGAAAGCACAGTGATTCTCCCCCTAGGCTGACTGGTTCTCTACCTGGAGGGCTAGGCATAGTTTCTCCCAAAGTTCAGCTAAGGGGTTTCCATAACCATTCTGGACAAACATGTACAAGCATAAGAATGCAATGGAAATCATGTGAGGTCATTAATAACAAAGGCACTCACAGGCAACAGCTGGGAAATGAATGAGCTCCTGAGCATTTCTTTAATCTTAAAAACTGAGTTTTGAACTTTTTATGTGTGATATTGAAGGTAAAATGTCTTCGATTTTGAATGTAATGAAGTGTTTATGAAATTATTGTACTAATCTAAATATGCAAAAATTAAAAAAAAACTCAAAAGTAACTCAAAGAATTATAGACACTTGTATAATTCTGAAGAATTACTTCATCAAATATTTATAAGTTCGAAGGGATGTCAAAAGGTTCTAAATGTCAGGTTGTCAGTGTCAAAACTCTAATGAAACCCTGGAGAAGACAAAGAGATCACAAGCCAAAAAGAACCAGCAATAAGGAAGACAGACAACCCTGAAGGGAAAAGTGACTGCGAGGCACTGAAGAGAAAATGCACATCCCCCTGAGCAGGTGCTCTGCGAGCTGGCATCTCTGCTGCCGGCCTCACTCCTCTGCTTTCTGCAAGACGACGGGACAGAAACTGCCTTCGGTGTTGCTCACCCAAACTTGATCTAGGCCTGTTTCCCCTTCCTAAATCCATTCGGGTAAGAGCTGCAGTCCCTCTCAACACAACCAAATGGAAAAGATGAAGTTGAGTAATCAGCACAGGTGCAGTTAAGGTCAGGAAACGGCCAAGGCTGGAAGGCTCCAGGGAACTTTTCCCTGTCACTGTCGCATTCCCTTGTAGTGCTATGAATCACTTATCCCATGCTGTTGCATTTAATGGTACTCTTTTAAAAAATCTACCTCTAATCCCTGCAGTTTTTTCAGGTCGTATCTTTAGTTTCTACCAGCATTTAAACCCTGGCTCTGTTATGTAAAAGCTATGCAAACCAGTCCTCGTGCTTAACCTCAGTGAACCTCCATCACTCCATCTTTAAAATGGATCTAATGCGGCATCCACTTAGCCATACTGTGATGATCACACTGTCAGCACACAGAAGGCACAACCCCAGACAGTACCTGGTCTATGACAGGCCTCTTGCATTCATTTCTTTCCACCTGTAACCGTCCTCAGTGGCCTCATCCCCACGCAGCTCTAACAGTCGCGGCCTTTGGTTGATGCTCAAACTGAAATGACCAACTTTGGCATCTTCCCTGGGCACCTCCTTGCCTCTTCAACTTCATGGTGGGATTCCTCCTGAGAGTTCAGCTGCCCCTCAACAACAGTGTACCTGAAATCAAGTTATTCTGTTCTCCTGGGGGGAAAAAATTCTGGGAAACATTTGACACTTTTCAAAAAGTCAAACATAGAATTACCATATAATCCAGCAATTCCACTCCTGGGTATAGATCCAAGAGAAATGAGAACATATATCCATACAAAAACTTGTACATGAATGTTCATAGCAGCATTATTCATAACCACCAAAAAAAGGAAGAAACGCGAATGTCTATCAACTGCTGAATGGATAAAGTGTGGTATATTCATCCAACGGAATAATATTCCGCCATATAAACGAATGGGTCACTGATGCAGGCTGCAACATGGATGAACTTTGGAAACATGCTAAGTGCAATAAGCTGACATTATGTCCATGTATTATTATTATTTTTTTTTGTGAATAGCTAATGTTGTGAAAATATTACAATGATTTGGAAATAGTAAAATAGTGTAGTGATATGTTCTCTAATCATTTGTTTTTTTTTTTACAATTTATTTTGGTATCATTAACCTACAATTACATGTGCAATATTATGGTGATTAAACTACCCCCTTCATCAAATCCCCCCCACCAACCCCATTACAGTCACTGTCCATCAGCATAGTGAGATGCTATAGAGTCACTACTTGTCTTCTCTGAGTTGTACAGCCCTCCCCATGCCCCCCACTACCTTATGTCTGCTAATCGTAATACCCCTTTTACCCTCTTATCCCTCCCTTCCCACCCATCTTCCCCGGTCCCTTTCCCTTTGGTAACTATTAGTCCATTCTTGGGTTCTGTGAGTCTGCTGCTGTTTTGTTCGTTCAGTTTTTTCTTTGTTCTTATACTCCACAGATGAGTGAAATCATTTGATACTTGTCTTTTTTGGCTTGGCTTATTTCACTGAGCATAATACCCTCTAACTCCATCCATGTTACAAATGGTAGGATTTGTTTTCTTCTTATGGCTGAATAATATTCCATTGTGTATATGTACCACATTTTCTTAATCCATTCATCTACTGATGGACACTTAGGTTGCTTCCATTTCTTGGCTATTGTAAATAGTGCTGCAATAAACATAGGGGTGCATCTGTCTTTTTGAAACTGGGCTGCTGCATTCTTAGGGTAAATTCCTAGGAGTGGGATTCCTGGGTTGAATGATATTTCTATTTTGAGTTTTTTGAGGAACCTCCATACTGCTTGCCACAATGGTTGAACTAATTTGCATTCCCACCAACAGTGTAGGAGGGTTCCCTTTTCTCCACATCCTCGCCAACATTTGTTGTTGTTTGTGTTTTGGATGTTGGCCATCCTCACTGGTGTGAGGTGATATCTCATTGTGGTTTTAATCTGCATTTCTCTGATGACCAGCGATGTGGAGCATCTTTTCATGTGCCTGTTGGCCATCTGAATTTCTTCTTTGGAGAAGTGTCTATTCATGTCCTCTGCCCATTTCTTAATTGGATTATTTGCTTTTTGTTTGTTAAGGTGCATGAGTTCTTTATATATTTTGGATGTCAACCCCTTCTCAGATGCATCATTTATGAATATATTTTCCCATACTGTAGGATGTCTCTTTGTTCTACTGATGGTGTCCTTTGCTGTACAGAAGCTTTTCAACTTGATATAGTCCCATTTGTTCATTTTTACTTTTGTTTCCCCTGCCCGGGGGGATATGTTCATGAAGAAGTCGCTCATCTTTATGTCCAAGAGATTTTTGCCTTTGTTTTTTTCTAAGAGTTTTATGGTTTCATGACTTACATTCAGGTCTTTGATCCACCTTGAGTTTACCTTTGTGTATGAGGCTAGACAGTAGTCCAGTTTCATTCTCTTACATGTAGCTGTCCAGTTTTTCCAACACCAGCTGCTGAAGAGGCTGTCTCCCCATTGTATATCCAAGGCTCCTTCATCAAATATTAATTGGCTGTAAATATTTGGGTTAATGTTTGGATTTTCTATTCTGTTCCACTGGTCTGTGGGTCTTTGTGCCAGTACCAAATTGTCTTGATTACTGTGGCTTTGTAGTAGAGTTTGAAGTCAGGGAGCGTAATTCCCCCTGTTTGATTCCTCCTTCTCAGAATTGCTTTGGCTATTTGGGGTCTTTTCTGGTTCCATATGAACTTTTGAGTTATTTGTTCCAGTTCATTGAAGAAAGCTGTTCGTAGTTTGATAGGGATTGCATTGAATCTGTAGATTGCTTTAGGTAGTATAGCCATTTTGACAATATTTATTCTTCCTAGCCAAGAGAATGGGATGCATTTCCATTTGTTAGTGTCCTCTTTAATTTCTCCTAGGAGTGTCTTGTAGTTTTCAGAGTACAGGTCTTTCACTTCCTTCGTTAGGTTTATTCCTAAGTATTTTATTCTTTTTGATGCAATTATGAATGGAATTGTTTTTCTGTATGTCCATGTATTATATGATTCCATTTACATAAACTATCCAGAATAGGCAGATCCACAGAGACAGGAATAGATCAGTAGTTGTCAGGGCACGAAGGAGATGGAGGAATCAGGAGGTGACAGGTAATGGGTACAAGGTTTCTTTTGGGGGTGATGAAAATGTTCTGGAGTTTGTGCACCACACTGTGAGTATGCTAAAAAAAACACTGAAATACATACTTTCAAACATTAATTTCATGTTGTGTGAACTTTATCTCAACATTTAAAAAGAGAAAGAAAGCAACCTCTGTGGACAGAACAGTAATACTAGTCTGTGGAAGTGTGGGGATTAAGCCCGAGGTGCAGAAGGGGATCTTTGACTTCCAGCAAATCCAACCACTCATCAACACTCTAAACAAGTCCAGAGGGGATGTCACACCACTAACTTCCACGCATTATTCACCCTCTGTCCTCAAGGCTCGACCAAATGGGTCATTTATGCAGCTTTGCTGAAATATATTCAAATCCAGACCTAAAGACCAAGAAACGGGGTGGAGATTGAAGGGTGAAAATAGTCAAAGGAAGGACTTGGAATGGAGAAGTTCCTCAGGGTACTTGTTTATTATATTCTTTATTGCCAGGTTCACCTGGAAGGGTAATAAATCACCTGCTCTCAATACATTAAATATTTCCAGTGTATTTTCTATTTGTGTCATTCTCTTTCTCCCTACTCCTCTTTAATCAAAAATTTGTCCATCAAGGCAAACAGAAATTCTGGAACTTCACCACTATATTTATTTAAAAATAAAGCCAAATCCAGTTCTCACAAGCACTCAGCCTGAAGTCAGGTTCTTGGAAGGTACTGTCAGGTGACCTGATAAAAGGTGATGACAATATTTCAGGAGTTTTCAAGACATACTGTACTGGCCACTATCAAAATCTTATTAACCTTCTGCTTTTGGAAAAGTTCCCATGAAAAGGACTCAGGAGAGAAACATTCCCAAGCTGCCCCCTCAGATAGATCTCAATAGCCCAAAAGTGAGGGCGTCCACGTGTCCCCACCGATGGCTGTTGAAAAATGAATCATGCTTATTAATTTGAGAAACACAAAGAAAAGAATGAGGAGTCTAGAGCCTCATGATTTAGCCAAGCCCAATTCAGGGTCTCAGACTGTGTGACCAATCCAAACGGAACAATATTCGCATTATAGGAGTACCAGAGGAAGAAGAGAGAGAAAAAGGGATAGAAAGTGTCTTTGAAGAAATAATTGCTGAAAACTTTCCCACACTGGGGAAGGAAATAGTCTCGCAGTCCACGGAAGCCCACAGAACTCCCAACACAAGGGACCCAAGGAAGACAACACCAAGACACATAATAATTAAGATGGCAAAGGTCAAAGATAAAGACAAAGTATTAAACGCAGCTAGAGAGAGAAAAAAGATCACCTACAAAGGAAAACCCATCAGACTATCATCAGACTTCTCAACAGAAACCTTACAGGCCAGAAGAGAATGGCATGATATATTTAACGTAATGAAACAGAAGGAACTCGAACCAAGAATATTGTATCCAGCACGATTATCATTTAAATATGACGGAGGGATTAAACAATTTCCAGACAAAGGAAAGTTGAAAGAGTTTGCCTCTCATAAACCACCACTACAGGATATCTTAAACGGACTGCTCTAGAGGGGAGCACCCCTAAGGCTAAAAAGATGTCACCAGAGAAAATAAAATCATAGCAAAGAAAGCAGACCATCCAAATACTAACTAAAGGCAAAGAATAAAACACCCAATATATAAAGAATGGAGGAGGAAGAATAGGAAAGGAGAGATAAAGAAACATCAGACGGCGTTCACAATAACTTAACAAGAAAGTTAAGTTAGATTCTCAGATAGTAAAGAAGCAACCCTTGAACCTTTGGTAACCACAAATCTAAAGCCAGCAATGGCAATAAGTACATATCTATCAATAATCACCCTAAATGTAAATGGACTGAATGCACCAATCAAAAGACACAGAGTAACAGAGTGGATAAAAAAGCAAGACCCATCTATATGCTGCTTACAAGAGACTCACCTCAAACCCAAAGATATACACAGACTAAAAGTGAAGGGATGGAAAAAGATATTTCATGCAAACAACAAAGAGAAAAAAGCAGGTGTTGCAGTACTTGTGTCAGACAAAATAGACTTCAAAACGAAGAAAGTAGCAAGAGATAAAGAAGGACATTACATAATGATAAAGGGGTCAGTCCAACAAGAAGATATAACCATTATAAACATATATGCACCCAACACAGGAGCGCCAACATATGTGAAACAAATACTAACAGAATTGAAGGAGGAAATAGACAACAATGCATTCATTTTAGGAGACTTCAACATACCACTCAGGGTCTCAGGAACGGCCGAAGTCGCGTGATCTGGAGTATGCTCACCCTTCCCACATTCCACTCCCCTCAGCCTCAGCCTTCATGACAAACATGCTCCAAAAGGGCAGCCGCTGCCCTGTGACCCTCTGTTGACACCACAGGATCTGAAAATGATGAGGAAAGGCGGATGCATGCTATCTGGTCGAGTCAGTTTGTTAGGGCTGCTGTAACCAAATAGCACAGATGGCAGTGGAGGGGTGGGGGCCTTAAACAACAGAAATCTATCGTCTCATAATTCTGGAAGTCCAAGATCAGCGTGTCGGCAGAGCTGATTGCTTCTAAGGGTAGTGAGAAAGGGTCTGTTCCCGGCCTCTCTTCCTCGCTCATGTATGGCTGTCTCCTCCCTGTGACTCTTTGCATGTCTGTCTTTGTGTCCAAATCTCTCCTTTTTATAAGAACACTCAGTATATTGGATTAGTATTGGATTAGGGCCAACCTTTAATAATCACATTTTAACTTGATTCCCTCTGTAAAGCCCCTATTTCCAAATAAGGTCACAGTCTGAGGTACTAGAGGTTAGGATTCCAAAGTATCTTTTGGTGGGGTGGGGCGGGGGCACAATTCAACCCATAACAGTGGTCTTTGCAACTTAATGAAAAGCTGAGAGAGAGGCTGTTTCTCTTCACATCTTTGGGAGTTGGAGCTGTGGGGGTTGGTTCTGGGCTCACCAGGAAGGGCTGGGGCAGCAGCCACAGGCTGGGTCAAGAAGAGAGTGTGCAGAGCTCAGGGAGTAAAGGCCATTGGGATCACCCGGAGTCCTGAGGACAAAGCTGCTCAGAGGCCTGGAGTCCCGCCAAACTAACTTACATTGGCAGAGATGAGAGCCTGCAGCTCTGGCACACACTGTAGCATAGATCTCAGCAAGAATCTGCTGAAGTGAAAAGAAATGCAGAAGACCAAAGTGGGCACCAGTGCAGGACTGGATTGATTATATCAGCCAGGAAGCCTCCATCACAGATAACACAAACTGACTCAAGCAGAGAACAAACCCATTAGGAGAATACTGGGAGCTTTTTTCAACACAAAGAAACTTGTGGGTGAATAATAGGTTCATTATCTTGCTTGTGGTGGTGGTTTTACAGGTTATAGATATGTAAACATTTATCAAATTGTACACTCGAATATGTGCTTTAATGTATGTCAGTGGCACCTCAAAAAAACCTGTTTTTAAAGTATATTGAAAACTTCTGTAAACTGATACTGGGAGTATAAATTGTCAAAAACACTTTGGAAAATGAGTCAGGAGTATCTGTGAGAGTTGAACAAATATATACCCTGTGACCTACCATTTCTACTCTTAAGAAACCACCCAATGGAAATGCACCCAAATCTTTACCAAAATATGTAAAAGAATGTTCATAGCAGCACTATTCATATTAAAAATGTGACTGTCTAACTGCCCCTCAACAGTATAATAGTGTGCAGGAAGGGATAACTCTGTAAGCCTGGACCACCCAAACACTGTATGTTCCAGTCTTCAGGAATGGCCTTTTACTCGGCTCCTGGTGGAAAATCTCTGAACCCTTGGGAATATCCTGCTGTATTCCATATGTTCAAATGTTAAGTAGATACATGGAAAATATAAAAATATAATTAAAAAACCCAAGAACTTCTAGAGATGAAACTATAATGACTGAGATAAAAAAATACACTGGTGGGATTAATGACAGATTAGACTTAGCAAAAGAAAAGATCACTGAATTCAAGAGAGCAATAGAAGGTATGCAAAGTGAAACACAGGGAGAAGAAAGAAAACAAGAAAAATGCATCAGTGTGCTGGGGGCAACTTCAAGTGGCTTAAAATATAAGTTACTAGAGTCCCACAAAGTGGGAGTGTGGATAAAATTGCAGTATTTCCAGGATCTCTCGCCTGGCCTCATATCAACAGGCCTTTTCCAAGGGGTGGAGAGAAGTAGTCCATCTCAATATCAACAGGTAATTACAAGGGGGAGTGAGAGCTTATTTGGACTGGAGAGGTTGGGTGGGGCCTCTTCTTCCGCAGGCCAGTCATGAGAGACACGGGAAAGCAGAAGTGGACGACTGCTTTTGAAAAATAAATGGGTTTCTCCCATTTTATTTCTCCCTTTGACTGATTTCAGTTTCAAAGGTATTTAGCCCTGAGATTTCTCCCCCCCAGAGTTACAGAGGATCAGAAGAAGTGTTTGAAGAAATATGGGTAAAAAATTTCCAAACTCTGAAACTAAACCCACACATCCAAGCTCAACAAACGGAAAGTACAGGCCCCGAGAAGTAACACCGCCAAGGCACATCATCAAATTGCCCCCAACAGTGACGAAAAGAAGAATCTTAGATAATCTGGAGAGGCTTTCAGATCCACCAGACAGATCCAGGACTGTGTTCTAGAAATTTTAAGTTTTTATTTTCTTTTTAGATCTTTTTAAAGCCATGCACACTCCAGGAAGATTATATTAGAAGGGAAAGAGTCGGGAAGCAAAGCGACAAGTTAGGAGACTTTTGCAGAAATGCAGCGAGCTCAGTGGCCTGAACTAAGTCTGTGAAATAGAGATAGAAAGCTCAAGATACTTAGGAAGTAAAACTGAGAGTATTTGGAGACTGTCAAGGTAAAAAATAGTTCTTACTGGGAACCGGTGTCAAAATTCATTGGGCGAAGGAGGAAGACAATGATTTAATTTTAGACAGCCTGAGTCTGAGGTGCGTATAGGCTCTCCGTTTGAGCCTGGGAAAGATGTCCGGCTCACAGGCACGGGTTTGGGAGTCATTGTCATGTCATCTGAATGCGTTCAAGTCCTCCAGCCTTCTCGTGACATCCTTACCTTTAACACCCAAATAAAACGACCTGAGCGTCAATGCTATGCATTCAAACACATGAAGCCTGGCCCGCTGATCATTAGTGCCAAGTGGGAAGAGAGGCTAGGACCCAGGCCTCCGCGGGTGGGGGCACCACCAGCCGGCGCTCTCGTCCCAGAACCCAAGAGTTCCGAAGCCAGGGCACTGGCGTGCCTGCCCCTCAGAGTGGGGCAACGAGGCAGATTCTGCGTGCTGGGAAAACCACCAGCAGGGCTCAGCCGTGACTACAGAAATAAACTGTTGCCGCCCAAGCACCGGTGCCGGGGTGAAGAGGTGCCGCTGGTGTGACTCAACAGCAGGAAGCAGGAAGGAGCACGTCCCTTTTAATCCTTCAACCTCACAGCACCCTTCGTCTGCAAAGCCTAAAGGGGAGCAGCCGGCAAGGGGAAGCGTGGTTTGCAGATTCCCAGCATCGCTGAGCCGAGGACAGAGCGATGTATTTGGAACGGAGAGACAGTCACTGGATGACCGGCCCACTCCGCCCGTTGGGCAGCGGGTGCCTCCTAGCCCCCCTCCTGTGGCTCTGATCCGGAGCTGCGAGTCCAAGGAATGGTTGGGTCAGATCTTGCCAGTCGATCTCATGGAGCTGGCTGTGCTTTCAGAGGGGGAGGCAGAGCATGACGTCCGTGAACTAAAGTAAAGCTGACCACCGTGTGCCACATCTCCAAATCTTCTAGGCCTGAGTACTGAAGGTTTCATTAACTCAGGGATTCTCAATATGGCCGCCCACGAAAACTTAAACTCTCTAAGACCATCTGTTCATTAACTTAAAAGCTGAACAATGGGCATCTGGATACCTGCTAAAGGACAAGCAAAATGTCTGCCCTTAATTCCCTTTGGCACCATGATGGATATCATCCCTGCCCCAACTCTTTTCTTTACACTGCTTACCGTGCGTGAATAAAATGTACCTCTTTGAAGTTCTGTCTTTCTTGCCTGTCTCCCTGAGGCTATAAAACCTTCGTATGATTGCAGCCCTTCAGAACAAATCTTATAATCACAGAAGCAGTGTGTCCTGGGCTAGTCCTCAGTTTGGGTTCAAATAAAGCTCTGTTTTTAGCCTTTTATATGCCTACAAGAGATGTACTTCAGACCTAAAGACACACACAAACTGAGACTGAAGGGTTGGAAAAGATATTCCATGCAAACAGAAATTTTAAAAAGATGAAATAATAATACTTACATCCAACAAAATAAACTTTAGAACAGAGATTATAACAAGAGACAAAGAAGGGCATTGTATAATGATTAAGGGTTCAATCCAGCAAGAAAATGTAATAACAATACAACAAAACTATAGTAGTCAAAAAGTATAGTACTAGCACAAAAACAGACACATACATCAATGGAACAGAATAAAAATCTCAAAACAAGCCCATGTTTACATGGTCAGTTAATCTATGACAAAGGAGGCAAGCATATGCAATGGCGAAAGGACAGTTCTTCAATAAGTAGTGTTGGGAAAACTGGATGGCTACATGAAAAAGAATGAAACTGCATCATTTTCTTACACTTTACACAAAACTAGACTCGAAATGGATTAAAGTCCTAAATATAAGACATCAAACCATTAAACTCCTAAGAGAAAACATGTGCAGTAAACTCTTAAACCCTTTCCAATTTGTTACAAAAACCCTTTGTAATTTGTTTCTGGATATGTCTCCCCAGGCAAGGGAAACAAAAGCAAAAATAAGTAAGTGGAACCACATCAAATTAAAATCTTTTGCCCAGCAAAGGAAACTGTCAACAAAATGAAAAGGCAACCTACTGAATGGGAGACTATATTTGCAAATCATGTATCCAATAAAGCATTAATATCCAGAATATATAAGGAGCTCATACAACTAAACACCAAAAAAAAAAAAAATCCAATTAAAAAATGGGCAAAGACATACAAATGGCCATGAAAAGATGCTCAACAGCACTGATCATCAGGGAAATGCTAATCAAACCACAAGAAGACATCACCTCCTCACACCAGTCAGAATGGCTAATATCAACAAGACAAGAAATGACAAGGGTTGGTGAGGATTAGAAAAGGGAACCTCCTGCACCGTTGTGGGGTGGGTGCAGCCACTATGGAAAGCAGTATAAAGGTTTCTCAAAAAACTAAAAATAGAAATACCATATGATCCAACAACCCCATTTCTGGGAATTTAGTTGAAGAAAACAAAATCACTAACTCAAAAAGATACATGTACCCCTATATTTGTCACACCATTATTTACAGCCAAGCTATGATAGCAACTTACGTGTCCATCAATACAGAATGGATAAACAAGATTGGTACATACACACAATGGAATGTTACTCATCCATAAAAAAAAATGAAATCTTTCCATTTACAACAATGTGAATGGACCTAGAGGGTATTATGCTAAGTGAAATAAGTCAGAGAAAGACAAATATCATATAATTTCAGTTATATGCAGAATCTAAAAACATAAACAAACCCAGAAACAGACTCATAAACACAGAGAACAGACTGGTGGTTGCCATAGGGGAGGGGGAAAGGGAATGGGTGCAAAAGGTGAAGGGGATAAAGAGGGACAAGCTCACAATCACAAATAAATAAGTCAGAGGATGTAGACACAGGGAATATAGTCAACAATATTGTAACATCTACACTTATGGTGAGCATTTTGTAATGTATATAAATGTCACTATGTCGTAAACCCGAAACCAATATAATACTGTGTTATCAACAGTATTTAAATTTTTGAAATCTATAAACATTAAAAAAAACCTCTGTCTTTATTCCAAGTGACTTTATTTAGTGACTGTTTGTCAACACTTCTGTCATAAATGGCCTCTTCCTCTTTTTGAGACAAGGTGAACTGTGTATATCTGAGAGTAGAGAGGGAGACAGAATCTGAGCTAGTACAATACTGAAAGGTGTTGTCCTGTAAAATTCTTTCTCAATATGTTCTTTAGCCCTTACATGTTTAAAATTAGCAAAATGAAATTCTTCATTCAGTTGGCATAGCCAGTCTGATGCATATTCAATTTCAAATGGTAGTTTCAGCTACATCTGCCCCCAGCAATAGCAAGAAATAGAGCCACAGATGGGAGGGAACTTAGCGGCTCTGGAAATGTTAAGCTTCCAAGTGAAGGCACCTGTTACAAGGCTGCCTCTTTGGGAAACAGAGGAGTTAAGATCCTGATAAGGACAGAAGTGTAGAAAACAATGCAGATGGAAGTTGAGGATTGGACATCTGCTGTTAAGGGGTGGGGTAGGGGAGCAGTCAGGTTTTATGTCAGCTGTGCCTGTGATCTTGGTAGAAAACACTTGGGGGAAAATTCTTGAAAAGGAGAAAACCTTGACATGCTCTTAAAAACGACTTGTTTATGGATCTCCAGATATATGAAGGAAGGGGACTCAGCCCACGCTGTCGTTTTGAGCTACTTTTACAATTCTGCCGAATAGTGGCAATAACAGCACTTCTGTTGCTCTGTCTGCCTCTTCAACATTATATTCTTTTTGAACTTGACAAGCTTAGAGTTTAAATCATTGCTTTCATCATGGAGCATCTCAGAATCATAGGATGTCAGATCTACACAGGACCTTGGAGCAAGAGAAATAAAGTGCTGAATGGAATTCTGTAGCAATAAAAATCCTATAACTATAAACAAAGGCCTCTGGGGAGATGGAGTAATATTTAAGTGTCTGAAAACTAATATTAAGGAAACAAAGAGATTGTTTGGAATAGGGCAAGGAAATAACTCAAAAAATATTTTAAATAACTCTGAATTAGGATGACAATTACATTTTAATGCTGGAGATAGAAAGTAACGTGGACTTTATTCATCTTGATGACATTTTTTACACCATTAAATAATACAGAGATCTTTCTTCCAGGAAACTCCAGCATTTGTAAGTAAATACTGAGTAGGCAGTATTGTTAAGAATTTACAGAGATGTGTATCCTCATATACTGGAAAGATAAAACAGTGTAAGTATAAACAGGTATTGTTCTGGTCACAGTGACTGAGCACAGCAGTGTGCTAAGATCAAGTCAACGTGATCCCTTGTTATAGGCTGAATGTTTGCATGCCCCCCCTTCCCCAGGTCCTAAATTGGAGCTCTAACCTCGAGATGGGGTCTCTAAGGAAGTAATTAAGGTTGTGAGGCAAAAGGGTGGGGCCCTAATCCAAGAGGATGAGTATCCTTTTAAGAAGAGGCAGCAAAGCTCTCTCAATCTCTCCTCTTTCCGCCCTTGTGGGCACCTATCAAGGGAAGGCCATGTGAGGGCTTCGTGAGAAGGTGGCTGTCTGCGAGCCAGGAAGAGTCCTCACCAGAAACCAAATCAGGGCACCTTGATCTCACTTTTCCAGCTTCCAGAACTGTGAGAAAAAAATGTCGGTTGTTTACAATGTCCAGTCTGTGGCATTTTGTTCTGACGGCCCAAGCTGACAAAGACACACACCCAGGCATGTGCGTTGTTGAACACACACTGCCCATAGGTAAGCCAGTGCTTAAATCCTCCAGTGATAATGGAGGATGGACAGCTGTTGATAACTTCTTTCACAAAAGTTGTTTTATTTTTGATCTTTAAACAAAAACTTTCTACGGCATTCGCTTGACACCCTGAGAGAATCAGCATCAAGTGAGCGGCTGTAATGAGTTTGGTCTGGGCTCAAGAGTTAAAGATTAGGGGGACACAGAGGCAAAAGTGGGCACCAGGATTGGAGAGCACAGGCTGTATGTGCCATGGGGAGGCAGAGGACCCTGGCCACAGATCTGCTACTTCAAGCCACAGACCTGTTGCTTCAGCCACAGTACTCCAGGGTCACAGGGCCTTAAATGGGAAGGTTTGACGGTGTAGAGGCTGGTTGGTGGGCTTTCCAGCATGTGCTCGTTTTATAAGCATGTACAATAAGCGCCTCCTGTGCACCAGGTGCTCTGCGTGGCAATGGAGGGGTTAGTAAACAGCTACAGGAGCATTAACATGTAATGGTTAAGGGTTTAAGATTTGGAGTCAAACAGAAGTGGGCTACAATTATAAGTGGGCCACTTACGTGCTGGGATTGTGGCTAGACCAACTCCACCAGACTTTTGCTGAGGGCAGACCAGGCTGATCCGGTATCAAGGGTGGGGGTTTTACCTAAACTGACTCAGCAGGATCCTTGCTCAAACTGGACAAAGCAGGTAAGTTTGGGGTCTAGGCAAAGAGCATACTCAGAGGAGCTGACTCAGGTTGCTCAAGGGGAGAGTCTGTCAACTGACAAAGATCAACAAGTCAAACAACAGGGAAATGACTTTGTGAGAAGTATTTCTTTGGAGAGACCCTTACAGTGCTACTGGTGCAATCGTCCCCCACCCTCCATCCCTGCACCCCACTGTGCAAGAAAGGTGCAGGGCATGTCCCCACCTCCAGCTCTCATGGAGGGTGTGCAGAGGGCAGGCTGCACACCTGAGAAAAGGGGACGTGCTCCATGACAAGGTAGAGGACTCTATCTAGTAAATAACTTTGTTCTGTAAACTCAAAATGGATCAAAGACCTGCATGTAAGTCATGAAACCATAAAACTCTTAGAAGAAAACATAGGCATCAGAGATTAAAGATGGCGGCGTGAGAGGTGAGACAGAGGCTTCCTCCTAAAACCGCATATAATATGAAAATAAAGCTACTACAACTACTCTTGAAAGAGCAACGGGAAAGAGAACTACAACAAACTGCATACACCTGGAGACAAGAGCAGCCCTCACAGAAAACGGTAATGTACTAAAGCTGTGGTCCTGCGGGATCCAAGCCCTTCCCCCACCCCAGCTCACCGGCAGGAGGAACAGGAACAGAGCAGAGAGGGAGTGGAGAACTGGGACTGCTTAATACCTAACTCTGGAGATCTACTCTGGGAGCACAGACCTATATTTCATGGTGCTTGCATGATGCTCTTGTAATTAGGAGCTTGGAAAGCTAAGACAGGTGGAGTTCCTGGAGAGACTAAGATCCCGGCTGCCTGTGAGATCAGGGATCCATACCCAGCTTCTCCAGGACAGGGGAGGGGCAGGCAGTCTGAGAGACTTCCTGGCAGGGAGGACCTTGGAAGGAGGCCTGCTGAGGGGGCAAGGACTGCACAGAGCTTGCTGCTCGGGAGAAAGGACAGGTGGACAGGATTGTCCGGGTGTACTCTGCCCAGCAGATTGAGGGTTTTCTGATCTTCATGTGTGCCAGTTCCCTGGCTGCCTACACGGCTCCAGGAACCCCTTCTGTGACAGGCAGACTAGTGCACCTTTCGCCTGGCCAGCCCCACCAGGCTTGCAAACCTGTAAGCCCTCCCCTGGCATTGGGCCAGCCGGAGTGAGGTTCTGTCTACAGCAACTTAAAAGGCAAAGCACTGAGGCTTATACCTCTGTGCTCAGCCCACCGGTTCAGAGAGTGGAGACAGGCATAGCAGCCAGGAACCAGGAAACAGCCCTTCCTCCCCTGAGGCACCAATACCACTCCCCTACAATCCCTGACATTGCTTCAGGGGCTGAGCAGCTCCAGAGAGTAGAGTTTCTGGGCACTAGAGGGCTCCATACACAAATATGAAATGCCAAAGGAACCTGGTCCAGAGTAAAATTATGAATACAACTCCTGAGAAAGATTTTAATGATATGGACCTTATGACTCTCCCTGAAAGGGAGTTCAAAATAAAAATCATTCACATGCTCATGGAGGTACGGAAAGATATTCCAAAACTCAGGAATGAATTCCGGTCAGAGATCCAATCCTTGAGGAACACAATGGACGGTGTTAAAAGCAGATTGGATACGGTGGAGGAGATGATAAATGAAATAAAAACTAGAGGAGAGGAATACAAAGAATCTGAGGTACTGAGAGAAAAAAAGGATCTCTAGGAATGAAAGAATATTAAGAGAACTGTGTGACCAATCCAAACGGAACAATATTTGCGTTATAGGAGTACCAGAGGAAGAAGAGAGAGAAAAAGGGATAGAAAGTGTCTTTGAAGAAATAATTGCTGAAAACTTTCCCACACTGGGGAAGGAAATAGTCTCGCAGTCCACGGAAGCCCACAGAACTCCCAACACAAGGAACCCAAGGAAGACAACACCAAGACACATAATAATTCAGAAGGCAAAGGTCAAAGATAAAGACAGAGTATTAAAGGCAGCTAGAGAGAGAAAAAAGATCACCTACAAAGGAAAACCCATCAGATGATCATCAGACTTCTCAACAGAAACCTTATAGGCCAGAAGAGAATGGCATGATATATTTAATGTAATGAAACAGAAGGACCTCGAACCAAGAATATTGTATCCAGCACGATTATCATTTAAATATGACGGAGCGATCAAACAATTTCCAGACAAAGGAATGTTGAAAGAGTTTGCCTCTCATAAACCACCACTACAGGATATCTTAAATGGACTGCTCTAGAGGGAAGCACCCCTAAGGCTAAAAAGATGTCACCAGAGAAAATAAAATCATAGCAAAGAAAGCAGACCATCCAAATACTAACTAAAGGCAAAGAATAAAACACCCAATATATAAAGAATGGAGGAGGAAGAATAGGAAGGGAGAAATAAAGAAACATCAGACGGCGTTCACAATAACTTAACAAGAAAGTTAAGTTAGATTCTTAGATTGTAAAGAAGCAACCCTTGAACCTTTGGTAACCACGAATCTAGAGCCTGAAATGGCAATAAGTACATATCTATCAATAATCACCCTAAATGTAAATAGACTGAATGCACCAATCAAAAGACACAGAGTAACAGAGTGGATAAAAAAGCAAGACCCATCTATATGCTGCTTACAAGAGACTCACCTCAAACCCAAAGATATACACAGACTAAAAGTGAAGGGATGGAAAAAGATATTTCATGCAAACAACAAAGAGAAAAAAGCAGGTGTTGCAGTACTTGTGTCAGACAAAATAGACTTCAAAACGAAGAAAGTAGCAAGAGATAAAGAAGGACATTACATAATGATAAAGGGGTCAGTCCAACAAGAAGATATAACCATTATAAACATATATGCACCCAACACAGGAACGCCAACATATGTGAAACAAATACTAACAGAATTGAAGGAGGAAATAGACAACAATGCATTCATTTTAGGAGACTTCAACACACCACTCACTCCAAAGGACAGATCAGCCAGACAGAGAATAAGTAAAGACACAGAGGCACTGAACAACACACTAGAACAGATGGACCTAACAGACATCTACAGAACTCTGCACCCAAGAGCAACAGGATACACATTCTTCTCAAGTGCATACGGAACATTTTCCAGAATAGACCACATACTAGTCCACAAAAAGAACCTCAGTAATTTCAAAAATATTGAAATACTACCAACCAACTTCTCAGATCACAAAGCTATAAAACTAGAAATAAATTTTAGAAAGAAATCAAAAAGACTCACAAATACATGGAGACTTAACAACATTCTCCTAATGAATCAATGGGTTAACAACCAAATCAAAACAGAAATCAAAGAATATATGGAGACTAATGACAACAACAACACAGAGCCACAACTTCTGTGGGACGCAGCAAAGGCAGTTCTAAGAGGAAAGTACACTGCAATCCAGGCCTATTTAAAGAAGGAAGAGCATTCCCAAATGAACAGTCTAAAGACACAATTATTGAAACTGGAAAAAGAAGAACAAATGAGGCCCAAAGTCACCAGAAGGAGAGACATAATAAAGATCAGAGAAGAAATAAATAAAATTGAGAAGAATAAAACAATAGAAAAAATCAATGAAACCAAGAGCTGGTTCTTTGAAAAAATAAACAAAATAGATAAACCCCTAGCCAGACTCATTAAGAGAAAAAGAGAATCAACACACATAAACAGAATCAGAAATGAGAAAGGAAAAATAATGATAGACCCCACAGAAATACAAAGAATTATAAGAGAATATTATGAGAATCTATATGCTAGAGAATATTATGAGAATCTATATGCTAACAAGCTGAAAAACATAGAAGAAATAGACAACTTCTTAGAAAAATACAACCTCCCAAGACTGACCAAGCAAGAAACAGAAAAACTAAACAGACCAATCACCAGCAACGAAATTGAATCAGTAACAAAAAACTACCCAAGAACAAAACCCCCGGACCTGATGGATTCACCTCTGAATTCTACCAGACATATAGAGAAGAAATAACACCCATTCTCCTTAAAGTTTTCCAAAAAATAGAAGAGGAGGGAATACTTCCAAACTCTTTCTATGAAGCCAGCATCACTCTAATACCAAAACCGGGCAAAGACATCACCAAAAAAGAAAATTACAGACCTATATCCCTGATGAATGTAGATGCAAAAATACTCAACAAAATATTAGCAAATCGATTTCAAAAATACATCAAGAGGATCATACACCATGATCAAGTGGGATTCATCCCAGGGATGCAAGGATGGTACAACATTCGAAAATCCATCAACATCATCCACCACATCAACAAAAAGATCAAAAACCACATGATCATCTCCATAGATGCTGAAAAAGCATTTGACAAAATTCAGCATCCATTCATGATTAAAACTCTCAACAGAATGGGTATAGATGGCAAGTACCTCAACATCATAAAGGCTATATATGACAAACCCACAGCTAACATCATACTTAACAGCGAGAAGATGAAAGCTTTTCATCTAAGATCGGGAACAAGACAGGGATGCCCACTCTCTCCACTGTTATTTAACATAGTACTGGAGGTCCTAGCCACGGCAATCAGACAAAACAAAGACATACAAGGCATCCAGATTGGTAAAGAAGAAGTCAAATTGTCACTATTTGCAGATGACATGATACTGTACATAAAAAACCCCAAAGACTCCACTCCAAAACTACTAGAACTAATACCTGAATTCAGCAAAGTTGCAGGATACAAAATTAACACCCAGAAATCTGTTGCTTTCCTATACACTAATGATGAGCTAACAGAAAGAGAAATCAGAAAAACAATTCCATTCACAATTGCATCAAAAAGAATAAAATACCTAGGAATAAACCTAACGAAGAGAGTGAAAGACCTGTACTCTGAAAACTACAAGACACTCCTAGGAGAAATTAAAGAGGACACTAACAAATGGAAATGCATCCCATGCTCTTGGCTAGGAAGAATAAATATTGTCAAAATGGCTATACTACCTAAAGCAATCTACAGATTCAATGCAATCCCTATCAAACTACCAACAGCTTTCTTCAATGAACTGGAACAAATAACTCAAAAATTCATATGGAACCACAAAAGACCCCGAATAGCCAAAGCAATTCTGAGAAGGAGGAATCAAACAGGGGGCATTATGCTCCCTGACTTCAAACTCTACTACAAAGCCACAGTAATCAAGACAATTTGGTACTGGCACAAAAACAGACCCACAGACCAGTGGAACAGAATAGAAAATCCAAACATTAACCCAAACATTTACAGCCAATTAATATTTGATAAAGGAGCCTTGGATATGCAATGGGGAGATGACAGCCTCTTCAGCAGCTGGTGTTGGAAAAACTGGACAGCTACATGTAAGAGAATGAAACTGGACTACCATCTAAGCCCATACACAAAGGTAAACTCAAGGTGGATCAAAGACCTGAATGTAAGTCATGAAACCATAAAACTCTTAGAAAAAAACATAGGCAAAAATCTCTTGGACATAAACATGAGTGACTTCTTCATGAACATATCCCCCGGGCAAGGGAAACAAAAGCAAAAATGAACAAGTGGGACTATATCAAGCTTAAAAGCTTCTGTACAGCAAAGGACACCATCAGTAGAACAAAAAGACATCCTACAGTATGGGAAAATATATTCATAAATGATGCATCTGAGAAGGGGTTGACATCCAAAATATATAAAGAACTCACCCACCTTAACAAACAAAAAGCAAATAATCCAATTAAAAAGTGTGCAGAGGATCTGAACAGAAACTTCTCCAAAGAAGAAATTCAGATGGCCAACGGCACATGAAAAGATGCTTCACATTGCTAATCATCAGAGAAATGCAAATTAAAACCACAATGAGATATCACCTCACACCAGTTAGGGTGGCCACCATCCATAAGACATACAACAACAAATGTTGGCAAGGATGTGGAGAAAGGGGAACCCTCCTACACTGCTGGTGGGAATGTAAACTAGTTCAACTATTGTGGAAAGCAGTATGGAGGTTCCTCAAAAAATTCAAAATAGAAATACCATTTGACCCAGGAATTCCACTCCTAGGAATTTAGCCTAAGACTGCAGCAGCCCAGTTTGAAAAAGACATATGCACCCCATGTTTATCGCAGCACTATTTACAATAGCCAAGAAATGGAAGCAACCTAAGTGTCCATCAGTAGATGAATGGATAAAGAAGATGTGGCACATATACACAATGGAATATTATTCAGCCATAAGAAAACAAATCCTACCATTTGCAACAACATGGATGGAGCTAGAGGGTATTATGTTCAGTGAAATAAGCCAGGCCGAGAAAGACAAGTACCAAATGATTTCACTCATCTGTGGAGTATAAGAACAAAGCAAAACGTGAAGGAAAAAAACAGCAGCAGACTCACAGAACCCAAGAATGGACTAACAGTTACCAAAGGGTAAGGGACTGAGGAGGATGGGTGGGAAGGGAGGGATACGAGAAAAAGGGACATTACGATTAGCACACATAATGTAGGGGGAGCATGGGGAGGGCTGTACAACACAGAGAAGACAAGTAGTGACTCTATAGCATCTCACTACACTGACGGACAGTGACTGTAATGGGGTATGTGGGGGCGACTTGATAATGGGGAGAATCTAGTAACCACAGTGTTGTTCATGTAAGTGTATATTAATGATACCAAAATAAATTAAAAAAAAAAAGAACCAAAAAAAAAATACCTAAGGGAATTTTAGTTGCATTTGTTTCAGCAGTTTTTCTTTTTATGCCAAATTTAGCCAGGACAGTTTCTGGCTGGGGTTTTTTTCCTCCCTCCCCCTCTCTTTTCATCACTCTCCTCAACCCAGGAAAAGGTGATCATGAAACAACCATTTGAAATGAAGTCTGCTTTGTGTTGTCTGCTGGGAAAAGTCTTTGATCACCAGCAGCGCTGCGGGAGTTTGGCAGGCTGCCTGCTTCTGCCCATGACAACAGGCATATCTGAAGGGTTAGATATTTTTAAAAAAGAGGCAAAAGGGCAGCTCGCGGATTCCTTGAGGTCATATGTAAATGGCACCTTTGCCTAGTCCCTGTGCCTCAAGGGCCATCCCACTTCTCCAGGGCTGGGATGTCCAGTTTGACAGCTCCTTGTTTCTCTGGGCTGGAGGCTGGCTGGGAGCTTGCTGTGCTGTGCCTCACTGCGGCCCTCATTACAGTCATGAGTCTCCTGCACACAGAGAACAGGTGCACAGAGCATGCACCTGAAGAGGGGGCAGGGAGCAGGGCCTCCCCTGAGCATCAGGTAAATGACTTCCTGGAATTGCCAGCCTGGCCCTGCTGAGCCTGGAAGATCGCCTTGCAAGGGGGTGGGATACCTGCCGGCCGCAAGGCCGGGCTGCTGATGCATGGCCTTCATTAGGCCATCAGGTGTGCTCCCTGGAGGCCAGCAGCCTTGCCTGAGAATCAGGGAGGTTGTCTGGAGATGACTCGGGCTACACCACAAGTCCCCCAGCTCTGCTCACTTGCACCCCAGCCTGAAGGGGAAAAGAACAGTTCTCTCTTTCCAGTTGAAAGCAGATCTCTGGGCCTCATGACTTTGGTTCATGTCTGGCCTAAACTCTGCATGACAGCCTCCCTGAAGTGGCCAAATGTTTCCATCAAATGAACCGGCTGCTGCAAAGTTGAAAAGGATCACAAAATAGCAGCACCTGCTTGGGAACTTTGTTCAGAAACCCTTTGACTTCCATGGAGCATTAAGAAAATATTGAACTTTCAAATTTTATGATCTCATGTCCTCTAATACCACAGACCTCTCATTGTGTTCTCTTTTTTAAGTATGAATTCTTTTTATAACAGCTAGAAAATAAGTGTATAACATCTTTTCTCCCCTACACTTAGAATGAAGCCTGGGGAAATTTAATGTTCCTGCATTCAGCCTGTGGGTTTGAGATAAAGTTTCAAAGAGAGAAGCCTTTTAACTCAGAACAAAATCTGTTTGCAGTTATTGTTCAATTAACATAAAGTATCTGGTTACTGGGCATGTTGCATAATGCATGACAGTGTAAACCACACTTTTAAGTGCTGACACCCGAACTCTTTGATAACAAGGAAGAGTGAAGCAAATTGTTAATTTTTTCAGAAGTCCCTCAAAACCATGCTTTTCAAGACTGAATGAATCAACACTTCAGAGCTGAGATGCTGCCAAGGGTTGTCCATGTGTGCTTGTGCGGATAAGAAATCTAAAAGGAAACAGGAGAAACCATATGTCATGTCCTCTTTAAGAGCTAGAAAAGCTGTCAGAAGAATTAAGAACAAACCTCATGAGATTCTGTGGGTGTGGAAAGTCACCAGCTAGCTAATATTAACATAGCTTGCAATAGAACACTGTTGCTAGAAATAGGACCATCACATCACTACCACTAAGCGATTTGCATTCTGTGGACCAGCCCCGAAATTCCTGCAGGCTCCGACTGCCCTTTGGACATTACATTTCTGGACACTTTTAGACAGTGTTCATACTTGGCTGTCTGGTTTCGGCAGGAATTCTACCCAAAGAGGAAGCGACAAGGAAACGACATCTGCTTTGTCTAGAGGAAAGTGGTCAAGCTACAGACAAATCAGGCATCCGAGGAATCGCGAAGCTTCTAGATTTCATATGGTTGCTGACGGGTAGAGGCAGACAAGGACCTGCTTTCCTCATCATGGATAACCTGTTGCCTCAGTCTAAATTCTCCTATTTCAAAAAATATCCTCTCCATGTGATTAGGAAATACATATCGATGCTGAAAAGGCCAAGAGCCGAAGAACAGGTATCATTTGTATCATTTGTTTATATTATCTTTAAGGTTAACGGGTTTTGCTTTTATGTCCCTTGGTGATTCTGTTTCTGCCGGTTACGTGTTTAGAGGCACAGGTCAGCTCCTGCTTGTAGCTATGAAACTTGGCAATCAGTGGAGTAAGAAGCAGGCTACTGAGGACTTATTTGAACTTGGAACATTTAGATCCTAAGATTAAGCTAAAATTCTGTAATAAAACTAAGTGCTTTTATTTCTGATGAATAGCTAGACTAAGTTACTGTATCAGAGTTAAACTGTGGATTCCTTGATAATTTTCCAGGGTCTGAAATACAAATTTCAAAACTATTAATATCTCAACAAAGAAAAGTATCACACTCTAGATACACACTTGTCTTCTTGTACGTATTTATTGCTATGTTAGTATCATCAGAATTTGTAAAACAAAAAATTTTGTGGACTATAAATATGATAGCCTTAAATAGATTATTAATAAGCTGTGAAGATCACTCTGAAATACCTAGGCATTTTTTTAGTGGAGGGTAGGGGACAGAGCACTTCAGTTTTCAGTCTTTTTAGTCAATCAAAAGTTGTCATTTCTAGTACTAGACTCCAGCATGTGGAAGTAAAAACATTTAAAGCTGTTAAAGTGTCTGATCACTTCTTGTTTAAGATCATACCTTCCTTTTATAGTTTTGAGATTTATATCATTCTATCCCTTACAATCTATGGAAAAGGCATTTCTAAAAACTGTTTCTCTGAATTGTACCAAATTGTAAGAAGAAATAGCTGTATCTGTTCCATTTAAACCTGGTGGTTCATTTAGGAAAAAGCATGGCCTGATAAAGGACAAATACATAGCCACATTGAAGATCCAAAAAGTCATAAATTGCCTGTACATCATGCTTGTAACTACAACTGCAAAACTGCATGGGAGATACTAGCAGTGTCCTGTATTTGAATGAGATCGCCCACTTAACAAACACTTCCAGGAAGTGAAAGCAAAGGTTAGCAAGCAGAAAGTCCTCTAACGGCAGATTTCCCAAAAAGTGGATGCATAATTTGGAAAACGAAAAACATTACAGCTGCTTTTATGCTGTGCTTTAATGATTTTACATAAGCTGGAAATTCAGACTTTGCTCACAAAGGCGCAAGGCTGGTCCAGTTTATCTCTGCCTTAGGCAGGGTGTTGTGACAACAAGGAGACCTCTTGGTTTCCAGATCCCAACATGGGCTTTCTTTTGAACTGGAAAGCCCCAGACCCAGGTGGCGATGCCCTGAGTTCTTGCCTGCCACACTTACTAAGTCCACATCCACAGGCCTCTTCAGGCCTCACTGTGGGGGCAGAGGGGTGTGGTGTGTGCAGTAGGAAGAGAACTGATTTAAAGGATGGGGCTGGAATTGCGGAGTGTGGATTAAGTGATTTTCCCTCCCATTTCTCAGTATTATAAGTTTTCAGAGATGTGTTTATATTGCTTGTACATCTTTTAAGTTTATTTTTTAAATGTACAAAATGCATTCAGAGGAACATTAAAATTTAACTTGGATCCTCTGACTTGTACTGGGTGGTGTTCCTTTCCCCAGTCTACAGGCGTTTGGGATGACCTGGGAAAAGCCAAGAGCATTATGCTGATTTCTTAATTTCCTATGCAAATGAATGGAGAAATAAAGAAAAACATTATATTTGGTTCCTTTCTGAAACCAGTTAACAGCTTTGCAAATATGTCTCACAGAATTAGAGAAATTAGGCCAGAGTCAGTTCATGGCTAGTGCTGGGAAGCTTATTGGAAAATTGTAAAGGAGGCTATTCATGCCTATGATTTTAGGAGCTGCGTATTGGTTGTCTCTGATCCTTACATTCCTATAAAATGGGTCGTCACTATCAAGGTGATGGAAGTAAGTAGAGACCTTGAGAGGCCACCCAGCTCAAACATACAGGAGATTTGAACTCCTGTATGCCTGGCTTTAAATGTGATCCATTTTACCTTGCTTGATCCATGAGCAGTCCAGTGATAGCCACACAGCTATCTGAACTTGACCCTAAAGAGTTATTTACAACACTTCAGATGATTGACATATCACTGTCATAATTCTTACCAGGTGTTTACCACCTATATGATTAGCTCCTTAGTATTTTTCTATATCTGCCTTTAAGTCACTCACATTTTAAACTTGTTTGTTTACAAAGAAAATTTTATATTACTACTATCAATGGAAAACCACTGTCATTTGCCATAAAGAGAAGAGCATAAATACAATAAAAACAAAACAATATTAAATTCTAGCTAAACACTGTTACCTGTAACACCTCTCAGCCTGAAACCTGCTCTGCTGAGAAGGATTAGCTTTTAAGGAATTAGCGTCCTACTAGCCCACTGAGAAAGTCTCCCCAAGGATGAAAGTGAATTAAAAGATAGGCAATCAATTCTAAGCAAATTCATTGTCTGAATGTCGTGTCCGCATGCTGCGTAGAATATGGGCCCACACCCTCCAGCACCACGGGACCCCACTGCTGTTGTGTTTGCATACTTGGAGGTGTGCTCTCACACACCATCTGCTTCTCCAACTCTGCATTCAAATGCACTCCTCCCTCCAGCCTGGAATTCTGTCCTTTACGTACAATTTGCCCACCTGGAAATCACCTTTACATCATTCAAGACTTAGCTTAAATGGGCTTGGTAAAAAAAAAAAAGTTTTCCAGTTCTGCTAAGAAGGGTGAAGCACAGCCCTTTTCCAAGATATTCAGTCTGCTTCTAATAGGGCCCCTACTAGACTGCATGTAGCAAGCCCTTTACGTACATGCCCACACGCACGTGACCCTCGGGGCATCTTATCCTCTGTTCCCTCAGGCCACACTGGAGCCCGGCACAGGCTGGTGGAGAGGCGACCCACACCACAGCCAGACTGCCTATGGGCCAGCCCCGTTCCACCTCTAACTGTTCTTGCTGGGCCTGGGGGTCCCCCGTGTGCCGTCAGGGTCCCTGGCAAACCCGCCTTGCCCACAGGTGCTTTCTCATTAGAGCTTCTCCTCAGCACTCTTCCCTCTGCACATGGCATCGTATGTACATGAAGTCTGACCTGAAGGTTGTTTCGCTGGGTGGATTCTATTGTGATCTGCCAATCAATGGGTGGATAGCTTATCTATCAAACTGAGAACACATCTTGTCCTTTGCCTTCCTAGATTGTTACAGCAGATGTTTCACAAAGCTGAGCTCTAACTACGTAGAATATTAAGGCCATCGATGAGATCAAGGTGCTGAAGTTTGGGACAATTTGAAGAGGAAATATTCCCGGACAGTATTATTCCATGGTGCTCTAGTGGTGACGAGACGGTTGGGGGGATCCAGCCTGAGCTTCAATGGGTCGTCAGATGAGCTGGGCAGGTGTGCTGAACACGTGCTTCAGGGAATGTGAGTGCAGCTATTTCCTTCTGGTGTGATGGCAACAGCCAGGGTCTGGCCCAAATGTTGATATCTGAGCTTGTGGGGAATGAATGGGACTTGCAGGCAATATTCTCTTGAGTACTGGAGTCCCATCAGCCTGCTCTGAGGCTTGGGTGACCAAGTGGGATGCTGAGTGAGGAAGGGAGAATCTGTTCTACCTCTGGGCAGACTGTAGCCTGGCTCCAGCCCCCTGAGGCCTACAGAGAACTGAGTGCCCTGTGAGCCACCAGGGATGCTGCTCTTGGGGGTCAGCACCATTGAGACAGACATTAGTCTTGGGTGGTGGTATTAAATTATGAGAGAAGACTGTGAACTCATACAGGATAGTTTACTCTCTCTCCCTTGGTGAGCTCCTCTGTTCCCATGACTTCAAACACCACCTATGTGCTGACATCTCCCCAGTATTTATCTCTAGAGCACTTCGGCCTTGTGTATCCACGCGCCAACTGAATGTCTCTGGGTGTTGCAGACTGAATGTGTCCGCAGAGAACTCACAAGCTCTATCCCCAAACTTGGTCCTTCCCAGGCCCAGCGATGAACACAAAAGCTCAAACCAGAAACTTGGCGGCTACCTAGGAACCTCCCTTTCTCTCTCTTACAACCTCTTAACAAGCCTAGTCATTTCTACTTCTAAATAGTCACTGAATCCTCCCCCACCTACCAGCCCAGCTACACCATTTTCTCTTGCCTGGGCCACTGTGATTGCATTTGGATTTGTGTCCCCAAGTTCACTCCTGTTACTCTACAGCCCAAGTTCCTCACAGCAGTCAGAATTTTCTTCTTTAAATGAAAATCATACTTCATCCTAGTGCAGGGATCATGACTGTTCTCAGTATTTTAGCTCCAGTGCCAAACATAGATAAGGCACATAGGAGATGATAAGTCTGTATAACTGAAGGAATGAATGTGGAGGTTGTGGAGTTCAGGGGCTGAGATGTCTTTATGCAGGTGAGGACAAGAGATGAGGACAATACGGCTGTATCTTTAGGAAGCAGAGGCTGGGGAGATCTAGTCAAAATTGTGTAATTTACTTTAGGGCTGTAGACCTAGACTCAGAGATTAAGAAATTTGCCCAAGTTCTCACAGCCCATTTGCCGGGGCTGGAATTAGAATTTGGCCTGCTTGACTCCACACTCAATGCTCTTTTCAGTGTGTATTGTAAAGTGTAACAGAAGTGTACGAAAGTGCAAAATGATGACAGAGGGAAAAGAAAAGAACTGAGTCCAGAGGGTAGGCGATGCCTGAAGATCAACTTGTGGATAATAAATAAATCCCCCCCATGAAAGGCTGAGACAGAGAAAAAACTGCTATTTTGAGCTCTTGTCTCTCAACTTACACCACCCTGCCTTGGCCTCATCAATGTGAAACTCTTCTATGTGTCCCACAGATGAGGGGTCAGAGAGCACAGGATGGCTAATTGAATAGAGTAGAATTTGGGATGGTCTGAACAAGAAATATCATCTATGAGCTGACCCGACTTGTCTGCCTGCTTAACTGTGAATCAGCCCTAGTGGTCTTTGGGACCAGGGGACGAGTACAGTAGCTAAATATACATTTTTTTATTGAAGTATAGCTGATATACACTCTTATATTAGTTTCAAGTATACAACACAATGGTTCACCAGTTACCCACATTATTAAATCCTCACCCCAACCAATACAGTTACTGTCAGTAGCTATGTTTTAATTAAGGATAGAACCAAATTTTGTTTTGAGGCTGTTCAAGTTTCTTTCCAGTGGCGAAAGGGTTTCTAGTTCAAACAGGATCACTGGATTTTTATTTCTCACTTTGTTTCTTAATGAATGTCAACCTCAAAGTTGAATTGTTAAATAAATATTTGGATTTAATTTGAATAGTAGAAACTAAGGTCTTCCTTTTGGCCCTTGTACCTGCTCTGAATAAAGATAAAAATTAAGGGCTCCCGTCGTACCCCCCAAAAAAGCTGTGGTGAGATTGCGGTGTTACATAAGGGATTCTGGTTGCGGATGCAGGCTTTCCTCTCAAGGAAAAATGATAGAAATTTTATGATTGCCTGGTTTAAGAAATGTTAAGAGTTTTTAGCTTCTTCAAGTGAGTTGAGATTATACCGAAGTTATCCATTTTTAAAAGCCTCTACAGTCCTGAAATGCTATTGATAGTTCAAATAACATCTGAGGCGAAAACTAAAGGCATTTGCCCATGTTCTCATGTTTGAAGACTGAAAAACTTTGATGCTTCAGAAGCAGGAGGAAAAGATTATCCCTGTAGAATTTAAGAGAGAGGGCTGAGGTTCTCCGCACTCATGTGGAGGAATTTGTGTCATTACATATAGGTAACACTGACAGCTGAATTGCTGTGATAATATGAAGCTGAACCTTAATATTTCTAACATTAAATATGACATTAAAAGCCGAACTATTTTATCATGGCAATTACAACAGTCTCTTCTATCTGAATGGAGAACTTTTTTTAAAAAGTTGTTTATTTACCAAAAAAATGCCTCCTCTGATTTTCTCCATGCCTCAGCCAATCAGGCTGCTGTAATGAAATACCATAGACTGAGGGGTGCATAAACCACAGAACTTTGTTTCTCATAGTCTGTAGGACGAAGAGTCCAGCAGTTCCACTGTCTGGGGAGAGCCTGCTTCCTGGCTGCAGGCTGCTGACTTCTTGGTTGTGTCCTCACATGGCAGAAGGGGACAAGGGAGCTCTCTGGAGCCTCTTTTCTAAGGGCACTAATGCCCTTCTTGAGGGCTCCGCCCCCACGGCCTAATTCCCTCCGGAAGACCCCTCCTCACACGGGGGGGACACAAACGTCCAGTCTGCGGCAGTCCATGACCTGTAAGGGCCTGCGAGCTGTACTTGATCACCTGCATGAGGATCAGCGGCTCCCCAGTCATCAGCCCCCACACTCGTGTTCTTCCCCTCACCTAAACCTGTCTCCTCTGAGAAAATGCCACCCCACCATCCATCTTGCTATTCAGGCAGAGACCCAGGGGTCATTGGTGACACTTTCTGTTCCTTCAGTCAATATCCAATTTATCGCCAAGTCCCTTCGGCTGTGTCCCTGAGCCTCTCTCCGGTGGCCTGCCTGCTGCCCTCCCTCACCACCCTCACCTCGGTTGCCCTTGGAACTTCTCGTCTGAAGCACCCTTATTGCCTTCCCCTTGGCCTCCCTCCTCCACTGTTGTCCTGTCTGAACAATCCTTCATGCTACAGCCAGAGAGGTCTCCCAGAGACACAAGACACAGAGCTGACCGTGGAACCCCCAGCTACATGCTCATGAACTTCAACTGCTTCTCCTTGCTGTTGGGATAAAGACAAAGCTTCCCCCAAGCAGGGCCTTGTGAGGTCTGGCCTTGACCCGTCCTGTTGCGTGCTTACTCTGCCTCCCTTTGCTCTGTGCGCCCCAGCTGCTGTACCCTTCCTCCCCTTCTCCCTGATTTTCTGCCACTTCCTGGCCAGGGCCTCTGTCCCAGTTTCCCCTCACTCTTCTCCCTTAGTTAATAGCGATTCTCCCTTAGATCTTAATTCAGTATTCAGTCCCCTAGGGCAGCCTTCTCTGACTTACTCACTTTGGCCCTATATCTCAGTATGTTACTGAAGGGACCTTGTAACTCTCCTATGCTGTACTGATTCCAGGAGCAACTTTTTATTTTTTGGGGGGCTATTTGATTCACAGTGTGTCCGGGATGACTCACAAAGTTACTGTTGGGTGAAGGCACTAAATACAAGTTTGTGGAATTGGTTCATGGGATGAGGTGTGAGGAGGAGGGCAGTTAGGAAAGGGATTGGGCTAATGGATTTTGGCTGAGACCGTGTGCCTGAAGGAATCCTGGGCATTAGGCTCTGTGAGGAAGGATGTGAGACAGGACTGTTTTTGTGTATGTAGCTGTTTCTTTTGTGTTTTTTAGAGCTAATTCATAGAGAAAAAGGGAGGCACATTTGGGAGGTTCCAGAGGAAATAACCCTCACTAATGGGCAGAATTGCAGGGAGAGGTTTTGATGTAATACTAAGGATGGACTTTCTAAAAATGAGAAGTAAAGGAACAGTCTACCTTTTGCTGAGGATAGGCAGGGTATGTGACCCCCTGACTCCCTCAAGGAATGTTGTAGTGATGGCATCGTATCATGAACGAGAAGATTGATGACTTATTAGGCCCCTTCCAGCCCCAAGATGCTGGTGCAGTGAGCAATAGAAAGGAGGCCAGTTCAAAGCCTTAGGAACAGAGAGCGCACAAGTTAGATTAGTTAGGATTTGTTTGCTTTATCTGGTTAGTGGCAAACACTGAGCATGTTGCTCTGGAATCTAAGGACAAAGAAGATAGAATCAAATGTCTTTGGAAATTCAGGTAGCATGTAATCCTCCATCAAAGAAAGGAAATCCAGCTACAGCCAGAAAACACCTCAGGTGAGAAGCTTATGCACCAGTGACTAGCTTCTCTGAACCTGATCAACCACCAATCTCCTTGTGCCCCAAGTTTACAGGTTTTATGACCCCCTCCAGTACAAGGATAAATAACTAGGTAGAGGTATGCAGTCATTGGTGAACAGGGACACTGAGAAATTCCAGGTTATTTTGTGGCATTTTAACCACTGTTTTTTTCCCTTTAATAGCAAGCCACTTTTATCTTCAGTTCCTTTTTCCTGCATTTAAAGCTGAAAACTTTTGCTTATTATGGTTCTGAAGGTGCCCTGTCCTGCCTGCCCAGATGATCACAGCTGTGGTGTTAGAGATACCTGGACCTTGAGTTGATTTTTGAGCTATTTCTAATCCTATTATCTGCTTCTAAACTTTCCTAATCTACTGTGCTCAGATGCCTTTGAAACACAGGAGCCAGGAAATGGATGAACACCAAAAGCTTTGACTTTGAAATAAGCACATTAATGCAAATATAAGACCTTTTTCTTGTGAACTGCAGTGTGGTTTTTTAGGCAGATTCCTAAATTTACTATCCTATTCCACTTCTTAGACAGTTTGTCTGCAACATTTTATTTGCTGACTTTTATTCAGAATGGAAGATGACGTATTTTCTCACCTTGTACAGACAGTTCCATGTCTTAATAGAGAAAAAGGACTTCTCACATATATTGTACTGCTCATAATTTGCTGTGAAGATAGCAGGAAAAATGCTGGAATTATTTCTTTCCTCCTCACCCTAAATGCAGCATATTAGTAAGCCTATTTCAAGAAATACAACTTGCATTATGCATTCAAGAATAAGGAATTTTAGATGTTTATTTAAAGGCACTTGATGGGATACTTCATAATAACCTTACAAAACTGGTGGTATTATCCCCATTTTAATGGGTGAACTGAGGTTTAAAGAACTGAGATACGTTGGTACACAGTTCCTGAGCAGTGGCAGTAGGGTTTTAGCTCTAGGTTGCCTGTTTGTCTGACTCCAAAGCCTGATTCCCTGCCTTATCCTGAGATACTTCCTATAGACAGAGTCCCTTCTTTCCTTCACTTCCTTCTTTCTTTGATGTTAGATTTTCTTTCATTTATTGAAAATAGAGGGGTTAAAAATAAAACCATCATAACTGCTGTGCAGGGAAGACACCTTAAATTCTTTAGGTAGAGATACACATTTTTGAAAGATATTAAAAAACAACATTGAACTGATTAAATTTAAAAATCTTATTGGTGTTATTCAATGATTTATGAATCAGGCAGCATCTCTTCTAGCAGACAGAAAAGAGCTCCCCTAAAGTTGTACAAAATGAAAGACTTTTACAGACAGAAGGGAGTCTTTTACAGACAGAACGAGGATATTAAAAAATGGAGTAAAAAAGTGGATTGTTTGTGGCAAGATAATCTTCCTTCAGGGGACCGCAAGGGTCTACCAGTCACTAGTGGTGTCCAATTAATTCCAGATTGATTGGATTAAGATTCCATTCCTGGGAGAGGATGAAACTGCAATTAAATTAGGAATTAAGTCTCAGTTTGGTGTCATGGTCTTAGCATAAGTGACTACATTTTGGGCCTGTTGTCTTTTTTTAAATATAAGTTGGAAGGTTCTGCAATTTGAGGGGTCTTCTTTTAAGAAAAAGGATATAAAGTAAATATTAAATTAGTTACAAAATGCATATTTATTTAAAATGAAATGAGAAATCACAACAAATTACAAATTTGGGTGAAAAATACCACAAACATCACAAAATCTGGAAAAATAAGTGTTTTTTCTAGTTAAGGGATATACCCCAAGATGTTTTATTCCTATATTTTAGCGCTACAGAGTTTTTAATCACCACTTCACATGACAATGAGTTTCTAATATGCTTGAAAGAGACTGTCAAAAGATGATCCAGATACTCCTCTAGCATAATTAATATGTATTTGTTTTTTATTAAAGTCTAGAAAAATCCTATAGACTAGCCTCTGTCTCTGTTTCTCCTTTACCACCCATGTACTTCAAGTGCTGGGCACCATTGGACAATTTATATAAAGATTTCAGGCATTAATACAGCACAGATAAGACAAGTAATGACTCTATAGCATCTGACTAAGCTGATAGACAGTGACTGCAATGGGAGGGGGTGGCGTGTGCTGAGGACATGATAATATGGGCGAATGTTGAAACCACAATGTTGTTCATACGAAATCTTCATAAGATTGTATATCAATGATACTTTAATTAAAAAAAAAGATTTCAGGCCTTGTGATTTAGTACAGTAGGTAGTAGGAATATTCCTGGATGTATTTTCCCTAACCATACACAGACATGACTACAAACCACATTTATATATCCCATTAAATTCAAATGAAATCTAAATGTATCCCCATCTCAATTTCCTTTAATCTAAATCCAAAAATTTGCCCTTGGCTGCTCCAATGCTACCTGATAGGAGGTATAAAGGAGGAAAAGTCAGAAAAAATAGAACTCTGAAATCAATTGCAGTTAAAATACCTTTTGCAAATTTTACCAAACCATAAGACCATGAGAACATTACTAGAGTCTCTTTCAGAACCTTTATAAGGGACTGTGCAAGGAAAGACTACTTCCAAATTCAACCTACAAGACCAGCATTATCCTGATATCAAAAGCAGACAAAGACACATTGTTATGTCCGGATCGTAGCATCCTCAGAGACCAGAGACCACTAGGG
>JAQQAC010004778.1:3565658-3649791 GCA_029783875.1 Phataginus tricuspis | reverse complement strand
TTCTAAGGATTCCTGAAGCCTGTCATGGTGCTAGTTTGGTTCTTTCAACATATACACACACAAAATTGCAGACCAATAGCCATGATGAACATAGATGCAAAAATCCTTAACACAATTTCAGCAAACTGAATTAAAATATACACTAAAAGGATTATACACCACAACCAAGAGGGATTTATTCCAGGGGTGCAAGGATCAATCAATGTGGTACATCTCATTAACAAAAGGAAGGATAAAAATCATATGATCATTTGAATAGATACAGAAAAAGCATTTGACAAACTCAATATCCATTCATGATAAAACCTCTAAACAAAGTAGATAGAGAGACAATGTATCTCAACATAATAAGGGCCATATGGGTTAAACCATAGCTAACATCATACTCAATGGAGAAAAGTCAAAAGTTTTTACTCTAAGATAAGGAACAAGACAAGGTTGTCTCTTACCACTCTTACTCAACATAGTACTGGAAGTTGTGCCATAGAAATCAGACAAGAAAAAGAAATAAAAGACATCCAAATTGAAAAGGAAGAAGTAAAATTGCTACTATTTGCAGATGACATAATACTATAAAAGGAAACACAAAATTACACCAAAAAACCAATAGATGGATTCAGTAAAGTTACCAGACAGAAAACAACACAGAAATATGTTGCATTTATATATACTAATAATGAACCAGCAGAAAGAGAAATTAAGGCATCAGTCCCATTTACAATGGCATTAAAAGAACAAAATACCTAGGAATAGATTTAACCAAGGAAGTGGAGACCTAAGGCTGAAAACTATAAGACGTTAATGAAAGAAACTGCACATGACACAAATAAATGGAAAGATATTCCATGTTCATGGATTGGAAGAATTAGTATTGTTAAAATGTCCATACCATCTAAAGCAACCTACAGATTTCAATGCAATCCCTAGCAAAACACCAATTGCAATTTTTGTAGAGCTAGAATCCTAAAATTTGTATGGAACCACGAAAGGGTTCAGATAGCTAAAGCAATCTTGAGAAAAAAAGAACAAAGCTGAGCTATCATGCTCCCTGATTTCAAACTGTAATACAAAGCCACAGTAATCAAAACAGTATCGTACTGGCACAAAAATGACACATACATCAATGGAACAAAATAAAGAGCTCAAAAGCCCATGCTTACATGGGCAATTAATCTATGACAAAGGAGGCAAGCATATGCAATGGGGAAAAGACAGTTCTTCAATAAATGGTGTTGGGAAAACTGGATGGCTACATGAAAAAGAATGAAACTGGATCATTTTCTACACCTTACACAAAACTAAACTCAAAAGGGATTAAAGACCTAAATGTAAGACATAAGCCCATAAAAGTCCTAGAAGAAAACATAGATGGTAAACTCTTGAACATTGCCCTTTGCAATTGTTTCTGGATATGTCTCCCCAGGCAAAGGAAATGAAAACAAAAATAAACAATTAGAACTACATCAAACTAAAATCTGCCCAGCAAAGTAAACTGTCAACAAAATGAAAAGGCAACTTACTGAATAGGAGAATATATTTGCAAATCATGTATCTAATAATGCATTAATATTCAAAACATATAAAGAACTCATATTACTTAACACCAAAAAAAAAAAAAAGAATACTATTAAAAAATGGAGAGAGGACCTGAATAGACATTTTTCCAAAGAAAACATATAAATGGCCAACAGGCACATGAAAAGATGCTCCACATTGTTAATCATCAGGAACTGCAGATCAAAACCACAATGAGGTATCACCTCACACCAGTCAGAATGGCTAATATCAACAGGAAAGAAATAACAAGTGTTGGTGAGGATGTGGAGAGAAGGGAACCCTTATGTACTGTTGGTGGGAATGTAAATTGTTACAGCCACTTGGAAAACAGTATGAGATTCCTAAAAAAAATAAAAATAGGAATACCATATGACCCAGTAGTTCCACTTCTGGGAATTTAGCTGTAGAAAACAAAATCACTAATTCAAAAAGATAAATTAACTAAAAAAATTAATTAACAAACAACAAAAATAGATTCATAAACACAGAGAACAAACTGGTGGTTGTCATAAGGGAGGGAGTAGAGGGAAGGGTGAAATAGGTGAAGGGAATAAAGAGAAACAAAATTCCAATGATAAACTAAATAAGTCATGGGATGTAATGTAAGGCATAGGGAATATAATATTGTAATATTGTCAATAATATTGTAATAACTTTTATGGTGACAGATGGTAACACTTATCATGATGAGCACTTTGTAATATATATAAATGCCAAATTACTATGTCACAAAGCTGAAACTAATATAATATTGTATGTCAACTATACTAAAATAAAGAAAGAAATCAAAAGGGCTTCTGGAAGTGAGGGGCCCTAAAACTTAAGCTCCCTTGGTCCAAGAAAAACCAGCTATGGAGGAATGGTGTAATTAAAAATGGTATAATATGCAAGAATCCAAGGCATAGGGTGACTTCAAAAGTAATGTCATTTGTGGTCTTATCCTGAGAAGCTTGAGCTCCCACCTCCATTGAATGAAGCAGAGGCTATTCTCCCAGTGTGTTTTGTTCCTTAGGAAATAGCACTGTGGGGATGGAGATGTTCTGGTACTGCTCAAACTCAAAGGCTTCCCACTCACACCTCCCCTTTATATTTGCAAAAGACTTATTATTTGTAACAGGATTATTTGCAAATACCATAGACCTCCAACTCCTATATTGGTATAATTAATGTTAAATACACTATTTACAGTCCTTCCATGCAGGTCAGTTAACACACATAGAGAAAGAGCATGTTACTGCTTTTAAAGACTATACTGTAGAAAGATTATAGCAGAACTAAAGAAAGTCTTTACAATTCATTAAGATGTAATCAAGCTTTTGCAAACTTATCTGTTATTTGCAATTGTAACATAGTTACTATAACTTGTCTCTGGATAAAATTACCTTTGTGTTGGATTTCTTTGCTGAAGTTTGCTCATTGGTGATGCATTTAAATACCTCTCTTGTGTATTTCCTCCTCTTAGTAGAAACTCTTGACTCATCTTGCTCCTTTTCCTTTGTTTTATGAATAACTGTCCTTAAATGTAAGTAGTCCTTATAACTGTGTCCTGTACCATTAGCTCTATTACAATTACCACTGAACTGGACTAGGGCCTTTAAGTACATCTCAAAATAAATAAGGCATATTATAGAAGTATTTTGGTCTTATATAATGAGGGCATTGTTTATTATCAGATTGTTTAAAGTAATTGAATAGCGTAAATTCCCATTTCCCTAGTGTTGAAAACTACCCTTTGCTTTGTCCCCAGATATAATTTCTCTATGATATAATTAAAAGTCGCTTTTTAGTCTCTGCAATGTTACATAGCTTTTGTTTTGTTTTGAAGAGATGAAACTATTTCTCTGAGTGATACACTGTTGCAAGAGAATGGCATTTTCAGTTTATTCCGCCTTTTTCCATCTGACTGGTCCACGCCTGATACACCTGGTCAAAGCAGCCTTGTTCCAAAGGTCCTGACCTGAGATAAGAAAGCAGAAACTGCCTGCGGAGCTGGGAACACAGCTCCAGGCTCACTGCCTCTGCATTACTCTAGCTTTTGTTCTGCTTGTGCAGAACCATGGCTTTGCCGATGTGGTGCTCAGAGTTACCGAAGGGGTTGAAGTATGACCTCTTTATGGTCTTAATGCCCTATCTCATGGTCTTTTTAAATAATTAGTTTTAGGCCAACAGGTATCTACTCAAAGAAGTTCAAAGCCCTGTATGATTTAAGAATACAGGAAGAGGTTTAAAACACATACACTCCCTGTTCTTCAGAATTTAGGACTGTTAGAATGATCAAAATATTTTTAGATGAAAGAGTTATGTTTCTTGTAAATCAGTACTCTAGCTCCAGTGTGCCTTGGTTCACCCAAGGACTAGTTAAACTACAGAGTGCAGGGCCATACCTCCATAGTTGCTCATTCAGTAGGTCTGAGGTGAGGCCCCAGAATGCACTTCTAAAAAGCTCCCAGGGGGTGGGACAGCAGTTTGAGATCCATTGATGTAGATCATTTGATGCACAGCTTCAAAATCAAAACTGTTTGGGAGATGGAGAGTCCTTGCTAAAGCCCGAGGGAGAATGATAATGCTTTACAGCTTCACAGGTTAACTGGCCATTTTCCACCACACTTGCCCCATGCCTAGTAGCATTACACAGGGCTTAGTAATGCAAAATGTCGCTAAACCTTGTCTTTGCTATAAGAATATGATCTAAAATATGCCCTAATTTCTGTAATTCCTTCTTTTGTGGCTGTTTTACTGATTAACCTGATGTAGCAACTAAGAATTTTAATTTATTCAAATTATGAAATATAATAAAGGTGTAATAGTTGTACATCCTTCATACTTCTAAAGCAATTATGTGGTCTTCGCATTAAAACAAAACATCTACATTTTCTCCTTGCCCCTGCTCTGGTTCAAATGTAATTATAAAGACTCAGAACAAAGAAAAAATTTTACCACTTGGAGAGATGAAATCAGTATTCCTAATACTATTTAGTGGCTTTTAGATCCTTAGAACATATGTTTAATATGTATTCAGTTGACTTTTCAATAAAACATGTTAATGAACATATCTTAATTAGGTATATATTGAATAATCTCTCTAAAATGCCTGCCTATAATTATTTACTCATAAGATTACACTCCCATTTTAAAAAGCAGTAATTTTCAACTCAGAAGATAAACCCAAGAGATTCTAGAATAATGTCTGCTTGGAGCATGATTTCCCAGCGATGGTGTCGAAGGTTAAGTAAGAACAACAGATGTAGACAATGACCAAGGATGTTTTAAAATAAAATCCTTATTAATTAATATTCTTGAATATCATCAAATGAACTATGTGGCAGATATCCTAGGCTCAGGAATTAATGGCTAAGCATTGCAGTTGAAAGATGTAAGAATTTAACAAAACAAAATGATAAACTATAATACTTACCTGGCAGGGGAAATACCATGATCATGAAGGTGGTTTTCCCAGGGCGAGGGTTATCCATTGCACTCTAGATGTGCTGACCCCCGCGATTTCCCCAAATGTGGGAAACTTGACTGCATAATTTGTGGTAGTGGGGGACTGCGTTCGCGCTTTCCCCTAAAAAAAAAAAAAAAAAAAGATAAACTATAAAAAGGTAATTCAGTAAACAGGACAGCTTTTTATATTTTCTTTAATGGACATTAGATGCACTAAGGGAATTGAGACCAAGAAGGATATTTGATTCCTAGCTTTGACACTGAATAAATAGTGAGGAATTTTTGTGCAAGGAGCTTCACCTGTGTGACTCTCAGCCTTATCAGCTGTAAAGAGTAATTAGCAAGATTTAGTCTGCTTACCTCATAGGTCCGTGAGGATTAAATTTAATTGTGTACATGGACGTGTTATGTCAACTGAAAAGACCTAAAGAAATGTGTCGTTTTGGTGGCTGTTCAGTGAGGATTCTCATTTCTGGAAAAGCAATTTAAATTCCTTAATCAAATATGCAGTGTTGGCATTTTTACCTTTCCAAGGGCTTTTACAGGGTTAAAATGAGCAATTTAGTAATTTAACCTAGGGAAGACTACATGTAGAGTTTTTTTCTTAATGTCATAGCTTTTTAGCTCCTCTAAATCAGAAAATAGAAACAAGTTGATATGCAAACCCCAAAATAATATCTTTGTCATGTTTGCTAAAAAAATGACTATGTCATAATTTGAAAGTATGTCTATGTCATACTATGTCATAATATTTTAGCAATTTCAAAGTAGTCTTTATTTTATTTATTTATTTATTTATTTTTTACAATTTATTTTGGTATCATTAACCTACAGTTACATGTGCAATATTATGGTGATTAAACTACCCCCTTCATCAGGTCCCCCCCACCAACCCCATTACAGTCACTGTCCATCAGCATAGTGAGATGCTATAGAGTCACTACTTGTCTTCTCTGAGTTGTACAGCCCTCCCCATGCCCCTGCTACCTTACGTCTGCTAATCGTAATACCCCTTTTACCCTCTTATCCCTCCCTTCCCACCCATCTTCCCCAGTCCCTTTCCCTTTGGTAACTATTAGTCCGTTCTTGGGTTCTGTGAGTCTGCTGCTGTTTTGTTCCTTCAGTTTTTTTCTTTGTTCTTATACTCCACATATGAGTGAAATCATTTGATACTTGTCTTTTTCGGCTTGGCTTATTTCACTGAGCATAATACCCTCTAACTCCATCCATGTTGTTGCAAATGGTAGGATTTGTTTTCTTCTTATGGCTGAATAATATTCCATTGTGTATATGTACCACATCTTCTTTATCCATTCATCTACTGATGGACACTTAGGTTGCTTCCTTTTCTTGGCTATTGTAAATAGTGCTGCAATAAACATAGGGGTGCATCTGTCTTTTTGAAACTGGGCTGCTGCATTCTTAGGGTAAATTCCTAGGAGTGGGATTCCTGGGTCAAATGATATCTCTATTTTGAGTTTTTTGAGGAACCTCCATACTGCTTTCCACAATGGTTGAACTAATTTGCGTTCCCACCAGCAGTGTAGGAGGGTTCCCTTTTCTCCACATCCTCGCCAACATTTGTTGTTGTTTGTGTTTTGGATGTTGGCCATCCTCACTGGTGTGAGGTGATATCTCATTGTGGTTTTAATCTGCATTTCTCTGATGACCAGCAATGTGGAGGATCTTTTCATGTGCCTGTTGGCCATCTGAATTTCTTCTTTAGAGAAGTGTCTATTCATGTCCTCTGCCCATTTCTTAATTGGATTATTTGCTTTTTGTTTGTTAAGGTGTGTGAGTTCTTTATATATTTTGGATGTCAACCCCTTCTCAGATGCATCATTTATGAATATATTTTCCCATACTGTAGGATGTCTTTTTGTTCTCATAGTAGAGTCTTTAAATAGTCATTAGCGAAGAATTAAACAAGAAAGTCTGGCGCTAGGGTAGATAACTACATAAGGAAAAAAAGATTCTAAAATGAAACTGGTTTTCGGTAAGAATGTGCAGTTACATAATTTAAAAATACACCTTATTAGTGATCACAAAAACTTGTCAAAGGGGCTTCTGAAATCAATAGCTAATTTTTTACTGTATGTACTAGTATGGAAGTGTCTTGCCAATGGGTTTCAGCCCTGGGCAGTTCACTATGGATTCAATGTGACCAAAGAAACTGACAGCAAAACATTCTTTGGGGCGAAAGCGTTCATTACACAGCTGTTCTCCCAGCGGTAGGTTGAGCACTAGCATCTCTGCCTCTGTCCAGAGCACTGGGCCGAGCTCTCTATATAGTGCATAATAGCTTATTGCCTCAAGGTGTGGAAGCTGTAGCCTAGCAATAGGCCAGTTCATCATCAGGTGGTTTAAGTTCAGTGAGGATCCAGGCCATAGGAACCCCAACTTCGCCACACTCCACCCCTCCAGGATTCTCGCCTTACAATCTACATGCTGTCAATCTTCTGCAATGGTCTCTGTGCGAGAAAGCTGGAGCACTGTAACCAGATTCCACAATAGCAACAGAGGATAACAATAACTTAGAGATAACAAAAATTAAGATACAACAAGATTTTGATACAGGTAACAAAAATAATAATCCTCAAGCCAGAGGAGGTTCCTAATAACAAAAAATTATAATAATCCTCAAGCCAGAAGAGGCTCCAAATCCATAAAGACTTTAGGGGTGATAAGACACATGTTTTAATGCCACCAGCATAGGCAAATCTTGTCCATCAGGTAGGATGCATGCAAGAGAGTGGTCCTGTGATAGGACTGCAGCAGGAAGGGGTTCCCTTCCAGGTCTAGTATACCATACTTTTACTCCTTTCCCCGTGGGGGTTACCAAAGGGTCTATAAATAGTGCTACTGGAGGTGCATGCACTGGCCATAACGATAAAACAAAACTCCCTGATAAGATGCTTCTACCTTCTGGCTGTCCAGGATATACTGCCAAAGTGACCTTTGGCGGCCACTTTGCTGTTATTCCAGGAATACACAGGAGGCCAGCTTCCAGGCCTTGTCCCCAAGGTGCCAGGAGAGCCAGCCATCATTGGTCCATGTGTCGAAAGGTCCAAGGCCATGTCCACTCAATGGAATCTCCAGGATTCAGTGCAGTTGGTGCTGGCAGCAAGATGTTATTCTGGTGACCAAACCTTGGCTTCAGTGGTTCTTCCTTGGTTTGTACTTGCAGTTGTATAGGGGAGGCAGCCATATGTGTTAACATGTCTACGGGGCTCAGGGCTCCCTTTCGCAGTCTCTCATTCAAATGCTATAGCACGGTCCATAAGCAGACTGACCATCCCTGCAGACTATTGGTATCTGACTTTAGTCTGGATTTTAACAAGCCATTGTGCCTCTCTATCATGCCTGCTGTGGTAGTATTGTATGGCACATGAAACTTCCATTTGATTCCCAGCTGTCGCACCCATTCTTGCAGTGTATGTCCAGTAAAATGGATGCCCTGATCACTCTCAATTACTTGTGGTCAGCCATAGGTGGCAAAGAGACGCTCCAGGCCTCTTTTGGTCATCTGCTGGTCTGCACAATGGGTAGGAAAAGCAACCAGAAATCCAGTAGCTGTGCCCACACAAGTCATGGCATACCGATATCCTTCTGACACAGGTAGAGGCCCAATATACTCTATCTGCCACATGATGAGGGATATAGGCCCCTTAGCTCTTGTCTCATGTTACTGTGTAACTCAGTGTAAGTCCCTTTTGGAGCACACGACACACTCCTGCCGGGCTCTACTAACTTTTTCAAAGGTCAAAGGCAAGCCCCACCAAAGGGCTAAAGCTCACATTGTCTTTTGCCCTGTATGCAACAAACACTGATGTAGCCATTGGGCTACATCAGAGGCAGGCTTTCCTTCTAACCAACGTATCTGGGCCAATTTATCTGCTTCATCATTTCCTGGGGATGCCAGTGGCAAATGACCTGTCACATGGTATACTGTAATTATTTTAGTCTGACCACAGGCCCATAAGTCTCGCCACAATTCTTGCACCCAAAGGGGTCAGTGATCAACCAGTCAGTTGGCATGGTACCAGGTTGGTAGCCACAGGGTCAAGCCCTGATAGACAGCCCAGCTGTCAGTGCAGACAACTACAGGGAAGGCTCCTGGCTGATCTCAAGTCACACGGCCCACAACTCTGACCATTGGCTGCTCTTCCCCTCACCATCTTCCATCCATATCGTCTCAGTCTTAGGATGGAAAGCTATGACCCTCCATTTTGGGGGCTTCCCATGGCTGGAGCCATCTGTGTACCATGCATCTTCGAGTATAGGGGCTCTTCCCTCCCAATAGGGACTCTCCACTACTATTAGTTCAAAAGCAAGTTCTTCCTACTTTTCACTAGTATATGTCACCGGCCTCAATAAGCGTTGGAGTTCTTCACTCAAGGGGCTACTAGAGAGGGCACTACACTGCTGTACATAAGCACCCCACATGGCCAGTGTGGGCATTTGTGCCACACCACTCCTTGGCTTTTGGGTCCAGTCTCATACCCCCCATATGATGGGACAGGTGGTTATTACCTTTATCGGGGCCATCCCAGTGATGGGTTCTGTAGCCAGCAAGGCGTGAAGCATGGCAGCCAGTTGCTTTTCTATCAAAGTGTATTGTACCTCTGCCTCTTCCCAGAGTTGTGACCAGAATCCAATAGGTTGGCAAGTTCATTCAAGCTGCTGCCAGAGACCCCAGCCATAACCGTCTTCCATCACATGAACATCCAGCTCACAGGGCCTTGATGGGTCTATTACACTCAAGGCCTGCACGGCCTTGACTGCCCATTTTGCCATAGTAAAGGCAGATGCACATTTCTCATCCCAGCCCCACCTGATGCCCTTTCATACCAACCCGTATAAGGGCTTCAGAATTTGTGCCAAGTGGGGGATAAACACTCTCCAGTAGCTGGAAGAGCCAAAAACTCCTGTAGCAATGCTACAGTTGTAGGGGTAGGAAAGGCCTGGATTTTATCTATACCTGCTTCCAGTATAATTTTGGTTTTACCTGACCAGACGACCCCCCCGACAGACAAGCTAGGTTCCTGAGCCTTGGTACTGTTCACAGATCATCCTTTCTCCTGTAAATGTTGCAGCAGTCTAGGTGCTGCACCTTCTAGATCTGAAAGAGAAATGAATGTGAGCATGACATCATCAATATAATCGTACAGCCGCAACATTGACAGTTTCTCCCATGTAGCCAAGTCCTGGGCTACAAGTCCATGACAGATGGTGGGGCTGTGGAGGTGTCCCTGTGGGAGGATGGTGAAAGTCCATTGCCGTCCTTCCCACATGAAGGCAAACTGTTCCTGCCTTTCCTGCTCAATGTCAATGGAAAAGAAGGCATTAGCAAGATCTACCATATAATGATATGTTCCTAGTTCATGGCTGAGGGTATCCATCAGACTTGCAATAGTGGGGACAGCAGCATGCATAGGGGATATGACTTTATTCAGTTCTCTGTAATCACAGTCATATGCCAGGAGCTATCTAGCTTTTTTACTGGCCACACTGGGAATTGAAAAGGACTATGGGTGGGCTTTATAATACCCACATTTCCCAACTCCTGGAGAGTTTCTCAAATCTCTTTATGCCCTCCAGGCAGTTTGTATTGTTTGGTATTAGTCACCTGCCGAGGCACAAAGCTATGAGCTGGTGCCTTGCATGTTCCCTCAGAACTGCCTTCACCACACGTACTCTCAGTCTGAACTCACCTGCAGTGGTCTGCAACCATAGACCCTGCAGGATATCAACCTCAAAATATACTCAGGGATAGGAGATATATACATAGTATACTCTTTTGGGGGTAGACGCACTATTCCCAAAGGGATTTGGGCTTGTTTCACTCTGATAGCCTCATCCCCGTATCCATCTATGATAGTGGGAGTCCTGTGGAACAGCTCAGGGTTACCATGAATCAGTGAACATTCAGCCCCTGTGTCCACCAGAGACAGGACATGTTGTATGTTCACCGGGGACCAATGGATACCTGTTTCAACATGTGGCCTCCAGTCTCCCCCTGGTCCCTCAGGGCAGATACCTTGACCTTCCCTTCAGTCAAACCATATTCCCCAATTACCTTCCTGTGTGGGCTCAAGTGAGGTTGGCTTACTCTCCAGCAGGAAGTCTTGCAAACACACAGGCTGGACTTGTGGCTCTGTCTCTGACCTCTGCCTCTTTGGTCTTAATGGCTGGAACTGCTGCTCTGGTTTCAGCTGTTGCTATAGCTCTAGTAAGATCCTATTTGATTTTCCATCTCATTTCCTTCCATCTTCTTCTGCCTGTATTAAATCAATAAACACCCGGGTCCTCATAACCTTCATGGGGCCCTTTAAATTCCTCTTGTGATTAGCAGACCTTATTTCTTTCTGGGTTCTCATTGCTTCAGCCTCTTCTAAGTCTGCTATCGTATGTGGCAGCTCACTTATGGGATGCCCTAAGTGAGGGGAAAAAATGGCCACTAGAGACCAAAGAGGGATGTGGGAGCCATTTGAAGCACAATATTTCTCATCCCAGTAGTGAAAATCTCTTAATCTGAGCTATAATTTTCTGGACTATAGATGGTATTTATTATGCCTAGCTCTCATAACACCTGTTGGAGCTCAGCATACATCTGCTATCTAACAGGAGAGGATGGTAGATCACCTGGATTGGGCCACTAGGCACGAAGTTCAGCCAGAAGCTAATCATGGAGGGAGTGACTCCCTGGGGTCTGATGTGCATTTTGTAATCACTGCCTCAAGGTGGGCTGCACTGTCAGGGAAGCCAGCTTTCCCATCTCTGATCCTGACATAACAATTTCATTCACTCCTAAATCCCACAGACTAAGGAGCCATGCTGATATAGACTCCGAGGGCTTCTGCCTAAAATGGGAGCCCAAATCCACCAGCTCAGCCTGAATATAGTGGCGGACCATAGAGTGCTCTATGACCTGGGGAGGGGGCTGCTCCTCTCCTTGGGGAACTTTCAGCAGCTGGGTCTTTATATGTCCTTTACAACCATTGGGCATACTTTCAATACAGGAGGGGTCAGTGCCTCCAGCACCACCCCTTCATCCTTCCCCAGCTACTCCATTTCCAGGGCTGATGGCACCTTTCTCTCCCTTTCCCCGAGTGTCTCCTCTGCTACAACCTTTACCTTTTCTATTGTGCCTTGCAGCAATGCTAGCTCAGTCTTCAGCAGCTCTCTTACCTTCACCTCAATGCTTTGTGCCACCCCCCCACCTGTGCTTTCCCTCAGGAGTTCATCTTTTTCCTTGATGGCCTTTTCCTCCTTCAGAACACCTGGCAGTGCTGCCATCTCATTCTGTAAGGAATCTTTTACCTCTTCAATGGCACCTTGCGGCCTGCATTCTCATGCTGCCTCCTCTTGCCTCAATGCCATTTCCTTCTTCAAGGAATCCATAGAAGTTTGCAGCTCACGTTCTCGTGCTGTCATTTCTTGGGTCTTTTTCAGGACCATATCATTCTCTTCTGTAGACTTTTTTAATACTGTGAGAAGCAGCCAATCTACCGTCCCTGCTGCCTCACGGGTACTCTGTCTCTCAAAAGACCTACTTACTATACCAAGGGCTATCCATACTGCCTCAGGTATCACCTCCACTTGCCTCCAGTCCTGGGGTGGGGCCCAGTCCTCTAGAAGGCAAGCCACCTCAGACCACATACCCATTAAGGGACCATCCACTGTCTCCCCATTCACAGGGGCAGCCTGCTGAAGCACCTCTCCCATAAAGGCAACCTGTCTTTTTCCTTGGTCATCAATGAACCCTACCGACTTCATCAATTGTCTTGCCAGTGGGTTTCAGTTCTGGGCAAGTTCACTATGGATTCAATGTGGCCAAAGAAGTTGACAGCAAAACGTTCTTTGGGGTGAAAAGGTTTATTACTTGGCTTGTTCTCCTGGCGGTAGGTCGAGCACTAGCGTCTCTGCCTCCACCCAGAGCACTGGGCCGAGCTCTTTATATAGTGCAATAATAGCTTATTGCCTAAAGTGTGGAAGTGGTAGCCTAGCAACAGGCCAGTTACATCATCAAGTGATTTAAGTTCAGAGATGATCCTGGCCATAGGAACCCCAACTTCCCCACAGAAGTCACTTAGCTTAAGAAATAGTCTTCCCTCGTTCAGTCTTTTTGACTTACATCTTGTTCTGTAACTTACCACTGATTAACACTGACTTTAGCATTTAAAGTAGTTTATTAAACATTTTGTCATTTGAATATGTCATATTATATTGAATTCTATTCATTTGCTTATAAACAGCCAAAGCATCAAACAACTAACATAGTAACCTGTCTTAAACTATTTTTCTCATTTAAGTCTCTATCAGGCTGCTTCCAGCTGCAAGTAACAGAAACTACGATTTGGTAAATCTTGCTCTAAAAGAAGTCCTGTGGTAGGGCAGGGTCCAAGTCTGGTTGATTTGTTAACTTATTTAGTATTAAAGGCCTTGGCTTTCTCTGATAACTATTCTGCCCCCCTTGGTGTTGGCTTTCCATGTGGAAATGGGAGGGAAGGGTAAGAAGTTTCTTGTGAGAATTATGGGTGTGGTTTGTTAAATCACAGATTGCTGAGCCCAGCTTCCGGGCATCTGACCCTGCAGGTCTGGTTGGTCTGAGAATTGTATATTACTAGTAAGTTCACAAGAGATGCTAATACTACTGGTAGTGGGGGGTCACACTGAGAGACACAGATTCGGAAGTTTGAGGATCACTGGAAATGTTAGTTACAAGATGTACTTTATCGTTTAGAGTGTAACAGAGGTTTCCTTTTACTCTCTTCATGGAGCTTGATGCCAATACTAGTTTGTCAGCTTCTGGTTAAATAAGCTAGAGTGGCACACTGCTCACTTAGAGTACCAATACATATTCCTAGTAGTTAAAGTAGCAGTTTCTTAGAGAATAGTTTTGCATTCAATTGTTTGAATTGGGAACTGGTTGGGCCAGATCAAGTCCCAAATTTGCACTTCAGTTTATGTGTTCCTGGCTTATTTTTTCCTTTCCAGAATCACCACTTTCCTGATTCTCCCAAATAGAGAATACTTGGCAGTGTTAAATTTTTTTAGTATCTTCTGAAGTAGGGTACATAAACATTGCTTTTCTAACCAAGAAAGCAAAAATAAAGCTGTGTGAAGGTATACTGTAAATGCTGCTTATCGAACTTTCCACCTGATCATTACTTGTAGTGATGAGTTCTCTAACCTAAAGGTTTAACAGTTTGCTTGTGGTGCAAAAACTCCTTCCTGCCAATTTATAATTCCTCTTCTCTATCTTGCAAAACATCCTGCCAAATAGTTACTCTGCTTTCGCCATTATCTGTCTTGTAAACCATCTCTTTGGTGGGGGTGCTCTATTTTATAAAATATGGTCAGTGGGAATATGGTGTTTGCATGATTGTCCAGGGCTAACCTTCAGGATCTTCATAAAGTCTTAGGCAATTTCAGTGCTGTGGACCTCCCTCCCTAATTTATTATCATAATTGCATTTTTGTGGCTGTTTTCTCATTTGTTTTCACCATAGGAAGCACAGTGGAGAGAGATGATTTCTGCAGAGGTCCCAGAAGGATATGGGACAGGTTCAGGCAAAGATACAAGCTTCGCAAAAAATATTCAACTTCTAGAAAATGGTGGGGTAGAAAACTTTAATGTGCAAAATGTACTATCTTGTAGGTCTGAGGAAATGCAACCTTTTCCAAAGCTCTTTCAGACCCCCTTGTGCTGCAGAGTAGAGTGATTGAAAATGTTTCTGATGTAAAATTGATAAGGCATGTAAATGGAGGGAAGAGGCCAGGCTATTATTGCAAAAACAGCAGGGCCAGCAGAAATGCTATGGAATCTGGACTCTTTATGGCATACAGTCCAGCAGCAATGCTTTCAAAGTCAATCTAAGATGCTGGCCAGTGGCAATTCGGCAGTTTAACTTACTTATCTGTTCTAAGGCCTGTTAGTTAGTACCAGTTTTCCCAGTTGTTTTGCCATGAATTGAGTAGATATCTTGATCCCTAATGTAATAACTGAAGACTGTGAATGAAATTACAGTGCTTTTGACTGTCAGGCGTTGCTGTGCATGCCATTGAAAATCTAAACCATAACTCAGCTGAAAATTCCTATGAGCATGGAAACAACCACCTCAACATTGTTATCTTTTAATTTCAAATGGTTACCTGGGCTCAAAATGTGGGTGTGAAATTTTATCTGCTCTCCGCAGTGCTCAATTTTTAATACTTCTTACAATGATCAGGAGTTATTTCTATACAGATCAAGTTGTCTTAGCTAACCCCTTTGTGGTTTGGAGATGAAATTCATTTTTAAACTTTCAAAAATTCCTTAATTATTCTTTGCTTTACAGGAAAAAAAGAAGTTCATGTTTTAGTTGAATCATAGGAAGCAAATAGTAAAGTCAACAGTGAGATTATGTTTACTCAACAAAAAATGTTTATTTTTTATGACCATTTTCCAGAATACCCATTTATTTAATAGGTCTTTATTACATATTTACTGCAGACAAAATGTCTGGGGCCAGAAATGAATTGTGTCAGTTTGGAAATAAGACAGAGTCTCTTTTAATTGTATACTTTTTATCTCAAAACAAATCATGGGTGTATAGAATATGGAATATTGTATGTCCATTTTCCATAGGAAATAATGAAGTCCAGAGCTGACTCCTGGAAAAGGGTCTCACACTTGCTTCGCTCTTCCTTCCCTTTCTTGCCCTCACCTGTTCCCCATGGATCCCCACCTGCAGCCCAGAAGATTGACAGTACATACCAAATACTCTAAATATCATTACAGGCTCAGAACCCATTGAATAGGGAAACTGAGTCATACTTGAAATAAACTTCTTTAAAAGTAAAAATTAAGAGTACACTTTAAATCCTCTAATTTCTTCCACTCAGTTGCATCAAATGTTTCATGCTTAGAATGCAGGTTTAGAAGCTATGTAATTTTGTGGGCTGATAAAATATTTGTAAAATGTTCTATTAAAACCAACCATAGGTAGCTCATTTTTGAGCCCATTTGATTTTATTCTTGCTTCCAATATTTACTCTTCCAGCACTGTTGAGACAAGGAGATAAGGAACCAAGAGGACTTATAGCAATGCTGGCAGGTGGTTGTTAGACACTTATTTCACATGACTTCTTGTAATAAGACTTTATTTCCTTAAACTTGACCCTTAGCATGTCCTTTTTTCTATAAGAAGAAATATACTTCTACTTCTGTTGTTCTGTTGAAGCAAATTAGCTTATAAAAATAAAGTGTTGTGTCTTTTTATGCCTTTAAAATATCCAACTTAAAAAGGACAACTTAATTTCTAGCAGCTAAGTAAAATTCTTTAACTATTAACTTAAAACAATATTAAAACAGCTTTTCAAATAAGATACTAGTTGAAGAAAGATTTTAAAATAACCTTTCCCAAGTTAATTTTTAAATCCTAAAGAGCCAAATATTTATTTATCATTCAGGCTTATAAAAGTGCCATCAGATTGAATATTAAAACCAAGAAGCCTCACATCCTTTGTGTAAAAAAAACTAGAACATTATGACAATTTTCCTCCCAGAGATGCTTGACCAAGTTCCCCTGTATTGCTCACATGTGACCACTATTGTATGATATATTTAATTTTGTAGGTTAAATACTCAGAACAAAATGAGTAGAAAACATTTTTAGAGCAGTGATTCCTAAAGAAGAAATAAGAGGAAGCTTGACCATAATACATTTAATTGCTCTCAATCTCACTCTAGTTAGCTAATGATCCACATTTTTCCTTATTTTTATTATAATCTTGTACCTTTATAATTCTTATAATTTACAACCTGTGTTCTCTTTATCAGATCCTCAAAACAACCTTTTGAGAGAAAAAGGGGTAGTTAATATACATACATATATATATATATATATATATATATATATATATGTAATGTAGCATACTTATGTTTTAGTCCCCTTCCCCTGAGCTGAGATGGAAATTGCTGCAGAAAAGTCTCACGACAAGTTAGCTGACCAAAGAAAGAAATGCTGGGAGAGGTATGAGGATTTCTGAAGCCCTTGGCCCAAGGATTCACCACTAAAGGGCTTGAATAGGGCACTACTGATGTTGGCTGGCTTGGTGGAGGAGGGGTACAGGTACAGAGCAGAGGATCACTCTTAGAGATATGTTGAAGAGGCTGAAGGATCGGCTACACGGTTGAACCATCTATTCTGTAAGGTTTTTGCTGCTTCCAAACCTAGGAATTTGTGAGATGACGAGTGGATGGATTAGGAATAAAGTATGTAAAAATTCTCCTGGACAAAGCTGGTTTTACACAGTTTCTTTTTTAGCTTAGCTAAAGGAGCATGTCTTTCACGATACAGGCAACCAAGAAGTAAAATTCCAAATAAAGTTACTTTAGGTAGAAGCAATAGAGTGATAAATCTTGGGGGAGTTAGTTATGGAATCAGTGTTAATGCTGGGGTATTGCAGTGCACAAAAGGTAATTCTGAAAAGCTGTCTTAGATAAAATGTTTCAGCTAATTAAAACAATACAATATCAAATTCTGTACAGTGAAATTATCTTCTACTTGTAAGATATTTGTATCAAATAATGCCTATATAATTTAATTTCCTACTTCAGATGTTTTTTTTTATTTTGCTATTATTAATGTACAATTACGTGAGCAATATTATGGTTACTAGACTCCCCCTATTATCAAGTCCCCACCACATACCCCATTAGTCACTGTCCATCAGTGTAGTAAGATGCTGTAGAATAACTATTGTCTTCTCTGTGTTATACTGCCTTCCCCGAATGACCCCCCATGCTACATTATGCCCTTTTCCCCCCTAATCCCTCCCTTCCCACCCATCTTCCCCAGTTCCTTTCCCTTTGGTAACTGTTAGTCCATTCTTGGGTTCTGTGAGTCTGCTGCTGTTTTATTCCTTCAGTTTTGTCTTTGTTCTTAGATTCCACGGATGAGTGAAATCATTTGATACTTGTCTTTCTCTGACTGGCTTATTTCACTGAGCACAATACCCTCTAGTTCCATCCAAGTTGTTGAAATGGTAGGATTTGTTTTCTTCTTATGGCTTAATAATATTCCATTGTGTATATGTACACCTCTTCTTTATCCATTCATCTACTGATGGACACTTAGGTTGCTTCCATTTCTTGGCTATTGTAAATAGTGCTGCGATAAACATAGGGGTGCATATGTCTTTTTCAAACTGGGCTGCTGCAGTCTTAGGCTAAATTCCTAGGAGTGGAATTCCTGGGTCAAATGATATTTCTATTTTGAGTTTTTTGAGGAACCTCTATACTGCTTTCCACAATGGTTGAACTAATTTACATTCTCACCAGCAGTGTAGGAGGGTTCCCCTTTCTCCATATCCTTGCCAACATTTGTTGTTGTTTGTCTTTGGATGACGGCCATCCTAGCTGGTGTGAGGCGATGTCTCATTATGGTTTTAATTTGCATTTCTCTGATGATTAGCAATGTGGAGCATCTTTTCATGTGTCTGTTGGCCACTTGAATTTCTTCTTTGGAGAAGTTTCTCTTCAGCTCCTCTGCCCATTTTTTAACTGGCTTATTTTCTTTTTGTTTGTTGAGGTGCTTGCGCTCTTTATATAATTTGGATGTCAGTCCCTTATCAGATATGTCATTTATGAATATATTCTCCCATACTGTAGGATGTCTTTTTGTTCTATTGATGGTGTCCTTTGCTGTACAGAAGCTTTACAGTTTGATATAGTCCCACTTGTTCGTTTTTGTTTTTGTTTCCCTTGCCTGGGGAGATGTGTTCAGGAAGAAGTTGCTCATATTTATGTCCAAGAGGATTTTTTGTCTATTTTTTTTCTAAGTTTTATGGTTTCATGACTTACGTTCAGGTCTTTGATCCACTTTGAGTTTACTTTTGTGTATGGGGTTAGACAATAATCCAGTTTCATTCTCTTACATGTAGCTGTCCAGTTTTGCCAACACCAGCTGTTTAAGAGGCTGTCAATTCCCCATTGCATATCCATGGATCCTTTATCATATATTAATTTACCGTATATGTTTGGGTTAATATCTGGACTTTCTATTCTCTTCCACTGGTCTGTGGGTTGGTTCTTGTCCCAGTACCAAATTGTCTTGATTACTGTGGCTTTGTAGTAGAGCTTGAAGTCAGGGAGCGTAATTCCCCTCACTTTATTCGACCCTCTCAGGATTGCTTTGGCTATTCGGGGTCTTTTTTGGTTCCATTCAAATTTTAGAACTATTTGCTCTAGTTCACTGAAGAATGCTGTTGGTATTTTAATAGGGATTGCATTGAATCTGTGGATTGCTTTAGGCAGGATGGCCATTTTGACAGTATTAATTCTTCCCATCCATGAGCATGGGATGTGTTTCCATTTATTGGTATCTTCTTTAATTTGTCTCATGAGTGTCTTGTAATTTTCAGAGTATAAGTCTTTCACTTCTTGGTTAGGTTTATTCCTAGGTATCTTATTCTTTCTGATGCAATTGTGAATGGAATTGTTTTCCTGATTTCTCTTTCTGCTAGTTCACTGTTAGTGTGAAGAAATGCAATAGAATTCTGTGTATTAATTTTGTATCCTGCAACTTTACTGAATTCAGATATTAGATATAGTAGTTTTGGAGTGGATTCTTTAGGGTTTTTTTTATGTACAGTATCATGTCATTTGCAAACAGGGACAGTTTGACTTCTTCTTTACCAATCTGGATGCCTTTTATTTCTTCGTGTTGTCTGATTGCTGTGGCTAGGACTCTAGAACTATGTTGAATAAAAGTGGGGAGAGTGGCATCCTTGTCTTGTTTCTGATCTTAAAGGAAAAGCTTTCAGCTTCTTGCTGTTAAGTATAATGTTGGCTGTGGGTTTGTTATATATGGCCTTTATATGGCTGAGGTACTTGCCCTCTATACCCATTTTGTTGAGATTTTTTAATCATGAATGGATGTTGAATTTTGTCGAATGCTTTTTCAGCATCTATGGAGATGATCACGTGGTTTTTGTACTTCTTTTTGTTGATGTGGTGGATGATGTTGATGGATTTTCGAATGTTGTACCATCCTTGCACCCCTGGGATGAATCCCACTTGATCATGATGGATGATCTTTTTGATGTATTTTTGAATTCGGTTTGCTAATATTTTGTTGAGCATTTTTGCATCTATGTTCATCAGGGATATTTGTCTGTAACTTTTTTTTTTTTGTGGTGTCTTTGCCTGGTGTTGGTATTAGAGTGATGTTGGGCTCGTAGAATGAGTTTGGCAGTATTCCCTCCTCTTCTACTTTTTGGAAAATTTTAAGGAGGATGGGTATTAGGTCTTCACTAAATGTTTGATAAAATTCAGCGGTGAAACCATCATCTCCAGGGTTTTTGTTCTTAGGTAGTTTTTGATAACCAATTCAATTTCTTTGCTGGTAATTGGTTTATTCAGATTTCTTTTTCTTCCTGGGTCAGCCTTGGAAGGTTGTATTTTTCTAGAAAGTTGTCCATTTCTTCTAGGTTATCCAGTTTGTTAGCATATAATTTTTCATAGTATTCTCTCATAATTCTTTGTATTTCTGTGGTGTCTGTAGTGATTTTTCTTTCTCATTTCTGATTCTGTTTATGTGTGTAGACTCTCTTTTTTTCTTGATAAGTCTGACTAGGGGGTTATCTATTTTGTTTATTTTCTCAAAGAACCAGCTTCTGCTTTCAGTGATTCTTTCTATTGTTTTATTCTTCTTAATTTTATTTATTTCTGTTTTAATCTTTATTATTTCCCTCCTTCTACTGACTTTGGGCCTCATTTGTTCTTCCTTTTCTCATTTCATTTACTGTGAATTTAGACTGTTCATTTGCCATTGTTCTTCTTTCCTGAGGTGTGCTTGTACTGCAATATATTTCCCTCTTAGCACAGCTTTTGCTGTGTCCCAGATTTTGCAGTGTTAAATTAATGTTGTCATTTGTCTCCATATATTGCTTGATCTGTTTTTATTTGGTCATTGATCCATTGATTATTTAGGAGCATGTTATTAAGCCTGCATGTGTTTGTGGGCTTTTTCGTTTTGAGTAATTTATTTCTAGTTTCATACCTTTGTGATCTGAGCTGGTTGGTACAATTTCAATCTTTTTAATTTACTGAGGCTCTTTTTGTGGCCTAGTATATGATCTATTCTTGAAAATGTCCCATGTGCACTTAAGAAGGTGTATCCTGTTGCTTTTGGATGGAGTGTTCTGTAGATGTCTGTTAGGTCCATCTATTCTACTGTGTGGTTTAGTGCATCTGTCTCCTTACGTATTTTCTGTCTGGTTGATCCATCCTTTGGAGTGAGTGGTGTGTTGAAGTCTCCCAAAATGAATGCATTGCATTCTATTTCCCCCTTTAATTCTGTTAGTATTTGTTTCGCATATGTAGGTGATCCTGTGTTGGGTGCATAGATGTTTATAATAGTTATATCCTCTTGCTGGACTGACCCCTTTAACATTATGTAATGTCCTTCTTTGTCTCTTGTGACTTTCTTTGTTTTGAAGTCTATTTTGTCTGATACAAATACTGCAACTCCTGCTTTTCTCTCCCTATTAGTTGCATGAAATATCTTTTTCCATCCCTTTACTTTCAGTCTGTGTATGTCTTTGGGTTTGAAGTGAGTCTCTTGTAGGCAGCATATAGATGGGCCTTGTTTTTTATCCATCCAGTGACTCTACGTCTTTTGATTGGTGCATTCAGACCATTTACATTTAGAGCGATTATCAATAGGTATGTACTTACTACCATTGCATGTTTTAGATTTGTGGTTACCAAAGGTTCAAGGGTAATTCCCTTACTATCCAACAGTCTAATTTAACTCACTTCATATGCTATCATAAACACAATATAAAGATTCTTTTTTTCCCCCTCCTTTTTCTTCCTCTTCCATTCTTTGTATGTTATGTATCATATTCTGTACTGTTTGTCTATCCCTTGGGTTACATCTATTTAGTCCTAGGAACACTTCCATCTATAGGAGTCCCTCCAAAATACACTGTAGAGGTGGTTTGTGGGAGGTAAATTCTCTCAGCTTTTGCTTATCTGAAAATTGTTTAATCCCGCCTTCAAATTTAAATGGTAACCTTGCCGGGTATAGTATTCTTGGTTCGAGGCCCTTCTGCTTCATTGCATTAAATGTATCATGCCACTAGCTTCTGGCCTATAAGGTTTCTGTTGAGAAATCTGATGATAGCCTGATGGGTTTTCCTTTGTATGTGATCTTTTATCTCTCTCTCTCTAGCTGCTTTTAAAAGTCTGTCTTTATCCTTCATCTTTGCCATTTTAATTATTATATATCTTGATGTTGTCTTCCTTGGGTCCCTTGTGTTGTGAGATCTGTGCACCTCCATGGCTTGAGAGACTATCTCTCTCCTTATTGGGAAAGTTTTCAGCAATTACCTCCTCAATGACACTTTCTATATCTTTTTCTCTCTCTTCTTCTTCTGGTACCCCTAGAATGCAAATATTGTTCCCTTTGGATTGGTCACACAGTTCTCTCAATATTATTTCATTCTTAGAGATTCTTTTTTCTCTGTGTGCTTCAGCTCTAATTTCTATTCCATTTACCATCTCTTCTACTACATCTAATCTGCTTTTAAATCCCTCCATTGTACGTTTCATTTCAGATATGGAATTTCTTAATGATTGAATCTCCATCTTAAGTTTGTTTCTGAGTTATTGAACATTTTTCTGTACCTCCATAAGCATGTTTATGATTTTTATTTTGAATGCTCTTTCAGGAAGATTGGTGAGTTGTTTCATTTGGCCCTTTTTCTGGGGTTTGTGAGATTTTGGTCTGTATCATGTTCTTTTGACGTTTCATGTATCTGTGTGGTGCCCTGTATTGCCCAGAAGCTCCAGTCTCTGGAGCTGTTCAGCCCCTAGAGTGAGGTTGGGGGTCATAGGGGAGCAGAGCTGGTGCCTGGGGGGAGGAAAGATCTGTTTCCTGACTTCGGTCTGCCCTGCCTGTCTCCAATATCACAGCCAGTGGGCTGAGCACACAGGTGTAAACCTCTGTGCTTGGTGTGTCTAGCTGTTGTAGGTGAGGCCTCTCTCTGGTTGGCATGATGCCAGAGCAGTGACTGCCAGTTTTTGATCCGGTTGTGTCAGCCCAGGAGAAAGGCTCAGCAGGGTCCATATCACAGTGGGGGGCCTTGGAGCTGCGTAGCCAGGCAGTGGGATGGAGTGCCTGAAGCTCCCCAAAGTTCCCAATCTGCTGGGTAGAGCGTGCCAGACAACCTTGTCCCTCTATCCCTTCTCCCGCGCAGGAAGCTCCGTGCAAACCCTGTCACTGCTAGGAAGCCTCTTAGACCACCTGCCTTTCCCTTGCCCCAGAGTGGCCGGGTGTGGCTCCCATCCTCCACAAATGGCTGGAATCTGTCTCTCAAGCACTCTGCCTGCCCCATCTCCCCATCCTCCAGAGTACCACACAATGTAGATTTCTGCCCACAAAGCAGATCTCCAGGGCTAGGTGTTCAGCAGTCCCAGGCTTCCACCCCCTCCCCTGCTCCATTTCTCTTCCTCCTGCCGGTGAGCTGGGATGGGGGAAGGGCTTGGGTCCCACTGGATCAAGACTTTCATACATTACCCTGTTTTGTGAGGTCTGCTTTGTTCATGAGGGCTGTATGCAGTCTGGTGCAGTCTTCTTTACTGTTGCTATTTTAGGGTTAGTTGTATTAACTATATTTTCACACTATCTGTGGTTTTGCGAGGAGTTCTGTCTCACCTGTCATGCCGCCAGCTTGAATCTCCAGATGCTTTGTTTTTAATATGTTGTTGTATTAAGGTCCAATAAGTATAGTAACTAATAATCACTACAAATTGATTACAATATTGAGTAAAAAGCACATTCATTATTGCAGAAATTGAGGTTTATAACACCACCAGGTTGACGAGATCGCTAAGCATGCAAGCCAAAGGTGGGTCATAATTACTGAGACTAGAAATCCACTTAAACCTGATTTTTATGGTTGCACTTTTGAAATTTAAAATTGACCTTGCTGAATAAAATCTCAATGTTTCTTAAAAGTAAATGTAGAAAAAGCTTGTCCAGGGTTTTTTATCCCTGACTAATTCCACTTACTTGAAATTTATCATAGGAGAAGAAGAACCCCATGGGTCCACTTGTTAGTTCGACGTTGAACCCGTGGTCAGAGGATAGTTGGGATGCACTACTGGGCACATTAATAGGTTCCGCGGTGGGGGAGAAACATGGGTGTGGCGGCTCAGGGCGGATTTCCCCGGCCCTCTAGCCATCTGGATGTGCGGATGTCGGTTCCGTGTCCCCCTTGCCAAGGCTTATTAATGCCAGGCGTCCACCAAAACCCCCCTGGGGTCTGAGCTGGGTGCCGAGCAAGCGGAAGGCGCCGGCGGCAGAGGGAGAGCCCGTCTGGGCCTAGGGCGGCCCCGCCTCGCGGCTTCGCAGCCCGCGAGGATGGGGGCTGCCCTCGGCCTCGCTGCGCGCGGGCCCTGCAGTCACCCGGGGAGGACAGGACGCGGGAGGTCGACCTGCGGGCGGCCTGACGGCTCCGGAGCCCTGCCCGCGGCGGCCCTCGCGTCGCGGTCCCGGATTGTGACTGCTACAGGACGGGAGAGCCTTCTCGCCGCCTTCGCTGAGGGCGCGCCGCAAGCGCGGAGACGCCGACCACGGCTGCGCCCGCCCGCTCCGCCCCGCGGCCGCCTCTTCGCAGTGAGTGGCCAGCGCGCGGGCGGCGTCCGCAGACGCGGGCGGGCGGGTCCCGAGATCCGCGAGCCCCGGCCGCTGCAGCCCTAACCGCCTTCACCCGCCGGCGCCGCCGCACTTCCGCCGCCGAGCCCGGGAGGGCCAGTGCGCGTGCGCGCGCGCCGATCGCAGCGGAAGTAGCGCGCGGAGCTCGGGTCTGCTGGGCCCGGAGTGCGGGCGGAGTGCGGGCAGAGCGCGGGAGGCGGGGCAGGAGCAGTGCAGCGCGGCGGCGCGGGGCCGGGGACCGCCGTCACGGCCCACACCCTTCCCTCCCTCCTGCCCTCCGTGCGCTCCTTCCCGCCTCGCGCCGCCGCTCGCGAGCCGCCCTTCCTCGCTCTAGGCGCGCGGCGCCCCGCAGCCCCGCGGCCCCGCGGGTGAGTGCCCGCAGCTCGAGGAGAGTGCGGGCCGGGCGCGCCGGGACTGCCGTTGTCCCCGTTTCTGGAGGCGTACCGGCCGTGTGGGGCGCGGATCCGGTCCCGGTCCCGGGCGGCGGCGGGGGCCCCTCGGCGCTCCCCCTTCAGCCCGCTTCTCCGGTTCTCTTGCAGATGCTGTCGCTGGGGGTGGTGGGCGCAGCCGGGAGCGGGGGTGCCGGCCTGGGATTCCGGGGCTCCTCTTCCCTGTCCTCTCCTCTGTTCCCAGTGTGGCCGCGGCTGACACTAAAGACTTTGTAGACACCAGTCCAAGTGCAGTTTCGATGGAAGATGAAGGTAAAGGCCCCTGGCAGGCGGGTTCCGGCGCGGAGTGGAGGGTGTGGTGGTTTAGCTTCGAGGTTGGCTCTATTTTTCCTCCTTTTATTTTTCTGCTTTTATTTTATTCCCTTTGATTGTGAAGTGTCCGCGGAATTGCTTTCTTGGGCCATCTAGCTTATTTTGGTAACTGGGCATTTGGGAAATTAAGGTTCTGTGGGGAGGCCGAGCTTGATGCAGCTCCGTGAGAAACCTGCTTTCTGGAGCTTGGGGAGCGGCAAGGAAGTTCTCATTTCAGACAGCATCTCTGCGTGCTTGAATAGCTGAGAGGGGGCGCGCGGTGGCAGCGGAAGTGGGGAGGGAAGAGAAGGACTGCATCCCTACATTTTCATACCAAGCTTTGATTTGGTTTATGACTGGATTCTTTTATAAGAAAAAAAGATTTTTTACTGAATGCATCTTTGTTTTTCAGTTCGCAGAAAACTCTAAATTTAACCAAGTATTATCAGGCGATTTCTGTTTTAAAGTTCCTCCCTATTTCATAACATCGTTTAGAAGGTCGATAGTGGAACCTGTTTGTCCAATGTGCACTTCGGGCGTGCTAGGTTATCATTCTCACGTTACTTGGTTTCTTTGGCTTCACTAAAATGCTTTTCATACAGATTATCTTTTTAAAAGCTTTTAACAACTCTTAAGTAAATGATTTTTTCCCCTCCTGAGACAGACACACTTATTCTTTGGACTGCCTTCTTGTGTGGTGATATTTTTTCCTTTTTATTTTTTACGTGACTGCAAGATGCTATAAAAAATACTAACTATATATGTCGTCTTGTATCTTTCGGCTTAAAAAATTTGTACCAGATACAAAGGAGCTGCCATCGGGCTTGCTGGCTGCTTTCTAATTTGTTTTTTTGTTGTTGAGAATGTAAGGTTGATTTTCCTAAGAAGAACTGCTAATTTTAAAATAGATGTTTCTTACATGCAGTGAGCCGTTTTGCTCTGAGACCCCTGGGATATGTGGGAAATGTGAGAGGCAGGATTATATTGCTCAGTTTTACTCCGAATGGATAATTGGTGGAAGACATTTTCTGAAATACTAAAATGTGTAACTGCAGAGGAATTATACTGTCTAATTGGGTCTTTAGAAACAGCATTTGAAAGCAGTAATGTTTTTGTGTGGTGGTATGGAAAATCACTTTTCTGAGACTTTTTCCTCTTTGTCTTTTAGTTTTTAGATTTAAGAAAGGCAAATCTTTTCTGCACAAGGGACAAAGATAGTAAATGCATTCCTATACCTGTTCCTTGGTAATTGCACGTTAAACAGAATCTAAGACTTCAGCTTCTGCTTTCAGAATGTTGCCAGATTTGAGAGAGTAGCATATTCGAGTGGATTCTTAGATGTTACTTTTGTTTCTTGATGTCTTAGGAAAATGAGCCTGACTAATAAAGCTGCCTCTCATATTGTCTTTTGAGGTGGGAGGGAGTGGTGGTGAGATGGGAGTCTGGTGCATGCTTGTGTCTGGCTGGGTCTCTATTTTATTTCCAAATAAGAATGATTTAGCCTCATAGTATATGGTTATACAATTCTTAAAAACTTGTAATAATCGTAAGAATCAAGAGACCATTTTTGTTAGTTTCTCATTATATGACTATTTTGAAATTACTGTTGCTTTCCTTTTTTAGTTAGTATCCTCCTTTGACATGATGTATTAACATCTTAGGGGTGTGATACAGAAATGGATTCAAATCATGCCTTAACCACTCAAAGTTGTGTGACTAAGCAAATTCACCTTTCTGAGCCTTTGTTTCTTTATAAATTGGAATTGATAATACTTAGCTCACATAGTTCAGAGTGTGAAATGAGAAACCTTGTATAAATTCTCTTAGGAGAGAGGAAGGATAGAACTTATGTGCTTTGAGCCAGGTAACCTGATTTGAATGCTGGATCCATAATGCTGGATCCCTACTTACTGTAAATTGGCCTTGTGCAAATTATTAAAGCTTTTTGTGCCTCTATTTCTTTATCTATAAAATAACAATATTGATAGAACGTATCTTGTAAGGTTATTGGAAGCCTTTTAAGAAAAATATCTGGCATATAAGTAAGTGCTCAATAAATGTTAATTATAAATAGCCTAGTCCAGTGTTTACATTCTCTTATGCCACCTGACATAAATGTTGTTGCTGTGACAGTTGAATGTTGAAAGAGGAAAGAGTGGTGGCCAGAATGCTCTGTGTGAAGTTGTATTGGAATGCGTGGAGTTTTAGTACAGAATTTTCAAGTGTTATCTCTTTAAGCCCATAAAAAAGTTGGGGCTTTCTCAAAAGTCAGGAGCCAATGTAGAGAGAGACAAGCTTGGATTCTAATCCTGACAGCTAATGTTTTTCCCTCCTAAAAATCTGATGAGTTCCTATGCTTCTAAACTTTCTCAGCTTCTAATTTTTCCCATCTAAATGGGATGGGAAATGCCTTCTTAGAGGGTTGATGTGAGCAATAAATGAAGCCTGGTATGGGAAGCTCCCAGAATGATAGCTGACACAGTTATCTCTGTTCCCCAGAAACAGAATCCTCTGGTAAGTATGTAGATACGTGACATCTCTAGTTATATTAAGGGTGAAATTGAGAGTGGCTCCCTGGAGTGATAGCATGAAGGTTCTCAGGTGGCATGGCATGTCTGCAGTGGTTGCTGGAGGGATCGACTTTGTCCATGGGGTTCCTTTCAGCAATGGTGGTAATTTTCTTTGGCAGTTAAATTTAGATTCTTCTGGACCTTTCTCCCATGCCCAGCTAAGCTTTCCCTGCAAAGCTTGATGAGATTTTAGCCTTAACTTCCTGGATTCCTCATGAGTACTCCTGCCAGTCATTAGAAGTATTTGGTGAAGTGTTAATTTCCTGGAATTTCAGGGACTAGTCCTGGACACGCATTTGTGGGTTAGGATTTTATCCACATCTTTTGGAACTCCTTTTTCCATGTTTATCACAAATATAAACAAATAACACTTAGGAATCTGAGATGCACAAGTAAATGGCTCTTTCTGTGATTAAAAAAAAATTATGTGTGGATTTAAAGAGTTGGCTTATTAGAAAAGATTTCTAGTTGTAGAACTTTGCAAATAGCTCCTCCTTCCCAGTAGTGTTTCTTTTTTTTCCTTTGGAATAAATTTGACCTTCCCCATACAAAAACCAGTATAAATTTAATGTATATCAACTATTTATTATAGCCTTACGTGTTTTTTTGACTAATGGGTAGAAATGTAATCTTCAAGATTTCAGGACATGCTTAATTTAAAGTTATAGGCAGGGCTAATAGGTCTAGAATAACCTCTCTCCATGTTTTTGGATAGCATTTGAAAATGATAGTGTGCTTATTTACACTTACTTTTAAAATAGTTTTTTATTCAAGTTCAAGTTGTTAATCATATAGGAATTTATGTGCTACCATAATTGGAGGAACTGTAAGGAAAAAGGGACAATAAACTACCTTACTTGTATCCCTTTGACTAGAAATAGGAAACCAGGTTATAAAAATATTTTACATGTTTAGGTGTGGAAAATGTGTTTTGTTTGCAACTTTTGTTAATGAAGTCATATTTTTAATCAGTATTTGTATAAAAGAGTTGAAGCTGTGAGAGGATGTATGTGACAGCATTTTATAAGCTAGTAATTTAACCCAGAGGAAGGATGCTGCAGAAATTTGTAAGTAGTAGCCTTCCTACGATTTAATCCTAAATACTTGATTTCTCTTAATGTTTTTATCATTGGTTTAATGTCAGCAGAATTCAACTCTGTTAACTGAAGCTGTGTGAATCAAAATAGCCTTTGAGGGATCACACCCCTTGGAGCTTGAGGCTCCTTTTCTTTTGAAATCTTGGTTAATCACAGTCTGTTTAACAAGGCTATATTTTGTTTTAAAGCTGAAACAAACATCATAGTTTATGAAATATAGGGAGGTGAATTTTAAATTACACCATTGTTACATGTAACATCTTAAAGATTTCTTAAGGATCAGTTCAAAAGCACCCCCCACATTGACTTTGTTAAAAGACAAATTCTTTTGATAATGGTTTCAGGCATCAACTCTAAGAATATTAACTTTGTGTTTCCAAATGGACAAGTATTGGTAAAAAGCAGTAAAGTAAAAACTGGTTGGTGAGCTCTACGTTAATGCCATCATTTCCTACAGGAAAGAATGTCTCAGAAAAAAGTATGTCAGGCTAAATCGATGCATTTCCTCTTGAATTTATGTGGCTATTTAAATACATTTGTTAATAAGTCTTCCATCTTCAAAGCTTTAAGATGTGCTGACAAAGGTATACATTTTAGGATTACAAAGAGATTACTCCAGTTATGTTGAATTGAATCAGTTTATGCTTAATTTATTGGATACATTTAGAAAAAACTTGAATGAAATATTACAAGACTTGTAGGTATTGACATATTGAAGGAAAGTTTCAGACACGTCAATTAAGATGGCTGTAACTGGGCATCTAACTTCAGTTTCTGCTTTGCAACTACTTCATGTATCTCTTAATTTTAATTCCTTACTTAAGTAATTCCTTGCTTAAGTAAGGCCTTTTGGCTTGATTTTTGATCATTTCATAAATGTGTTGACCTAAACTGTGCCCCCCAGGAGGAAATATAGCAGTTTAGCATGACATATTCTTTCTTCTTTCAGAAAACTAAGGCACTGAAGCATCTTTGTAGAATTATCTTCATTTATTAATAAAAGCAAATAAGCTGAAAAATTTGGAATAGCATAGGACTCTGACGCTAAATATATTTGCCACTCTATACTGTTGTTGTTTGATGTTCAGACCTTTATAGAAAAATTCAGAAATTATAACTGCAACAGAAATATTTAGGATGTCACCTGTTACACTTTTCTTGAACATTGTTTTTTAAAACTGTAAGGTGTAAATGAAAGCTTTTGATGAGGTTGTGAATTTTAGATACTAGATTAAAAGTTATCTTGATTGTGGTTGTCTTAAAGTTAAAAGGACAAAGCATTTGCCTAGAACCATTAATACAGTAAAGTTCTATTCTCTGCCTAACGGAGAGATCAGCTTTAAAACAGGTCCTGAATTTCTTCTTAAATCAGAGCTTTTCATTTGCAGTATGAATAAACTAGCTTTTTGGTATTGTGTATTCATATATATTATGCATATGTGATGTATGTGCCTTAGGCAATTATTCCTCGAGACTTTGGCCATCTGTTTTAGAGTTTGCTAATATTTTGTTGAGCATCTATGTTCATCAGGGATATTGGTCTGTAATTTTCTTTTTTTGTGGTGTCCTTATCTGGTTTTGGTACTAGAGTGATGCTGGGCTGATAGAATGAGTTTAGAAATATTTCCTCCTCTTCTGCTTTTTGGAAAACTTTAAGGAGCATGGGTATTAGGTCTTCTCTAAGTGTTTGATAAAATTCAGCGGTGAAGCCGTCTGATCCAGGAGTTTTGTTCTTAGGTAGTTTTTTTGATTACCAGTTAAATTTTGTTGTTGGTAATTGGTCTGTTCAGATTTTCTTTTTCATTCTGGGTCAGTCTTGGAAGGTTGTATTTTTCTATAAAGTTGTCCTTTTCTTTTTGTTATCCAATTTGTTGGCATAAAACTTCTGATAGTATTCTCTAATAATTCTTTGTATTTCTGTGATGTCTTTAGTGATTTTTCCTTTCTCATTTCTGATTCTGTTTATGTGTGTAGATTCTTTTTTTCTTGGCAAGTCTGGCTAGGGGGTTATCTATTTTGTTCATTTTCTTGAAGATCCAGCTCCTGGTTTCATTGATTCTTTCTGTTATTTTATTATTCTCAATTTTACTTATTTCTGCTCTGAACTTTATCATGTCCCTCCATTCACTGTCTTTGGGCCTTATTTTTTCTTCTAGTTTCATTAACTGTTAGTTTAGACTGTTCATTTGGGATTGTTCTTCTTTCTTGAGGTAAGCTTGTATTAGCACAGCCTTCACTGCATCCCACAGATTTTGCTGTGTTGATTTATTGTTTTCATTTGTCTCCATATATTGCTTGATCTCTGTTTTTATTTGGTCATTAATCCATTGATTATTTAGGAGCATGTTGTTAAGCCTCCATGCGTTTGTGGACTCTTTTCTTTCTTTACGTAATTTATTTCTAGTTTCATACCTTTGTGGTCTCAGAAGCTGGTTGGTAGAATTTCAATCCTTCTGAATTTACTGAGGCTCTTTTTGTGGCCAAGTATATGATCTATTCTTGAAAATATTCCATGTGCACTTGAGAAGAATGTGTATCCTGCTGCTTTTGGGTGTAGAGTTCTGTAGATGTCTGTTAGGTCCATCTGTTCTAATGTGTTGTTCAGTGCCTCTGTGTCCTTACTTATTCTTTGTCTGGTTGATCTGTCCTTTGGAGTGAGTGGTGTGTTGAAGTCTCCTAAAATGAATGCATTGCATTCTATTTCCCCCTTTAATTCTGTGATATTTGTTTCAGATATGTAGGTGCTCCTATCTTGGGTGCATATGTATTTATAATGGTTATATCCTCTTTTTGGACTGACCGCTTTGTCATGTAATGTCCTTCTTTGTCTCTTGTGACTTTCTTTGTTTTGAAGTCTATTTTGTCTGATAAAAGTACTGCAACTCCTTTTTTTTCCATATTATTTGCATTAAATATCTTTTACATCCTTTCACTTTTAGTGTGTGTATGTCTTTGGGTTTGAAGTTTGTGTCTTCATATAGACAGGTCTTGTTTTTTATCAATGCTGTAACCCTATATCTATCGGGGTTTTTAGCTTCTCTCCCACCGATCCTGCTCTCAGTCAGGACTACAGCTCTTTGTGTTACAAGCTCTTTCTGTTGCAAGCTCTTTCCATAACCCTCTGAGGAAGGGAGGGAGAGGGGCTCGCCCCGATAGGCAGAGCAAGGGAGGTAAGCGCCGCTGTCCGCCCGTTCCCGCAGCCTCCGCCGCTGGCCGCTTGCCACTTGCCGGAGACAATCAGACGCGACAGGAAGTTCACTCGAAGGAAGAACTCGTTTATTGGGGCTCAGGGCATGGGATATATAGGGTGAAGTATCTCCTGGTCGTCACCTATGCTAATAAGGTGACTTTCACTTTTCCAAATCACGCACAGAGTTGTGCGCATGCGCAGCTGTCTCTGATGTAAGAAGCGGACCGGAGTGGGTGCAGCTAAACCTCTGGGGGCTTTCGGCGGCCACCCCTGCAGCGCGGCTGAGTTCTCAGTAGCCATCTTTGTGGCATGGCTGAGATTCAAAGGCAGTTCCCAGCAGCCACCCTCGTGGCGAGGCTGAGATTCAAAGGCAGTTCCCCACATATATCTTTTGATTGATACATTCAGTCCATTTATTTTTAGGGTGATTATTGATAGATATGTACTTACTGCTATTGTAAGCCTTAGATTTGTGGTTACCAAAGGTTCAAAGGCAGCTTTTTTAGTATCTGACAGTCGAACTTAACTCAGTACGCTATTTCAAACACAATCTCAAGGTTCTGTTTTTGTGTTTCCTCCCTTCTTTTTTTTCCTCCTCCATTCTTTATGTATTAGATGTCATATTCTGTATTCTTTGTGTATCCCTTGACCAACCTTGGGGGTAATTGATTTAATCTTGCATTTACTTAGTAATTAATTGTTCTACTTTCTTTACTGTGGTTTTATTTCCTCTAGTGACAGATGTTTAGCCTTAGGAGCACTTCCATATATAGCAGTCCCTCCAAAATACACTGTAGAGATGGTTTTTGGGAGGTAAATCCCCACAACTTGTGTTTATCTGGAAATTGTTTAATGCCTGTTTTAAATTTAAACCATAATATGCCAGGTAGAGTAGTCTTGGTTTGAGGACGTTCTGTTTCATTGCACTAAATATATCATGCTACTCCCTTTTGGCCTGTAAGATTTCTGCTGAGAAGTGTGATGATAGCCTGATGGGTTTTCCTTTGTATGTGATCTTTTTTCTGTCTCTGCCTGTTTTTAATACTATGTCTTTATCATTGATCTTTGCCATTTTAATTATTGTGTCTTGGTGTTGTCTTCCTTGGGTCCCTTGTGTTGGAAGATTTGTGCACCTCCATGGCCTGAAAGACTATTTCTTTGACCTCATTGGGGAAGTTTTCAGCAATTGCCTCCTCAAAGACACTATCTATCCCTTTTTCTGTCTCTTCTTCTTCTGGTACCCCCCATAATGCCAATATTGTTCCGTTTGGATTGGTCACATGGTTGTCTTATTATTCCTTCATTCCTGGAGATCCTTTTTTCTCTCTATGCTCCAGCTTTTTTGTATTCCTGTTCTCTAATTTCCATTCCATTTACTATCTCCTCTATCTTATCTAATCTGCTTTTAAATCCCTCTATTGTATGTTTCATTTCAGATACTATATTTTTCAAGGTTTCTATCTCTTTCTTGATGTCCTCCCTGAGGTCTTGAATATTTTTCCGTAGCCCCTTGAGCATGTTTATTATTTTTATTTTGAAATCCTATTTCAGGAGGATTGGTGAATTTAGTTTCACTTGGTCTTCTTTCTGGTGTTTGTGGGATTTTGGATTGTACCAGGTTCTTTTGACATTTCATATTTTTAATAATAACTTGGTGTAGGCATGCCCTTTAGTGCCTGAAAGCTCTACTCTCTGCAGCTGCTCAGCCCCTGGAGTGATGGTGGGGGTTGCAGGTGAGCCTCGCTGGTGCCTGCCGGAAGGAAAGAGCTCTTTCTTGCTTCCTGGCCACAGTCCCTGCCACCACTGCCAGGGCCAGTGGGCTGAACGCTTAGGGAGGTGCCTATGTGTTATGCTCCTGTATCTGCCATAGGTGGGGCTGCCCTCTGGCTGGCCTGGCGTAATAGTGGGGGCAGCAGATTTGCGAGCATGTGCTGGCTGGATGGAAGGAACAGAAGGCTGCATATTGTGTTGGGAGGCCTTGGCGTTGCATTGCCAGCCAGGGGGATAGAGTTCCTGAAGTTCCTGAAAGTTCCCAATCTGTTGGGCTGAGTGTGTTGGGAGGATTTTCTTTTTTTTTATTTTGGTATCATTAATCTACAGTTGCATATGCAACATTATGGTTATTAAACTCCCCACTTGATCAGGCCCCCCATACCAACCCCATTACAATGCGGGGAGGGTTTTGTCCACCTGTCCTTTCTCCTGAGCAGCAAGCTCTGTGCAGTTCTTGCCTCGTTAGCAGCCCTCTTGCTGTTAGGAAGTCTCTCAGACTTTCTTTTGCCCCAGAGTGTCCATATATGGATCCCTTTTTTCCACAAACGACTGGAATCTCAGTCTCTTCGAATGTTCCTCCTGTCTTAGCTTTCCAACCCCCTAATCTGCAGAGCACCCAGTGTAGGTTCGTCCTCCCAGAGCAGATCTCCAGGGTTGGATGTTCAGCAGTCCTTCACCTCCACCCTGTCCCTGCTCTGTTTCTCTTCCTCCTGCTGGTAAGCTGTGGTAGGGGTGGAAATTGGGTCACACTGATTCTCAGCTTTGTTACTTTATCCTTTTCCGTGAGGTCTTCTCTATTCCCTAGATTTAGGCAGTCTCTCGCAGTCTTTCATGTCGTTCTTTCAGGATTAGTTGTATTTGCTATATATTCTTATTATTTATGCCACAATCTTTAAGCCCCTGTAAAACCCAGAAATCAATCAGAAATTTCTCATTGACCAGCAGGTTATCTGCACATTCATCTCTCTGAGACCCAACAGCAGTGTCATCCATGAGCTGGGCGGTCTCCTCGAACTCTGGCCAGCCTGCCTGCACAGAGCTGTCGTAAGGACTGAATTAATTAATATGTGTAGAGCTCTCAGAGGAGTGTTGGCACATGGCAAGTGATGCCAAGTGTTTACTGTTATTATAACATTGAACACACAGCCGTGGTCCTTGCCATCCCAGAACCGGTCTCTCCTAGCTGTGCAGTCCTCTTTGCACACTCTTTTAAAAACTTGACCAGTCTTTTTAAAAAGCTTTATGTTTTCAACTCTGATATTACTAGTAAAACAATAGTTGCTACCTGAAGGCTTTAAGCAACTTGTATATTTATTTTACTGTTTTATTATTTTTATTTTGGTATTGTTAATCTACAATTACATGAGCAACATGATGGTTACTAGACCCCCCCATTATCAAGTCCCCACCACATACCCCATTACAGTCAGTGTACATCAGCGTAGTGAGATACTATAGAGTCACTACTTGCCTTCTCTGTGTTGTACAGCCTTCCTCGTGCCCCCAACCACTACATTATGTGTGCTAATAGTAATGCCCCCTTTTCCCCCTTATTCCTCCCTTCCCACCCGTCCTCCCCAGTCCCTTTCCCTTTGGTAACTATTAGTCCATTTTTGGGTTCTGTGAGTCTGCTGCTGTTTCGTCTCTTCAGTTTTTTTCTTTGTTCTTATACTCCACATATGAGTGAAATCATTTGATACTTGTCGTTTTCTGCCTGGCTTATTTCACTGAGCATAATATGCTCTAGCTCCATCCATGTTGTTGCAAGTGGTAGGATTTATTTTCTTCTTATGGCTGAATAATATTCCATTTTGTATATGTACCACCTCTTCGTTATCCATTCATCTACTGATGGACACTTAGGTTGCTTCCATTTCTTGGCTATTGTAAATTGTGCTGCGATAAACATAGGAGTGCATGTGTCTTTTTCAAACTGGGCTGCTGCAGTCTTAGGGTAAATTCCTAGGAGTGAATTCCTGGGTCGAATGGTATTTCTATTTTGAGTTTTTTGAGGAACCTCCATACTGCTTTCCACAATGGTTGAACTAACTTACATTACCACCAGCAGTGTAGGAGGGTTCCCCTTTCTCCACATCCTCGCCAACATTTGTTGTCATTTGTCTTTGGATGGTGGCCATCCTAACTGGTGTGAGGTGATATCTCATTGTGGTTTTAATTTGCATTTCTCTGATGATTAGCCATGTGAAGCATCTTTTCATGTGCCTGTTGGCCATTTGAATTTCTTCTTTGGAGAAGTTTCTGTTCAGATCCTCTGCCCATTTCTTAATTGGATTATTTGCCTTTTGTTTGTTGAGGTGCATGAACTCTTTATACATTTTGGATGTCAACCCTGTATCTGATATGTCATTTATGAATATATTCTCCCATGCTGTAGGATGCCTTTTTGTTTATTGATGGTGTCCTTTGCTGTACAGAAGATTTAAAGCTTTGATATAGTCCCATTTGTTCATTTTTGCTTTTGTTTCCCTTGCCTGTGGAGATATGTTCATGAAGAAGTTGTTCATGTTTATGTCCAAGAGGTTTTTGCCTATGTTTTTTTCTAAGACTTTTATGCTTTCATGACTTACATTCAGGTCTTTGATCCATTTCGAATTTACTTTTGTGTATGGGGTTAGACAATGATCTGGTTTCATTCTCTTACATGTAGTCCAGTTTTGCCAACACCAGCTGCTGAAGAGGCTGTCATTTCCCCATTGTATATCCATGGCTCCTTTATTGTATATTAATTGACCATATATGTTTGGGTTTATATCTGGGCTCTCTAGTCTGTTCCATTGGTCTATCGGTCTATTCTTGTGCCATTGCCAAATTGTTTTGATTACTGTGGCTTTGTAGTAGAGCTTGAAGTTGGCAAGCATAATCCCCCCAGCTTTATTATTCCTTCTCAGGATTGCTTTGGCTATTCGGGGTCTTTTGTGGTTCCATATGAATTTTAGAACTATTTGTTTCAGTTAGTTGAAGAATGCTGTTGGTATTTTGATAGGGATTGCGTTGAATCTGTAGATTGCTTTAGGCAGGATGGCCATTTTGACAATATTAATTCTTCCTACCCAAGAGCATGTGATGATTTTCCATTTGCTAGTGTCCTCTTAAATTTCTCTTAAGAGTATCTTGTAGTTTTCAGAGTATAGGTTTTTCACTTCCTTGGTTAGGTTTATTCCTAGGTATTTTATTATTTTTGATGCTATTGTGAATGGAATTGTTTTTCTGATTTCTCTTTCTGTTAGTTCATTGTTAGTGTAAAGGAAAGCAATAGATTTCTGTGTATTAATTTTGTATTCTGCAACTTTGCTAAATTCAGATATTCTAGTAATTTTGGAGTGGAGTCTTTAGGGTTTTTTATGTATAATATCATGTCATCTGCAAATAGTGACAGTTTGACTTCTTTACCAATCTGGATGCCTTGTATTGGTTTTGTCTGATTGCCGTGGCTAGGACCTGCAGTACTATGTTGAATAACAGTGGGGAGAGTGGGCATCCCTGTCTTGTTCCCAATCTTAGGTGAAAAGCTTTCAGCTTCTTGCTCTTAAGTATGATGTTGGCTGTGGCTTTGTCAATATACAGCCTTCATTATGTTGAACTACTTGCCCTCTATACCCATTTTGTTGAGCCTTTTTATCATGAATGGATGTTGAATTTAGTTGAATGCTTTTTCAGCATCTACAGAGATGACCATGTGTTCTCTTTCCTTCTTTTTGTTGATGTGGAGGATGATCTTGATGGGTTTTGGAATGTTGTACCATCCTTGCTTCCCTGAGATGGATACCACTTAATCACGGTGTATGATCCTCTTGATGTATTTTTGAATTCGGTTTACTAACATTTTGTTGAGTATTTTTGCATCTACGTTCATCAGGGATACTGGTGTGTAATTTTCTTTTTTTGTGGGTTCTTTGCCTGTGTTTGGTATTAGAGTGATGCTGACTTCATAGAATGAGTTTGAAAGTATTCTCTTCTTCTGTTTTTTGGAAATGTTTAGGAGAATGGGTATTATGTCTTCTCTATATGTCTGATAAAATTCAGCAGTGTATCCATCTGGCCCGGGGGTTTTATTCTTGGATAGTTTTTTGATAACCGATTCAATTTCGTTGCTGGTAATTTGTCTGTTTAGATTTTCTGTTTCTTCCTTGGTCAGTCTTGGAAGGTTTTATTTTTCTAGAAAATTGTCCATTTCTTCTAGGTTATCCAGCTTGTTAGCATATAGATTTTCATAGTATTCTCTAATAATTTTTTGTATTTCTGTGGTGTCCATTGTGATTTTTCCTTTCTCATTTGTGATTCTGTTTATGTGTGTAGATTCTCTTTTTCTCTTAATAAGTCTAGCTAGGGGTTTATCTATTTTGTTTATTTTCTCAAAGAAGCAGCTCTTGGTTTCATTGATTTTTTTTCTATTGTTTTATTCTTCTCAATTTATTTATTTCTTCTCTGATCTTTATTATGTCTCTCCTTCTGCTGAATTTGCACCTCATTTGTTCTTCTTTTTCCAATTTCAATAATTGTGAATTGAGACTATTCATTTGGTATTGTTCTTCCTTCTTTTAATAGGCTTGGGTTGCTATATACTTTCCTCTTAGAACTGCCTTCTCTGCGTCTCAGAGAAGTTGGGGCTTTGTGCTATTGTTGTCATTTGTTTCCATATATTGCTTGATCTCTGTTTCAGTTTGGTCATTGATCCATTAATTATTTAGGAGCATGTTGTTAAGCCTCCATGTGTTTGTGAGCCTTTTTGTTTTCTTTGTACAATTTATTTCTAGTTTTCCACCTTTGTGATCTGAGAAGTTGGTTGGTATAATGTCAATCTTTTTGAATTTTCTGAGGCTGTTTGTGGCCTAGCATGTGGTCTATTCTGGAAAATGTTCCATGTGCACTTGAGAAGAATGTGTATCCTGCTGCTTTTCGGTGTAGAGTTCTGTAGATGTCTGTTAGGTTCATCTGTTCTAGTGTGTTGTTTAGTGCCTCTGTCTCCTTACTTATTTTCTGTCTGGTTTATCTGTCCTTTGGAGTGAGTGGTGTGTTGAAGTCTCCTAAAATGAATGCATTGCATTCTGTTTCCTCCTTTAATTGTTTTAGTATTTGTTTCACATATGATGGTGCTCCTGTGTTGGGTGCATAGATATTTTTAATGCTTATATCCTCTTGTTTGACTGACCCTTTTATCATTATGTAATGTCCTTTGTTATCTCTTGTTTCTCTCTTTGTTTTGAAGTCTATTTTGTCTGATTCAAGTACTGAGACACCTGCTTTTTTCTCCTTATTTGCATGAAACATGTTTTTCCATCCCTTCACTTTTAGTCTGTGTATATCTTTGGGTTTGAGGTGTCTCTTCTAAGCAGCATACAGATGAGTCTTGCTTTTTTATCCATTCTATTACTGTGTCTTTTGATTGGTGCATTCGGTCCATTTACATTTTGGTTGATTATCAATAGTTATGTGCTTACTGTTATTGCAGGCTTTGGATTCGTGGTTTCCAAAGTTTCAAGGGTACCTTCTTTTCTATCTAACTGTCTACCTTTAACTCAGTTATTACACTATTATAAACACAGGCTGATGATTCTTTATTTCTCTCCCTTCTTGTTCTTCCTCCTCCACTCTTTATATGTTAGGTGTTTTATTCTGTACTCTTTTGTGTTTCCTTTGACTTCTTTTGTGGATAGTGGATTTTATTTTTTGCCTTTAGTTAGTATTTGGTTGGTCTGCTTTTTTTGCTGTGATTTTATTTTCTCTGGGGACATCTATGTAGCCTTAGGAGTACTTCCATCTAGAGTAGTCCCTTTAAAATACCCTGTAGAGGTTTTTTTGTGGGAGGCAAATTCCCTCAACTTTTGCTTTTGTGGAAATTGTTTAATCCCTCCTTCGAATTTAAATGGTAAGCTCGCTGGATATGGTATTCTTGGTTCAAGGCTCTTTTGTTTCATTGCATTAAATATATCATGCCATTCTCTTCTGGCCTGTGAGGTTTCTGTTGAGAAGTCTGATGATAGCCTGATGGGTTTTCCTTTGTAGGTAATCTTTTTTTTCTCCCTGACTGCCTTTCATACCCTGTCCTTGTCTTTGATCTTTTCCATTTTATTTATTATATTGTCCTGGTGTTGTCCTCTTTGAGTCCCTTGTGTTGGGATATCTGTGGGCTTCCATGTTCTGAGAGACTATTTCCTTCCCCAGCTTGGGGACATTTTCAGCAATTATTTCTGCAAAGACACTTTCTCTCCCTTTTTCTTCTTGTACCCCTATAATGCGAATATTGTTCTGTTTTGATTGGTCACACAATTCTCTTAATAGTCCTTCATTCCTAGAGAGCCTTTTATCACTCTCTGCCTCAGCTTCTCTGTGTTCCTGTTCTCTGATTTCTATTCCATTAATAGTCTCTTGCACCTCATCTAGTCTGCTCTTAAGTCCTTCTATCAATTGTTTCTGTTATCTCCCTCCGGACTTCATCCCTTAGCTCTTGCATATTTCTCTGCAGGTCCATCAGCATGGTTATAACTTTTATTTTGAATTCTTTTTCTAGAACATTGGTTATATCTATCTCACCAGACCCTCTCTCTGGGGTTGTTTGAGTGATTTGTGAATGGACCAGATTCTTCTGCCTTTTCATGGAGATAGAAGTGGTCGCTGGCAGGTGGTACGTGTGTCAGCTGGGAGTACAAAGTCCCTTCCTACTTGTTGGTCATCTTGCCCTTCTCCGCTGCCTGTGCCAGTTACCCGCACATAGGGAGCAGTCTCTGGGTTAATCCTGAACTGCCTTGGACTGTGCGGCCCTCAGGATAGCCTAGGGCACTGCAGGGGGTCCTCTATGCACTGGGTGTGTTCTCCTGTGAGAATGGCGCCCCTTCGTGCCTTCCAGACCTTGTACTGGCTTCCTCTGTCTGTGCTGGGCAGTTGTGTGTTGGCGGCAGCCCCTGGGTCTGTCCCGTTAGCTGTGCGCTGGGAGAAGACTCTGTGTGGTTGCTGTGGGCAGGGTTGCTCCCCGGCTGCTCCGCAGCAGTGGTGGGTCAGCTGATTTGCTTGCTGTGCCGGTGGGCGGTAATGATGGCAGGCTGCTTATCTCTGTGAGGGGTTTTGGAGCTGCGTTGTCACTAAGGGCGTTAGGGTGCCTGAAGTTCCTCAAGATTCTCTGCCTGCTGGGCTGAGCGTGTTGGGACGATTCTGTCCACCTGTTATACCCTTGTCCCTTTAAGACTTTTAAAGCACAGGCTTTTTTTTCACCCCAGAGGAGCCAGCTATGGGGACCTGTCCACAATCTCCTTCTTGGATTTTACTTTTCTGTTTCTCTAATATCCAGTACAGCACGTGATGTGTGTGTGTGCTCCTGGTGCAGATTATTAGGGCTGGTTAGTTAGCAGTCCTTTGCTTCCACTCCCTCCCTACTCTGATTATTTTCCTCCCGCCGGTGAGCTGGGGTGTGGGGAGTGCTCGGGTCCCACCGGTTCATGGCTTTATATGTTACCCGCTTTGTGAGATGCTGATTTCTTGCAGATGTAGATGTAGCCTGGCTGTTGTACTGTATTATAGCATCTTTTAGGAATAGTTGTATTTCCTGTGTTTTCGAAAATATATATGGTTTTGGGAGATTTCCACTGCCCTACTCATGCCGCCATCTTGAGCCCCATTCCTGGTTGTATATTTAATAAAGGGTAAAATCAAAATGGACAGATTAAAAAAATATGTAGATGGTGTGAGACCACTTCCCCCATCCTTATACCAAATTTCTGTTAGTACTTGGAATAATTTATACAAATGGATATATCAGTAAATGGAGTATTAATTGCTTCTTTATCTCTGATTAAGAAAAAATCCATATTCTTTCCAGATGTAATGTTTAATTTGTTAAAATGTTTAATTGTTAATTGTTTTACTTCCAGTTACAGAAGATTGCTTTCAGAGTTATTTCTAAAATCTTTTAAACTCTTTAATTGAATTAATTTTAGATATATATCAAAATACAGAATTGGTAGAAATGGTGGGTCTCTGTATACCTGTGTCCCAGCTTCCACTAATGCTAATCTCTTATATAACCATAGCATAATGATTAAAACCAGATACTCAACATTTATAAAGCACTGTTGTCTGTTCCAGGATCCAGCTCAGGTATCCACCTTGTATTTCGTTTTCGTACCTTCATAGTGTTTTCCCATCTGTTACGTTTCCCAGTCTTTTTTCCCTCTTTCATGATCTTGACACTTCTGAAGAGTACTGGTCAGGTATTTTTTTTAGAATGTCTCGGATGCACCTGGTGTTTACTCATGGTGAGTATGTCTTGTGACTGGTCATGTTAAGTATGGTCACTGGTTAAGGTGGTGTTGGTCAGCTTTTTCATCTATATAGTTCTGGTTTTTCCTTTGTAATTAATGATAAATATAATTTTTCTTTGTAAGTACACCTTCTTCTTGTGAGGAGGTACTTTGAAACTGCAGATATCCTGTGTTTCATGATACTCCATGGGCCAAGTTTTACATCTGTCAGTGTTCTTGGTGGCAGCAATTCCTGCTGTGGTGTTTACTTAATACTGGTTTTTCTCTTTCCCTCATTCCTTCTATATTAGTTGGAATTCTAACTGTTAAGGTTGAACTGTCCCTTTTCCTTCATTTATTAATTTTCCAGTTGTTTATTTACATGAGTTTATGGATGTTTACTTTACTGTATGGGTTAAAATCTAGTGCTTTCTTGCTCAAATTGTTCCAGCTTTGGTTATTGAGAGTAGTTTCAAATGTGATCCTGTGTCGTTCCATCAAGGCCCTCATCAGTTTGTGACTATTCATTTACTTTCTGGTACCACAAGATGTTCCAAGTTCATCGCCTGTTTTTCCTGTTTGCAGCAGCCACACAGTCTACTATTTCTCGAAGGGAGGCGCGTTCATCTTATTGAAGAATGGTATCTAGGAACCAAGATCTGGGTACCAGGTGTACTCATTACTGTTGGAGTATCGTTGTTTCTGGGTCCTCTCAGCAGGTAGAGCTAGCAAATGTAGGTGCAGTAATGCACATAGCGTGATTTCCTTATTGTTGCACCTATATGTGTAAATTGACCAGTGAGTTCCTGCTGGTGCCGCCTGTCCCAGTCTTGCACCTTGGGGTTCACGCTAGCCCTTTCCCTTTCCTTGTTACCTCCTCCTCCAAAGGTGAGAAGCCTAGTTTTCATCCACATTATATTTACTTATTTGGTCAGTCCTGATGCTCACTCACAAAATAGTTCTGGAATTGCTAACCTACTCCCCTTTGAAAACCATGTTCTGAAACTAGAGGACAATATTTGTCTTTAGTTTTACAGTACACAGTCAAATCTGTTTTCCAGAGTTAGTTAGGTTCTTTTCTTCCTTACCTACTTTTCTATGGTTATTTTATTCATTTATAATAAAATAAGGCTCATTTATTAACTGTTATTTGTCTATTTCAGGTTCCTGCCACACATCTTGTTTGATTTTAATTTTTTAAATCTTCTCAAAGTAAATGGTGACCGTCTCTCTCCTCTGTTTATCTCTAATAAAGATCTGTTCTTACAAGGACTGGATTTGCTTACATCAGTCATTGTTTTGCCTGATAGCAGTTCACTTGGAAGGAGCTATGCTCTGGTGATCATTCCCTTGGGCTCGCTCATCTGGTTCCTCAGTTACAGGTCTTATTTCTACATCTTCTATGCTTGGGGATTTATTCCATGTGTGGTCCTGTAACTATTAAGTGCTTGAAATCAGTCCCCCAACTAAATGTTCTTTGTTCTGGATGCATAGTTTGAGACTTAAAGTCACCTGCAGGCTGAATACTAACTAATTCTCGTATTGCTAGGGTAAATCATGAATTAAATTGTTTTCCAGATCCTGCCCTCTATTGCTTTTCCTTTTTGAAATATAATTCACATGCCATAAAATTCACCTTTTTAAAGTGCACAGTTCAGTGTTTTTTTATTATATTCACAAAGTTATGCACCAGTCTAATTCTACAACATTTCTATCATCCCCAAAAGAAACCCCTTACCCATTAGCAATCACTTCTGTTCTCTCCTTTTCACAGCCCTTAGCCACTACTCATCCAGTTTGTCTCTATGGATTTGCCTAGTCTGGATATTTCATGTAAATGGAATCAGAATGTGTGACCTTTTGTGTCTGACCTCATTCACATTTTCATGTTTTCAACATTTAGCCTTGTTGCAGCATCTGTGATCTCATTCTTTTTTGGTTGAATAATATTCCATTGTATGGATGCACCACATTTTGCTGATCCATTCATCAGATGGTGGATGTTTGTGTTTTTGGGGGTTGCGAGCAGTACTGCTGTGAGCATTCACGTAAGAGTCTGTGTGAGTGTGTTTTCAGCTCTTTGGGATGTGTACTTTGGAGTGGAAGTGTTAGGTTATGTAGTAATTCTATGTTTAATTCATTGAGGAACCTCTGCAGAAGTTGCAGCATTTTTCATTCCCACCAGCAAATATGAGGTTTCTAGTTAATTCTTCCCATCCTCTCCAACACTTATTACTATTTTTAATTGCCATTGTAAGGGGTCTAAAATGGTATCATGTTGTGGTTTTCATTCCTGTTTCCTTAATGACAAATGATGTCAAGCATTTTCTTGTGCTTGTTGGCTATTTGCGTATCTTTGGAGAAATGCTTATTTAAATCCTTTGTCCCTTTGTAACTTTGATATTTTCTTCTTTGAGTTTTAAGATTATTTATATATTCTGGATAGTGGATAGGAGTGTATCCTATGCCTGTACTTGGACAAGCATACAGAGAGGTTTGTGCAAGGGTGTTTGCTGTTCATAAATGCACTGCTCACTGTGTTTGTAAGACCCTAATGAGATACATTTTCGGCAAATATTTCTCCCATTCTGTAGGTTGTCTTTTCACTTTCTTCATGATATCTTTTGCAGTACAGACTTAAAAAAATTTGATCAAGTCTGACTTACCTTCTTGTCTTTTGTTGTTTTTGCTTTAGATATTATATCTAAGAAACCACTGTCTAACTCAACCGTGAAAGCTGTATTTTCTTCTAAGAATTTTAGTTTGGCTTTCACACCTGATCCATTAAAATTTTTTTAAATTAAATTTAATTTTTTTATTGGATTAAAATACAGTATTTTATTTTTTTCTCACTAAAAAACACATAACCCAGAATTAAGATATACATAAACTTCTCAAATTTATACCTAATAAAATTTTGAATATTTATACAATTTCTACAGAAACATACAGTGTATCAAAATCTGCATAAATCAAATTTATAAAATGTGTAGAAATGCATAGTGATTTTATCCATTTACAAAGCAAGGATATGGGAATTATTTCCAAAGCAGCCTACAGTAGAAAATAGTCATTATGGCAGCAGCTTTTTGATGTTTTTCATGTTTGGTAAGGTTTCTGATTTCAATACAGAAAATCATTTTCATAGAGTAGCTGAACAAATTGTACAAAATACCCATTTAAAATTTATATGCGCAGTTTATGTACCACCTCTGTTAGGCCTATCTATGCATAGTTAAGAAGGCAATAATCCATTCAACAAGGAAAACAGAGCCTATTTGCAAACATACTCCTGGGCTTTTTTTAATAGTTGATTTATTTTGCAATATATAAGCGTATTAATGTATTCCTTTTTAAACATCTCTAGAGATGAATGAAAGCTAAAATGGTTGATCACAAATCAGTAGCAAAATACAAATTGACAATTCAAAATTATAAATAAAACTGTGTTTAGGATGTTTAACTTTGACTCTCCAAATTCTAAGAGCTAAGCTTAGAGGAAACATTTGTAGGCTTTTCTTTTAAACAAGCTGTAGGTTTTTTTCCTTTTTTTTTTTTAAAGTTTAAAAATATTTCCCTTTGGCAGTAGTTCGCACCTGATCCATTTTGAGTTAATTTGTATATGGTGTGAAGTGAGGGTCCAGTTTTATTTTGCATGGAATGTCCAGTTTTCCTAGTACCATTTGTTGAAGACTGTTTTTTCTCCATTGAATTGTCGTGGCACCCTTGTTAAAAATCACTTGAGCATAGATGTATGGGTTTATTTCCAGACTCTGATTTTATTGCATTGGCCTGCATGCTGTCCTGATGGCAGTATAGCTCTGTTTGGGTAACTAGCTTTTCTAGTAAGTTTTGAAACTGGGGAATATGAGTCTACCAATTGTGTTCTTTTTCAAGATTTTTTTGTTTATTCTGAGTCCCTTGCATTTCCTTATGAATTTTAGAATCAGCTTGTCTGTTTTTATAAAAAGGCAATTGGAATTTTCATAGGCATTTCATTGAGTTGTCCTTTACTTTGAGGATGTAATATTCTTAATGTAGGTGCAAATATAAGATATTTTTGAGCATTTGGATGTCATTTTATTCTAGGTAACTGTACAAAATGGCTTTCAAGGTTTGAGTTGGTTTTATTCCTCTCTTCTTTGCCTTCCTCCCCAGAGAATAACTTAGTGGAGTAAAGGATGTATTATTCAGTAAATGGTATAAGGTATTTACTTATAAGTAAATATAAGTTAGTTAACTAACTTTTCCGGGAATAAAAAGTAAAGCTAGAACGAGAAAGGCTTTTTAAAAAACCAAACATGAGATGAAATTCCAAAATCATAATACAGAAAGATTGAAATACTTGCTTATATAAAATTTACAAAAAAGAAAAAAAAAGGCACACTGCAAACCAATGATAAAAACATTTGAAAGAAATGACAAAGGCTGCTTTCCTACAGAAGGCTCTTTAAATCTGTAAGAAATAGCCAATAACAGGGAAAATGGCCAAAGGACATGAACAAACGTTTCATGGAATAAAATGTGGCCAAAAGTGAAATGAAAAAGTGCTGGACCTCAGTAATGAGGAAATGTGAATTAAAATAACAGTTTCCCACTTACCAAACTAGCAAACATAAAAAAATGTGGTGATGCTTAGTTTTGGCTAGACTACAGAGAAAATAGAAGCTCCTGACTGTTGGAAGTTCATTTGACATGATCCCTTTGTAGAGCAATTTAGCAATAGTTGTCGGAGTAAAAATACAAACAACCCACAGTTCCACATCCAAGGATGTATCTTATACTTGTATTTGCAAGAGCATTCAAAGAGATGTTCACTACAGCAACATTTATCATAGCAAAAGATGAAAATAGCCTTAATGTCATCGAGAGAACTAATTAAATTGGGGTACTACCATGTATTGAAATGCTCTGTGAGCCATTAAAGAAATGAGGCAGATTAGGATGTGTGGTGAAATAGACGTCCAAGGTGTATTGAGTGAAAAAACCAAATTGTAGTTTCATAGGTTTTATTTATAATTCAACAACCACAGCAATAAAGCAAAACACCAAAAACTTGTGTTGTACCTGCATAGAAAAATAGCTGACAGTATACTCAGAACAGTTAATAGAGGTTACTTCTGGTCATTAGGACTGGGACATGGCCTTGTTACATTAAACCCTTTTTTATTACCTGACTCTTTAAAAGCAATTGAGTAGGATTTTATTTCAATAAAATCATTAAGAATGATTAGTATTATAATTAAAAAATTACACAACTCTTAAGAATAAGAGATTTGTTTTTTGTCTCAGGCTGATTATTTTGTTATGATCCCTGTTGGTCTCCAGTGGTAAAGGCATTTTTTTGTGATTTGTATAATTCTACTGAAAGTGGATTGGCATTAACTCTTGGATACAAGTGTTTAATCGCATTTAGAACTTTCTGTTTCTTCTCAAGCATTGTTAAGTATGGGAGAAAAATATGATTTGTGATTGTGAACATGGTTTGTGATTGTGCTAATTTTTAATTTGTCATGTGAGGAATATTTAAATGCTGGTCTACATTGGAGCCTGATTGTGCCACTGTTCTTTGGGTCCATGTATGGGAACTGACAATTCAGTGGGGAAGGTAACCATTTCACAGTATCTCACTTCACAGAGGTTATATGCTATCAATTGTCAGAAACCTTAATATCACAGGCAATAAGGAGGCAATGGACCTCCTTGCAGTTTACCAAACCATTTCTAGGATCTTAGAGTCTGAGGGGCCCAATTCCCACCCTATATAAAATTCACCAGTATTCTCTCCTAGTAAGTTTGGTGATTGGAAACCTATGTCTGTTGATGCTGGTTCTGTCCTTAATCTAGGCAGAATGTTATGTTTCATGTCACCAGTCCTTAAAATATTTGAAGGTACTTGACTTAATTGCTTATTTAGAAACTTTTATTGGAATCCAGTTAGTGGTCATGCACTGCCTTTCATAATTCTCTCTAGACCAAATAGTCCTAACTTAAAACACTAATCTTCTTATGACCTCATTTCTAGAAATGTCCTCATAGTATGCCATACTTTGGAGCAGGCTGTCATGATGCTGTAAACTGAATACTAAATCCTCAGGATGTAATTGGATCACGTAGTACTCTGGAGCCACTCCTCTCTTGATTTAAAAGCTGTACCTCTCCTAATGCAATTTAAGATGATGTTTACCCTTTTAACAGTAGGGTTACACTGAGAATAACTTTACAGCTGTTTAAATGAGGTTAATTTACACATGTGTTTATCTGAGTTTTTATTCTAGAGCCTGATCATCTGGTACTTTAGAGGTTGGTTTTTGAGTTTGGTTTTCACATTGATCTCTAATAAGTATATATAGTGTACTTATAGTGCACATTTACAGAATTATAGTGCTTGTGTAAATGTGATGGTGGAGGTATATTGCTTCTACTCATTAGTTTAGCCAGATATGCTTGTTTGAATTAAGAAGCAAGGTGGCCACTGCTCTCCAGGTTTGAACTGATGTCATGTTGGGTAAGCATGCTTATTCAGTTCTTTGTCTGAGTCCATAGGATGAGCCTAGTGGCACACCTTTAGTGATACTGAGTTATTGAGGCTGCTGGCTTACCTGGCCAGAAATTTACCCAGTCTAGCTTTACGTTTTCATTCTGTCATGTGACAGAATCTATACAGTATTTTGTTGGCGTCAGAAGATTTAACAGTCTTAGTGTCCTAACCTCGTGAGAAATTCTTAGACACAGACTGGTTTTAAACGGTCATTGTTTCCTCCTTTTCACAATTAAAAAAATCATCTATCTATTCAAAAATTTTTTTGGTTTCTATGGGGTGGGGAGGGGAGGAGGGTTAGAAGCTTCTTTGCATCAAGGTTACTTTTGGTAAAAAGCAGCTTTGTTCTTAGATTTTTTTTTTTTAACAGCTTTATTGAGATACAAATTCAGATGCCATACAGTTCAACCATTTAAAGTGGTGGTGTAAAACAATTCAATAGTTTTTGGTATATTACTAATTTTTAAAAGTTGTAAAAAATATATAATTTGACATTGTAACAGTTTTTAAGTATACAATTCAGTGGCATTAAGTACATTCACAGTGCTGTATAACCATCTACTGTCCATCTATTTTCAAAATTTTATCATCACTCCAAATGGAAACTTTATACCTATTAAACACTAACTCCCCATTCCCCTGCCTCCCAGCCTCTGCTAACCTCTAATTCTGTTTCTATGAATTTGCGTAGTCTAGGTACATCATATAAGTGGAATTGTACAGTTTTTTTTTTGTTAGGCTTATTTCACTTAACATCCTCTAAATTCCTCTATATTGTATCATACTTAAGAGTTTCTTTCCTTTTTAATACTGATTGATAAGGAGGAACTTTTGTCATTTGCTGGTTGTTTTCTGTATGCCTTGGAGCTTTTTTGTTCTTTGTTCCCTGCATTATTGCCACCTTTTGTACTTAGGTTTTTTTTGAGGTGAAACATTTAACTTCCTAATCTCATTGTCTTTTATGCATATTGTATAACTGTTTTCTTCGTGGTTATCAGGAGTATTGCATTTAACAACCTGAAGTTACAACACTTCAATTTGGACTTACGTCAGTTTTATTACTTCAGTCATAGACACAAACTCTCTGCTCCTTCACATCTCTACCCTCACTCCTTTCAGTTATTGATGTCCCAGAATTACATTTTTATACATTGTATGTCCAAAAACATAATTAAAAAAACACATTAGTCTCTTAAATAATGAAGAAAACAAAATGTGATGTTACAGGCCAATTACAATAACAGTAGCTTTTAGGTTAATAATTGCTTTTTAAAAACATTGTAGTAGTCTCTTAAATAATATAGAAAACAAAACATGGAGTTACAAACCAGAGTTATAATAATACTATTTTTTATAATTGCATATGCATTTACCTTTACTGAGATCTTTATTTCTTCATATGGCTTTATGTTACTGTCTAGTGTCATTTTATTTCAATCTGCAGGCCTCTCCTCTAGCATTTCTTGCAGGGCAGGTCTAGTAGTAATGAACTCCCTCAACTTTTGTTTATATGGGAGTTTTTAATTTCTGCCTCACTTTTGAAGCACAGTTTTGCCACATAAAGGGTTTTTGGTTTTTTCTTTTAGCACACTTTAAATATATTGGTCCACTGCTTTTGGCAACTCAAAGTGTCTGATGAGAAATCTACCGATAATCTCTTGTATGGGGCAAGTTGCTTCTTTCTTGCAGCTTTCAAGATTCTCTTTGTCTTTTGTTTGGTCTCTTTGAGTTCATTCTACTGGAGTTCGTTGAACTTAATGGATGTTTATGTGTATGTGTTTATCAAATTTGGGAAAATTTTGACCATTGTATCTTAAACTCTCTCTGCCCCTTTCTTTCTTTCTTTAGGGACTCCCATAATATGTATGTTGATTTGTTTGGTGGTGTCCCAGAGGCCCCTTATGCGGTGTTTGCTTTTATTAGATCTTTTTTATTTTTATTCCTTAGAATCTAAATTTCCATTGTCAAGTCTTCAGGTTTTGAATCCTCCTAGTGAATTTTTAAATTTTAGTTTTTGTATTTTTTAGCTCCAGAACTTTTTTGGTTTCTTTTTAGATTTTGTATCTCCATACTGATATATTTCCTTTGGTCATATGTAGTTTTCTTGACTCTCTCCTCCTCTTCTTTTAGTTTGTTGAGCATCTTTTAAAAAGACTGTTGCTTTAGTCTTTAGTAGATCCACCATCACGCCTTTTTATAGGGACTGTTTCTATTAGTTTTTTTTTTTTTTTTCATTTGAATGGGCTGTACTTTCCTGTTCCTTTGTATGCTTTTTTTGTTGTTGAAAACTGGACATTTGAATCTAATAATGTAGTGGCTCTGGAAATCAGATTCTACCCCTTCCTCATAGTTTGCTTTAAAAAAAATTGTTATAGGCTATTTGTATAGAATGGATCAGTCCAAGGTGTAAACTTAAGGTCTTCTCAGATCTTTTCTGAGTCTGTGCATCTGGCATGCACAGTGACTTAATTTCTTCCCTATATGTGATTGCTTTTAAATGACCTAGTCTTTAGTGTCTGGCTCTGAAAAGGGGCAAAATGAAGTGGGGAAAAATGGTTGCCAGTGCTTTAAATCCCCTGGAGTCACTTATGCTGGAGGGGGGTGGTTTTTAATAATGTGGGGAGGTGCAGCAATGGCTGCCTGCCTCTTTGTATGTAACTCTGTGATCAGAAGCAGCAATCAGATCATGACAGAAATACCCCCTGTATTTAGAGGACAGGATGCTTTTTGCCCACCCTGGCTCCCATAAGCGGTGTGCAAGCTGCTTCAGGGGATGGGGTAGTGGTTGAGGGTGGGAAGGGAGAAAGTGTGTGTGTGTGTGTTTGTGTGTGTAAAAGCATGGGGATGGGTAACTGCTGTTGTACTAAGATGTGAAATTTACTTAAATTAACTAATTTAGCATCTAAGCCTTCTTTTGGAAGTTGTAAGCTTTCCATAGACTCTAGCATTGCAAAATAGATTCAGGATTCTGCTGGTGTGATCATTGTCTAGCTGGGGAGATATCCATATTCCTAGAATCCCTGTAAATCTAGTCTCACCATAGTAAAATTACTTCTCTAAACTTGATTTACTTTTGAATTTGTGGATTATCTGATTAATTTAAATACAGTGCAATCATTAAAAAAGGGCTTTAAAGTTAGATACTGGGTCCAGTTCCTGGTTATACCACTTCCTAATTTTGTTTCATGTTAATCTTGGACCAATTATTGGACTTCCTCAACCTTTAATTTTCTCAACTACAAAAAATAGGGAAAATAATAATGTGCTTTTCAAAGAATTTTCTGAGGATTGCATGAATAGAAATACAGTACTCAGATTCCACTGGCACTTAGCAACTGAAATGTACATCCCCATTCCTGTTAATGCTGGTCCTTTCACTGTTAAACCTCCTTCAACTGTAACTGCGATAACATTTATAAACTACTAGTATGCTGCATCAGGAGTTTTAGATTTTTTTTTTTAACTCAGAGCTTCAGAATAACAAAAACACTATATTTCTTGCAGATCCTTTAAGGACAAATAGCTCATCTTTTTAAATGAAAATGCCCTGTGAAGGTTTCTAGCTAGAAATTTTTGCCTTTACAGTTTGGGGCTGAAGCCATACAGTTTTACAACTAAAAATTAATTCAAATTACCGATTGATGTCAAGATACTTTTGACCACTTTTGACCCAGATAGTATCATTTTGGTATGTCTTTGATTCTACCTGAATAAAAAGCCTAGATATTGAAGCCAGGAATTAATATACTTGTGAGTTACTGGTGAAGTGATGTAAATTACATGTTATACAAATAGATGTTGAGGAATAAGTAACTTGCTTGATAAGAGACTTGACAGTCCCTTTACCTTCTCTTTTCCAGGACATACTTTGAGCATCGGAACATGTATTTCAATAGGAAGAAGTCCAGTTACTTATGAACAAATATACAAACCATCCAAATAGTCTGCAGTTATTTAGAATGCAGAGCAAGTAGAGTATGAACATTTAAGTGACAGCAATTGTGAGACAGGGACCATAGGCCTAGACAGAATAGGGGGAGGGCCTCCGGAAAAAGCAAGGCAAGATATTTACAGTCAGAGCAATGTAACTACATGCAAGGAAACCCCCTACCAAAACTCTGTGTTAAACATTAAGCCCTAGAGTCATTCTTCAGTGATATCAGTTGATACTCCCCAGATAAAGGAAAGTAGCCCATTTTTTATTATGCTAATTGTTTGTAATCATGTGTAAGATTCACATTAGAATGCTAAAAGGGATTTAATATCTCATCAAGGACAAACATCCTAAGACCACTTTAACAAGTCCACACCCTAAGCCCTTCATCAGTTCACCCAAATCCTTAACTGCCTATAAATCCCCTAGGCAACACACCACCCTGGGCTCTCTTGTCCCCTCCTGGCATGAGCCAGGAGCTCTTTCTTCTCACTTTATTTCTGAATAAAAGCCTCTACCCTGGCTCTCCTACCTTGGGTGTTTGCTAAGGTCATTCTTCAGCTCCGCAAACAAGAAACCCGGCATCATCTTGATCACTGAATCTTCCTTTGACTCATTAGTTACTTGGGATGACAGGAGGGATTTTCCCTGTATAGATTGGGAACGAAAAGGTTTAAATATGCACTTACTGGAATTAATTTTTAATTATAGGAATGTACAGTTTTTATTTAGGGACATAATGGTAGTTGAAATAGTTAAAGAAGAAGTCTGTTAGCTTAGTTACTCATTTATCCTTTTAACAGTTACTGAGAACCAAATGTGGGCCAAGCATGGTCAGTGCTAGTTTGTGTGACCCTGGGTTCTTGTAGCCATTGAAGTAGGGGAGGGTGTGCTAGCCAAGTGGGGCATTAGGGGATGAGTACCTAGTTCAGAGTTGCAGGGAGATATAACAAATATTCATAGGAAATGAGGCCTGAAAGCTTGGTGGCATATGGGGTACAGGCTGAAACCAGTCCCCGTTGTCTGTAGAGATGAGCTGCAGGCATGTCAGGCAGTGGCACTGAGTGGTAGCTGTCCATCCCACACAGGCCACTTAGAGTGGTATTGTTTTGGACTTTTTTGTTAACCATCTCTAAGGCTTTCTAAGTCTATCCAAATCCATTTGTCACTAAATGAGTTATATATATATATAAGTCATTCTTTTATGTGAAGGGCAGCATTATTAGGATACAGAGCAAACTTATTATTAACCAAGTAGCAAAATATTTAATTATAGCTAATAGGATTCTGTGGTTTCGTATTAGGTAGCATTCCTTTTAGAGATACTCATGGGGTGTGTTTAAGGTTAAGGCAGGAACTGATTTCCTTGGGGATTGGGTTTAGAATGTAATTCTTTAATAAAGTTAATAAGGGCTTAGATTTATATTTTTACTTTTTTATTCTTTGCTTTTCAAAACCATTCTGTGTTACTGCTATACCAGTTTCTTTTGGCTGCAATTGAAACAGCTGGTACCAGTGCAGGTGATGCCGGTATTGTTTGCAGAGTTGAAGAATGAACTTAGCAAACAGTCAAGGTAGGAGAGCCAGGGCAGAGGCTTTTATTAAGAGATATAGTGAGAGAACAGAGCTCCTGGCTCATGCCGGGAGGGGGCAAGAGAGCCCGGGGTGGTGCATTGTCTAGGGGATTTATAGGCAGTTGAGGATTTTTGGAAATTGAGGGCTTAGAGTGTGGACTTTTACCACCTGTCCTGCCCTCAAGGTGGGCAGGGTTATTGTCTGTTTGCTAGGGCTGTTTACAGTAAAGTCAAGGATTATGCTGAGATACCCTTGCAGAACACTCAAAACATTCCAGGCAAAGTTGCTTCTGGCCTTTTGACCTTTAACTGATCTCACTGAAGATGTCTATATTCCTAGTCTGGTATCTTTACCCTAGAGAATTAGCATGACCTTGACTTTGCATAATGCTGAACACAGAGTTTCAATAGGGACTTTACATTGTTACATTGCTTTGACTGTAAATATCCTCCCTTGCTTTTTCCGGAGGCCCTCACCCTACTCTGACTCACAGTCTGTCTCACAGGCAGAACTCAAGTTGTCTGACTTAGGAAGTGGGAGACTGAATCTCTGATGTCTCAACCTCAGTACTTTCTCTCTTTATTGTCCTTATACTAGTGCAGTGTTTTTATTCATGTTGAGGATTGTTTTTTCTTTACGTGGCTTTTGTTAGGAGTTATCAGGAATCCGTTTCCCTAATTGTGTCCTTGGAAGCACCTAAGGTCATTGGTTAACAGAAGCAAAGTATTAAGTAGTAGATTTTATGAAAAATAAGTCTAACTACTGAGTAAATGGCATTTTTTTTAAGACAGTATATTAAAAACATAAGCTCCTTTGGGTTGGTTTGTTCCTTTTATGTAAGACTTGAGTTTCACTTGGATTACAGATGGTTTACAATTGTATTCAACAGACAACAGTTGGGAATGAATGCCACGGTCTATTCCTGTATCTTGCTTGAAGAGTACTGTGTGCTGAAAATTGAAATGAAACATTCTGCTTTTATTTTACTTGGAGGTGTAAAAATCTAAACCTTGGTACCAGATGGATGAAATTTGACAAGGGAATGTTTATGATTGATTTTTTATTGCATTGTTGCAGAAAAAAGTACAAACTTACCTTATGAAGTACGTCAAGAACTTAATTTTTGTAGAAGATTGAAGTTTTCTTCCAAGGTGAATGGAATGTAAATATAGGTGAACATGAGAAGTATGAGTGACCCTCGTCTTTACCTCCGCATGTCAAAATGGGATAAAAAATGAATTAATTTGCCAAAGAAAGTGGGAAGAAACTGAAAAGAATTCTGTCCAGTGTGGTAGAGGAATTGCAAGAAGAGTGATGGAGGGATTTCAGTGCTAATATCAGTTAAACATTGGCTAAATGGTTCAGAAAAATGATCCACTTGCTACTATGGAAAACATTGTTGAATGTATAATGGACTAGATACATAGAAAGGAATGTTGGTGGGATGGTGGCTGTCGTATTCTTTATTATTTTTACCTTTTTTATCTTAAGAAAGTACTTAGCATTCTGGTAAGCATGAAGTAGCAGATAAGCATTGAAAATGAAAATTTCTACTTTGAGAGCGGGAGAAAGTTGTAATTTTTGATGCCAAAAAAGCTACAATTGAGAGGATAGATTTAAGTTAATGAATTGGGAGGAATAGAGCCAGGGGAAGAAATAGCAGGACGTTGACGGAGACTATTGTTTCAGATTGTGCTGTCATGCTGGGGAACAGCGTCTGCTTTGTGTGTCTGCTCAGATTGAGGAATGCGTGAAGAAACACTCTTTCTTTTTAGGCTTTTAGATTTGAGGATGCCATAGCTGAGTGTAGTATAGGAAGTCTGTATTATAAATTTCTTCTACAGGGATTGACCAACTGTTAGTCCGGGGAGAGGAAATTGTGGTGCAAAATACCCCTAAAAACCGAAATCAGTCAAAGGGAGAAATAAAGTTTAAAATCCATTTATTGCTTACAAACTGCAGACTGGGGCCGTTTCTCCCGTGCCTACTCCAGCAGAAGCCAAAAACCGGCCCTCCCCCTCACCCCTCAGGTACATATAAGCCCTCCTTAGATGAACTTCTCTCCATCCCTGAGAAATGATGCAAATGCGCTAGTCATACTTCTTTCCAGCTCTGAATGCCTACTGATATGCAGATGTACTATAGCCAGGTGAGATATTCTGGAAATGTGAAAATTTTACCCACACCAACCCTACCAACGTTTTCTGTTGCGTGCATAATAGTGACCCTGATTTTGAAATACTTTTAATAATGTGTAATAACTAGATTCAGTTGATTAATTTGTAAATGTTACAACCCAGTTCTTAGATTGGAAGGGGTGGTAGGTAATGCCATTGTATTTTTGTGTGTGTGAAGCATTTTTTTTTACTGTGGTAAATATATATAATAAAAATCTGCCATTTTATCCACTTCTAATTGTACGACTCAGTGGCATTAATTACATTCACAGTATCTTGCAAACATCCCACCCAAAACAGAAACTCTGTATTCATTAAGCATTAACTTCCTATGTCCCCCCTTATTCCTAGTCCCTAGTTAGCATTAATCTATTTTCTTGTCTATGAATTTTCCTATTCTAGATATTTCATGTATCTGGAATCAGACAGTATTTGTTCTTTGTTTCTGGCTTATTTCACTTAGCAGAATTGTCTTGCAAATGAGTTTCAGCTCCAGGCAAGTTTGCTATAGATTCACTGTGACCAAAGAAATTTACAGCAAAGGGTTCTTGGGGTGAAAAGGTTATACCCAACTTTATTTCCAGGTGGCAGGTCAATCACTAAAATCCCGTTCACTCAGAGCGAGTCTGTGTTATCACTGCTGCTTTGGATGCAGCAAGCCGGTCTCTACCTCTGGGCCTCTCTGCACAGCCGTCCTCTGGGCCTCTCTGCACAGTCGTCCCACACAGCCGTCCTCTGGGAATCTCTGCACAGTTGCCCCGCACAGCCATCCTCTGGGCCTCTGTCCTCGGCACTGCCACCACTCCAGCCTCCGCTCCACTCTCCTCCAGCCTTGCAGCCCCGCCACCCAGTCTCCAGCCGAGCACTGGGCGGAACTCTTTATATTAACACAATAATGGCTTATTGCCTAAAGGTGTGGAAGCGGTAACATAGCAACAGGCCACTTGCATTTAAGTTCAGTGAGGATCCTGGCCATAGGAACCCCACTTTATCCACACTCCACCCCTCCAGGATTCTCGCCTTACAATCTACATGCTTTCCATCTTCCACAATGGTCCCTGTGCGAGAAAGCTGGAGCACTGTAACCAGATTCCACAACAGCAGTAGAGGATAACAAAAACTAAGAGATAATAAAAATTAAGATACAGGTAACAAAAATTATAATAATCCTCAAGCCAGAGGATTCAGCTAGGTTCAAAGCCCCATGCAGATCAAGTCCAAAGCATGTCCAGTCCAGCCATCATGTGGTCTCTGGTTCCCCCCTGGTCCCTCAGGGCAGATACCTTGACCTTCTCCTCAGTCAAACCATGTTTCCCAATCATCTTCCTGTGTGGGTTCGAGTGAGGTTGGCTCGCTTTTTAGCAGGAAGTCTTGCCAACACACAGGCCGGACTCGTGGCTGTGTCTCTGATCTCTGCCTCTTTGGTCTTAATGACTGGAACTGCTGCTCTGGTTTCAGTTGTTGCCATAGCTCCAGTAAGATCCTATTTGACTTCCCATCTAATTTCCTTGCATCTGCTCCTGCCCGTATTAAATCAACCCACATCTGGGTCCTCGTAACCTTCATGGGGCCCTGTAAATTCTTCTTGTGAGCAACAGGTCTTTCTTCTTTCTGAATTCTCATAGCTTCAGCCTCTCCTAAGTCTGCTACTGTACGTGTCACCTTGCTTATGGGCTGCCCTAAGTGAGGGGAAAGAATGGCCACTAGAGACCCAAAGAGGGTTGTAGGAGCCATTTGAAGTACAATATTCCTCATCCCAGAAGTGAAAATCTCTTCATCTGGGCCATAATTCTCTGGACTATAGATGGCATTTCTCATGCCTAGCTCTCATAGCACCTGTTGGAGTTCAGCATACGTCTGCCATCTAACAGGAGAGGATGGTAGATCACCCGGATTGGGCCACACAGCACAAAGTGCAGCCGTGAGCCAGTCGAGGAGGGAGTGACTCCCTGGGGTCTGATGTGCATTTTGTAATCGCTGCCTCAAGGCAGGCTGCACTGTCAGGGAAGACAGCTTTCCCATCTCTGACCCCGACAGAACAATTCCATCCACCCCTAAGTCCCACAGACTGAGGAGCCACGCTGATACAGACTCTGAGGGCTTCTGCCTAAAATGGGAGCCCAAATCCACTAGCTTAGCCTGAATATAGTGGCGGACCATAGAGGGCTCCATGACCTGGGGAGGGGGCTGCTCCTCTCCTTGGGGAACCTTCAGCTGCTGGGTCTTTATTTTCTTTACCACCACTGGGCGTGCTTTCAATACAGGAGGTGCCAGTGCCTCTGACATCACCCCTTCATCTTTCTCCAGCTCCTCCATTACTGGGGCTGATGGCACCTTTCTCTCCATTCCCCCAAGTGCCTCCTCTGTTACAGTGCCTCACAGCACTGCTAGCTCAGTCTTCAGCAGCTCTCTTACCTTCACCTCAATACTTCGCAGCTGATGTTCTCGTACCGCCTCCGCCTGTGCTTCCCTCAGGAGTTCGTCTTTTTCCTTGATGGCCTCTTCCTCCTTCAGAGCACCTGGCAGTGCTGCCGTCTCGTCTCCAATGGCTCCTTGCTGCCGGCGCTCTCGTGCTGCCTCCTCTCGCATCAAAGCCATCTCCTTCCTCAGGGAATCCACAGATGTTTGCAGCTCACGTTCTCGCGCCACCTCCTCTCGCATCAATGCCATTTCCCTCCTCAGGGAATCCACAGAAGTTTGCAGCTTGCGTTCTCGTGCCGCCATTTCTTGGGTCTCTTCTGTAGACCTTTTTAATACTGTGAGAAGCAGCCAACCCACAGTCCCTGCTGCCTCACGCGCACTCTGCTTCTCAAAGGATCTACTTACTATACCAAGGGCCAGCTCTACAGCTTCAGGTGTCACCTCCACTTGCCTCCAGTCCTGGGGTGGGGCCCAGTCTTCTAGAAGGCAAGCCACCTCAGACCATATACCCATTGAGGGACAATCCACTGTCTCCCCATTCACAGGGGCAACTAGCTGAAGCACCCTTCCCATAAGGGCAGCTTGTCCTTTTCCTTGGTCAACAATGAGTCCTGCCGACTACGCCAATTGTCTTGCAAATGAGTTTCGGCTCCAGGCAAGTTCCTATACATTCATTGTGACCAAAGAAATTTACAGCAATGGGTTCTTGGGGTGAAAAGGTTATACCCAACTTTATTTCCAGGTGGCAGGTCAGTCACTAAAATCCCATTCACTCAGAGCGAGTCTGTGTTATCACTGCTGCTTGCAGCAAGCCGGTCTCTACCTCTGGGCCTCTTTGCACAGCCGTCCTGCACAGCCGTCCTCTGGGCCTCTCTGCACAGCTGTCCCACACAGCTGTCCTCTGGGCCTCTCTGCACAGCCGTCCCACACAGCTGTCCTCTGGGCCTCTCTGCACAGCCGTCCTGCACAGCCGTCCTCTGGGCCTCTTTGCACAGCTGTCCCACACAGCTGTCCTCTGGGCCTCTCTGCACAGCCATCCTGCACAGCCGTCCTCTGGGCCTCTCTGCACAGCTGTCCCACACAGCCGTCCTCTGGGCCTCTCTGCACAGCCGTCCTGCACAGCCATCCTCTGGGCCTCTTTGCACAGCTGTCCCACACAGCCGTCCTCTGGGCCTCTCTGCACAGCCGTCCCGCACAGACATCCTCTGGGCCGCTCTGTAGAGCCGTCCCGCACAGCCGTCCTCTGGACCTCTGTCCTCGGCGCTGCCACCACTCCAGCCCTCCGCTCTGCTCTCCTACAGCCTTGCAGCCCCGCCACCCAGTCTCTGGCAGAGCACTGTGCAGAACTCCTTATATTAATACAATAATGGCTTATTGCCTAAAGGTATGGAAGCAGTAGCATAGCAACAGGCCAGTTACATTTAAGTGCAGTGAGGATCCTGGCCATAGGAACACCACTTTTATCCACAGTAGGTTTTGTTTTCTTCTTATGGCTGAATAATATTCCATTGTGTATATGTTCCACATCTTCTTTATCCATTCATCTACTGATGGACACTTAGGTTGCTTCCATTTCTTGGCTATTGTAAATAGTGCTGCGATAAACATAAGGGTGCATATGTCTTTTTCAAACTGGGCTGCTGCATTCTTAGGGTAAATTCCTAGGAGTGGAATTCCTGGGTCAAATGGTATTAATATTTTGAGTTTTTTGAAGAACCTCCATACTTCTTTCCACAATGGTTGAACTAATTTACATTCCCACCAGCAGCGTAGGAGGGTTCCCCTTTCTCCACAGCCTTGCCAACATTTGTTGTTATTTGTCTTTTGGATGGTGGCCATCCTAACTGGTGTGAGGTGATATCTCATTGTGGTTTTAATTTGCATTTCTCTGATGGTTGGCAATGTGGAGTATCTTTTCATGTGTCTGTTGGCCATCTGAATTTCTTCTTTGGAGAAGTGTCTGTTCATATCCTCCGCCCATTTTTTAATAGGGTTTTTTGCTTTTTGGGTGTTGAGGCATGTGAGTTCTTTATATATTTTAGACGTTAACTCCTTGTCAGATATGTCATTTACAAATATATTCTCCCATCCTGTAGGATGCCTTTTTTGTTCTGCTGATACTGTCCTTTGCTGTACAGAAACTTTTTAGCATGATTTAGTCTCATTTGTTCATTTTTGCTTTTGTTTCCCTTGCCTGAGGAGATGCATTCAGGAAAAAGTTTATCATGTTTATATTCAGGAGATTTTTGCCTGTGTTTTCTTCTAAGAGTTTTATGGTTTCATGACTTACATTCAGGTCTTTCATCCATTTTGAGTTTAGTTTTGTGTATGGGGTTAGACAGTAGGCCAGTTTCATTCTCTTGCATGTAGCTGTCCAGTTTTGCCAACACCAGTTGTTGAAGAGGCTGTCATTTCCCCATTTTATATCCATGGCTCCTTTATTGTATATTAATTGACCATATATGCTTGGTTTATATCAGGGCTCTCTAGTCTGTTCCATTGGTCTGTGGGTCTGTTCTTGTGCCAGTACCAAATTGTCTTGATTACTTTGGCTTTGTAGTAGAGCTTGAAGTCGGCGAGCATAATCCCCCCAGCTTTATTATTCCTTCTCAGGATTGCTTTGGCTATTCGGGGTCTTTTGTGGTTCCATATGAGTTTTAGAACTATTTGTTTCAGTTAGTTGAAGAATGCTGTTGGTATTTTGATAGGGATTGCATTGAATCTGTAGATTGCTTTAGGCAGGATGGCCATTTTGACAATATTAGTTCTTCCTACCCAAGAGCATGTGATGAGTTTCCATTTGTTAGTGTCCTCTTTAATTTCTCCTAGGAGTGTCTTGTAGTTTTCAGAGTGCAGGTCTTTCACTTCCTTGGTTAGGTTTATTCCTAGGTATTTTATTCTTTTTGATGCAATTGTGAATGGAATTGTTTTCCTGATTTCTCTTTCTGATGCTTTATTGTTAGTGTATAGGAATGCAACAGATTTCTGTGTTAATTTTGTATCCTGCAACTTTGCTGAATTCAGGTATTAGATTTAGTAGTTTTGGAGTGGATTCTTTAGGGTTTTTTATGTACAGTATCATGTCATCTGCAAACAGGGACAGTTTAACTTCTTCCTTACCTATCTGGATGACTTTTATTTCTTTCTGTTGTCTGATTGCCATGGCTGGACCTCCAGAACTATGTTGAATAAAAGTGGGGAGAGTGGGCATCCTTGTCTTATTCCTGATCTTAAAGGAAAAGCTTTCAGCTTCTCACTGTTAAGTATTATGTTGGCTGTGGGTTAGTCATTTATGGCCTTTATGATGTTGAGGTAGTTGCCCTCTATACCCATTTTGTTGAGAGGTTTTATCATGAATGGATGTTGAATTTTGTCGAATGCTTTTTTGGCATCTATGAAGATGGATCATTTGGTTTTTTTCCTTTTTGTTGATGTGGTGGATGAGTTGATGGATTTTCGAATGTTGTACCATCCTTGCATCCCTGGAATAAATCCCACTTGACCATGATGGAGGATCCTTTTAATACATTTTTGAATTCGGTTTGCTAACATTTTGTTGAGTATTTTTGCATCTATTTTTATCAGGGATATTAGTCTGTAATTTTCTTTTTTTGTGGTGTCTTTGCCTGGTTTTGGTATTAGAGTGATGCTGGCCTTGTAGAGTGTTCCCTCCTCTTCTACTTTTTGGAAAACTTTAAGGGGATGGGAATTAAGTCTTCACTAAATGTTTGATAAAATTCAGCAGTGAAACCATTTGGTCCAGGTATTTTGTTCTTAGGTAGTTTTTTGATTACCAATTCAATTTCATTGCTTGTAGTTGGTCTATTCAGATTTTCTGTTTCTAGGTCAGCCTTGGAAGGTTGTATTTTTCTAGAAAGTTGTCCATTTCTTCTAGGTTATCCAGTTTGTTAGCATGTAATTTTTCATAGTATTCTCTCATAATTCTTTGTATTTCTGTGGTGTCCAAAGTGATTTTTCCTTTCTCATTTCTGATTCTATTGTTGTGTGTAGACACTCTTTTTTCCTTGATAAGTCTGGCTAGGGTTTTATCTATTTTGTTTATTTTCTTGAAGAACCAGCTGCTGCTTTCATTTATTCTTTCTATTTTATTCTTCTCAATTTTATTTATTTCTGCTCTAATCTTTATTATGTCCCTATTCCTACTGACTTTGGGCCTCAATTGTTCTTCTTTTTCTAGTTTTGTTAATTGTGAGTTTAGACTGTTCATATGGAATCGTTCTTCTTTCCTTTGGTAGGCCTGTATTGCAGTATACTTCCCTGTTAGCATGGCCTTTGTTGTGTCCTCCAGATTTTGCATTGTTGAATTACTGTTGTCATTTGTCTTCATATATTGCTTGATCTCTGTTTTTATTTGGTCGTTGATCCATTGATTATTTAGGAGCATGTTAAGCCTACATGTGTTTGTAGGCTTTTTCATTTTCTTTATGTAATTTATTTCTAGTTTCATACCTTTGTGGTCTTTGAAGCTGGTTGGTACAATTTCAATCTTTTTTAATTTACTGAGGCTCTTTTTCTGGCCTAGTATATGATCTATTCTTGAAAATGTTCTGTGTGCACTTGGGAGAATGTGTATTCCGCTGCTTTTGGGTGTAGAGTTCTATAGATGTCTGTTAGGTCCATCTGTTCTAATGTGTTGTTCAGTGCCTCTGTCTCCTTACTTATTTTCTGTCTGGTTGATCTGTCCTTTGGAGTGAGTGGTGTGTTGAAGTCTCCCAGAATAAATGTATTGCATTCTGTTTCCCCCCTTTAATTCTTTTAGTATTTGTTTCACATATGTAGGTCATCCTGTGTTGGGTGCATAGATACCTATAATGGTTATAGTCTCTTGTTGTATCGACCCCTTTATCATTATGTAATGTCCTTCTTTGTCTCTTGTTACTTTCTTTTTGTTGAAGTCTATTTTGACTGCTACAAATACTGCAACTCCTGCTTTTTTTGTTAGTTGCATGAAATATCTTTTTCCATCCCTTCACTTTCGTCTGTGTATGTCTTTGGGTTTGAAGTGAGTGTCTTCTATGTAGCATATAGATTGGTCTTGTTTTTTTATTCAGTGACTCTTATGTCTTTTGATTGGTGCCTTCAGATCATGTACATTTAGGGTGGTTATCGATAGATATTTATTTATTGCCATTGCAGGCTTTAGATCCGTGGTTACCAAAGGTTCAAATGTAATTCCCTTACTATCTAACAGTCTAATTTAACTCACTTAACTCACTTAGTATGCTGGTACAAACACAACCTAAAGGTTCTTTTTTTTTCCCTCCTTTTTCTTCCTCCTCTGTTCTTTATATATTTTGTATCATATTTTGTACTCTTTTGTCTATCCCTTCATCTACTTTGGGGGTAGTTGATTTGATTTTGTATCTGTTTAGTAATTAATTGTTCTACTTTCTTTACTGTGGTTTTATTTCCCCTGGTGACAGCTATTTAGCCTCAGGAACACTTCCATGTATAGCAGTCCCTTCAAAATGCACTATAGGGGTGGTTTGTAGGAGGTAAATTCTCTCAGCTCTTGCGTCTCTGAAAATTGCCGGGTAGCGTATTCTTGGTTTGAGGCCTTTCTGCTTTAGTCCATTAAATGTATCATGCCACTCTCTTCTGGCCTGTAAGGTTTCTTCTGAGAAATCTGATGATAGCCTGATAGGTCTCCCTTTGTATGTGATTTTTTTTTCTCTGTATGGCTGCTTTTAATACTGTGTTCTTATCCTTGATCTCTGCCATTTTGATTATTATATGTTTTGGTGTTGTCTTCCTTGGGTCTCTTGGTTGGGAGATCTGTGCAACTCCATGGCCTGAGAGACTATCTCCTTCCCCAGATTGGGTAAGTTTTCAGCAATTACCTCTTCAAAGACACTTTGTATCCCTTTTTCTCTCTCTTCCTCTTCTGGTACCCGTATAATGCAAATATTGTTCTGTTTGGATTGGTCACAGAGTTCTCTCAATATTCTTTCATTCCTAGAGATCCTTTTTTCTCTCTACCTCAGCTTCTTTGTATTGCTCTTCTCTTATTTCTATTCCATTTACCCTTTCTTCTACTACATTTAATCTACTTTTAAATCCTTCCATTGTATGTTTAGTTTCAGATACTGTATTCTTTAATGATTGGATCTCATTCCTGAATTCTTCCCTGACTTGAATATTTTTCTGTATCTCCATGAGCATCTTTATTGTTTTTATTTTGAAATCTCTTTTAGGGAAATTGATTAGTTTCACTTGGCCCTCTTTCTGGTATGTTTGTGGGGTTTTGTTTTGAACCAGGTTCCTTTGATTTTTCATATTTGTATGTGGTGCCCTCTAGTTCCCAGAGAATACTTTCTGGAGCTGCTCAGCCCCTGGAGGGATGGTGGGATTTGCAGGGGAGCAGCACTGGTGCCTGTCCTGTGGAGAGAGCTGTTTCCTGCTTCCCAGCTGCAGTGCCTGTCTCCACTGCTAGGGCCAGTGTGTGGAGTGCCCAGGGAGAAGCATCTATCTATGCTTTGCTCTTTTAGCTGCCTCAGGCAGGGCTGCCCTTTGGTTGGCCTGGCGCAGTTGCTGGGGCAGCTGGTTTTTGAGCTGGTGTTGGCTGGTAGAAAGGTGCAGTAGGCTGTGTATTGTGGTGAGGGGCCTTGGAGGTGCTTAGCCAGGTTGGGAATGGAGTGCCTGAAGCTCTTGAAAGTTCCCAAACTGGTGGGCAGACTTTGCCCAGACAATTTTGTCTACCTGTCTTTTCTCCTGAGCAGGAAAGTCTGTGTAATCCTTGCCCCTTTATCAGCCCTACTGCTGTTAGGAAGTCTCTCAGACTGCCTGTCTTTCTTTTGTGCCAGAGTGGCCTAATGTGGATCCCTGTTTTCCACAAGCCGGTGCGATCTCAGTCTGTCCAAGTATTCCACCTGTCGTAGCTTTCCAACCCCACTCATTTCCAGGCACCATGTAATGTAGGTCCTAGAGCAGATCTCCAGGGCTGGTTTTTCATCAGTCCTAGGCCTCCAACCCTTCGCTGCTCTATTTTCCGCCCGTGAGACTTGGGTGGGCGAAGTGCTTGGGTCCCGCCAGATCTCGGCTTTGGTACATTACACTGTCCCGGGAGGTCTGTTCTTTTCTCCAAGTGTATGTAGTCTGGTGCAGCCTTATTTCCTGTTGTTCTTTCAGGAGTAGTTGTTTAAACTATATTTTCATATGATATGTGGTTTTGGGAGTAGGTTTCTGTCTCACCTCTCATGCTGTCATCTTTAATCTCCATCTTGCCTTTTTATATAATAAGACTGACTTTTTGTGGTGGTGACTTTGTCAGATGTAGTTGGTGGGACAACTATGCACTAAGTTTTATAAGGTGTTATTTGTGGATGTCTCTGTGTGGATAAAATGAAAGTTCTTGTGGCCAGGATCCTCATCTGGCCCTGGTTGGCTAGGTCACTTCACACATGTGGGCAGCACCTTGTATTGACTTTATAAAAAGACCTCCACCAGTGCTCTGGGTGACATGGTGGCATGGCTGTAGGAGACCAGAGCAGAGGCTGGAATGGCGGCAGTGCTGAAGACAGAGGTCCAGAGGACGGCTGTGTGGATAAAGAGGCCCAGAGGACAGCTGTGCGGGCAGAGAGGCCCAGAAGACGACTGTGGGGACAGAGAGGCCCACAGGACAGCTGTTAGGGCCGAGAAGCCCTGAGGATGGCTGTGCGGGTCGAGAGGCTCAGAGGCAGAGACCGACTTGCTGTGTGCAGACTCGCTCTGAGTGGATGGGATTTTAGTGATTGACCTGCCACTGTGCAATTAAAGTAGGGTATAACCCTTTCATCCCAAGAACATTTTACTGTCTTTTCTTTGGTTACACTGAATTCATAGTGAACTTGCCCAGGGCTGAAACCCATTGGAAGACACTCTGAATACTTATGTATGTGATTCTAGAGCTTAAACTTTTTGTTTGCAGTGTTGTTAAACCTGCTTCCAGGTAAGCAGTGTTTTGTAAGAATGCATTCATAGTGCCCTGCCTTTACCATGGTAACATTTCTTCACTGGTAGGCCCCACAGTGACTGTAGCAGGCCCCACAGTGACCGTAGCTTGTTGAGACCGCCCACTTTGACCCTTGCTGGCTTTTGTCCTGTTCCAGGCCAGCCACCTGATCCTTGAAGTCATCAGGGACAGACTGCCTTTCTCTGCTTGCATGGCTGCTACTCTTGCCAATGAAGTATTGTGTCTGGCGATTGGAAACCTTAATCTGAGAACTTTGAAAGGTGAAATACATGGATTTGCCCAGCCTTTCTAGAAGATAGACTAATTCATGGATGATTAAATTCATGTTTTGATCCATTCAGTTATTTGTACTTTCTGTAAAAGATCATATAATGCAGGACGTAGAATTGGTGGTGGTATAAATTGGAATCTAGTCGAGTGTGATGTTGACTAGAGTAGTGGTGGTCCAAGGACCAACATCACCATACCTGAGAACCTATTAGAAATCGCACTCTGGGCCCTGCCTCAGAACTGCTGATTCAGAACCGCCAAGGTGAGGGCACAGTATCCTGTGTTTTAACAGACCTTCTGGGTGATTCTGATGTTCAGTAGTGTCTTGCCAGTGGGTTTCCGCCCCGGGCAAGTTCACTATGGATTCAGTGTGACCAAAGAAATTGACAGCAAAACGTTCTTGGGGTGAAAGGGTTATACCCAACTTTATTTCCAGATGGCAGGTCAGTCACTAAAATCCTGTTCACTCAGAGCGAGTCGCATGCAGCAAGCTGGTCTCTGCCTCTGGTCCCCTCCGTCTGCACAGCCATCCTCTGGGCCTGTCTGCCTGCACAGCCATTCCACACAGCTGTCCTCTGGGCCTCTCTGCACAGTCATTCCGCACAGCCATCCTCTGGGCCTCTGTCCTTGACGCTGCCACCACTCCAGCCTCTGCTCTACTCTCCTGCAGCCTTGCAGTCATGTCACCATGTCGTGCCCAGAGCACTGGACAGAACTCTTTATATAGCATCAACAGCCATGTATTGTCCACAGGTGTGCAGTGAGCTGGTCAACCAGGGCCAGGTGAGAATCCTGGCCACAGGAACTCTCATTTTATCCACAAGTAGTAAGTGTGGGAAACCACCGTACTGGAGTGTTTCTGTCCCTCTATAGCCCCACACCGGCCTGCAAAGCTGTTGTAATTTAGGTTTGAGTGGGATCTGGGGCCTTTTCCTGTCTTCTCAGCTGTGATGGGGATAGGGGCTGCTGTACCCTTACTGTCCTGCCCAGCTGAGCGCGGTGCAGAGGGAATGTAAGTGGACTTCCCATTACAGAAATATACTGGCTGCCTTGTTCTTGGCCAGAATTTCAATAAATAAACTTGGAGTCATTTGATTATCTCTGGGACCAAATCTGCTTCTAGTGATAGTGCCATGGGCCTTTCTGTAAATATAGCTTGCAAATACGTACCAGAAGTACAAATTCTGTCTTCTGTCTGGAGTGTCTTTTTATGCATGTAAGCTTCTCTGTGTCACTAATTAAACCACATCTAGGTGGAATTACTTAGCGTCATTCACTTTGGGCTTTAATCAACAAGCAATTTCTTCTTAGATTGAGCAGGCCTGCTTGATTTCTGTAAATCAATGTGAACCTGGAGCTTTTTGACTTAGAACAGCTGTCATCAGTATTTCCTTGTTGGAAATGCTCTGTCACTGTTGCTTTTTTCTACCTATATGTGCCTTCTTTACATTTCTAAAATGGTATCTCATGGTGTGAGTTGGCGTTCTGAGAATAGCCCTGCTTTCCCATGCTGGAATGTGGAGAGGTGCCTAGTTCTTTGAAGGCTGATAACCTAGCACACTTAGTTTTCTTGGGCATTAGATGTCTTTGTCACTACTTGCAAGAGAAACTTCAGTTTCAAGAAACTTCCATTGTCAAGAGTTGACCTGAAAACTTTTAATAACTTTAAGTTTAATGCTCCTGAACTTCTCAGAGGTGAAGACTTTCTGTTTTTCCCCAGGGCCTGTCTTCTATTGGGTAATTTGGGCTACCATTGCTGGCTTGTTTTAAAAAATTAAACTTTTGTCCATATGCTGAATGAAGTGACAAAATGTTTAAAGCTCATTTTTACCCAGTGTCTTGCCAGTGGGTTTCAGCCTGGGCAAGTTCGCTATGGATTCAATGCGACCAAAGAAATTGACAGCAGAACGTTCTTTGGGGTGAAAGGGTTTATGACCCGGCTTGTTGTCCTGGCGGTAGGTGGAGCACTAGTGTCTCTGCCTCCTCCCGGAGCATTGGGCCGAGCTCTCTATATAGCACAATAATCGCTTATTGCCTAAAGGTGTGGAAGCGGTAGCCTAGCAACAGGCCAGTTACATCATCAGGTGGTTTAAGTTCAGTGAGGATCCTGGCCATAGGAACCCCAACTTGCCCACAGAGGGTTTGTTACCCGGCTTGTTCTCCTGGTGGTAGGGTAGGTCGAGCACTAGTGTCTCTGCCTCCGTCCAGAGCACTGGGTTGAGCTCTCTATATAGCACAATAATCGCTTATTGCCTAAAGGTGTGGAAGCAGTAGCCTAGCAACAGGCCAGTTACATCATTAGGTGGTTTAAGTTCAGTGAGCATTCTGGCCTTGGGAAACCCAACTTCCCCACACCAGTAATATTAATTTATGGTGGTAGCTCATTTTAGAAGGTATTTACCTTTTAAAAGTAAAATACGCTAATGTTTGAGTTTAATCTGATCTTGCTTTTCAGCCCCATAGGCCAGTGATTATCAGCTTTGGGTGCACATTGTACCCACCTGGGGAGTTTTTAAAAAGAAATAGTTTGGCTCTGCCCCAGACATAATGATTCACACTCTCTAGAATGGTGCCCAGGCACTTGAATTAAAAAAAGAAGACCCCTGTCTTAGTCTGCTCTGGCTGCTGTAGGAGTATCATAGATGGCATGGCTTGAACAACAGACGCTTGTTTCTCACAGTTCTGGAGGCTGTGGGGTACAAGTCCAGGGCTGAGGATCTTCTCATGTGCTTATTGGTCATTTATATATCTTCTTTGTAGAAATATATATTCAGATCTTCATTTTTTAATTGTTTTTTTTGTCCTTTTATTATTGAATTGTAAGAGTATGAGTGTCTTGCCAGTGGGTTTCAGCCCCAGGGAAGTTTACTATGGATTCAATGTGACCAAGAAATTGACAGCAAAACGTTCTTGGGGTGAAAGGGTTATATCCAACTTTATTTCCAGGTGGCAGGTCAGTCACTAAAATCCCGTTCACTCAGAGCAAGTCTGCATGCAGCAAGCTAGTCTCTGCCTCTGGTCCCCTCTGTCTGCACAGCTGTCCTCTGGGCCCCTCTGTCCGCACAACTGTCGTCTGGGCCTCTCTGCCTGCACAGCCACAGCTGTCCTGCACAGCCATCCCACACAGCCGTCCTCTGGGCCTCTGCACAGTCGTCCCGCACAGCTGTCCCGCACAGCCATCCACACAGCCGTTCTCTGGGCCTCTGCACAGTCGTCCCGCACAGCTGTCCCACACAGCCATCCCACAGAGCGGTCCTCTGGGCCTCTGCGCAGTCGTCATGCACAGCCACCCTCTCGGCCTCTGTCCTCAGGGCTGCCACCACTCCAACCTCTGCTCTGCTCTCCTGCAGCCTTGCAGTCGTGCCACCGTGTGGTGCCCAGAGCACTGGGCGGGGCTCTTTATATAGAGTCAACAGCCATGTATTGCCCACAGGTGTGCAGTGAGCTAGTCAACCAGGGCCAGGTGAGAATCCTGTCCACAGGAACTCTCATTTAATCCACATGAGATAAATGACTTGCAAATATTTTCTCCCATTCTGTGGGTTATCTTTTTCACTTTCTTGATGGTGTCCTTTGTAGTGCCAACGTTTTTTAGTTTGATGATGTTCAATCTTTTTTCTTTGTTTCTTGTGCTTTTGGTGTCTTATTCTCCACTCTTTTTATTTTCCAACTTAAACCTTTCTTTTTTTTTTTAAGACCACAGTTCAAGGTTTTCCATTTGCTCCTAGGATGAAGGCAAAAATTCCATAATATGACCTTTAGGGGCCTGTAGGATCCCCACCTACTTCTTTAGCCTATATCTGCTCTTTGTGTCCTCTTAATTTCATTGATCCAGATATTTCTGAGAAGAATATTTCCATATGCTCCCTGGGCTGCAGCTACCGTTGTGCCTGCATCCTACCTATGTTACTCCTCCCTCCCATCTGTAACTGTGGATGGACTGTTCATTCCCTTACTTGAAGACTTCTATGAATAGGCCAGATTCCATCCCCTCTCATTTAGCCTAGAACATGCTTCATGAGTTACCCCATCTCTGACCTGTGTTACAAGTTTGTCTTCTATCAGATTATTCTAATCAACATACAGATTTGCTATTATTTTTTCCATTAAAAAAATAAAACAAAGCCCAACTCTTAACCCTGTGTTCTGTATGGCTGTGATAATCCCATTCCTCTGCTGCTCTTTCTAGCAGAACTGGAAAGAATCATCTGTACTTGCTGCCTCCACCTCTGTCCTACTATTATCTCTGAACCTACTCCCATCTGATTTGTGGTCCCCACCACTCCACTGAACTCTTCTCTCCATTTACCTCCATGTCATCCAGTCCAGTGGTCCATTCTCACTGTAACTTTTCAGTAGCCTTTTGCCCACCCTCATTGAAATTTTTGCTTCATTTGGCTTCTCTTTGGGTCTTGTACCTCCCTGGTTGCTGCTGCTTGGTCTCTTCTCTTGGTTTCTCTCAGCTCTGATCTCTGTATGTTGCAGGCATGCCCTAGAATCAGCCGTCAGACCTTTTCCTTTTTTTTCTGGGCTGATGTGCATGCTTATTCTCACAGTTAAGCCACTTATATGTTCATACATACCTGCACTTTATGTCCAACTTGGATCTCCCCTGTATGTGCACGTGCCTCCTGGACATAATCTATCTAAATGTCTAGTAGCTGGTATCTTTGCTGTTTTCAGGTATCCGTGCCCAAATGTTACCTTGCTGGAGAGGCCCTGTCATTGCAGCCCCCCTTTATAAAATGAAGCAACTCCTCCCCCTACTTAGTCTTCTTAATTGTTTTCTAGGGTGTTTATGGTATAGCACAGTATTTGTCATCTTTTGCTTCCCAATGGTATGTGGCTTCATGATGCTAGAGTTCTTACCTGTATGGTCACTTTTGTGCCCCCAGTACCAAGAACAGTGCTTGGCATATAAATAGCATTGATTATACATCAAAGGACTTGATGAATAAATACACTGATTATGTGTCAAAGTACTGGTTGAGTAAATGCCATCTTTTAGTACTTCATTCTCACCATGCTTACCCTTCCTTGGGAACTTTGCACATTTAGTTCCCTCTGTTTTTTCATTCCTTTCTTTAGGCAGCAGCTTGTTCACTTCCATAAGCATAACTTCGTCACCAAAATGTTAAGAATGTTAGGTAGAAAGATAAATGAGCAGCTGGGGAAGGGAAGGTAAAGTCCAAAGGAAAAGCCCTCCAAAGTGTCCCAGTAGGGCGTCCCCCGCGAAGACAGAGAAAGGCTTTGCAGGGAGATGACTTCCTTGCTTTTGGGGACCAGGCCAAACCATCCCCAGCCAGGTTTGAATGCGCGCACAACGGAACAGAACTAAGAACCGTTTGCCCAACCACACCTCATCATGATCTCATTAAAATAAAATCGCGATTTTGCCCCTCTTCCCCCTCCGTCCATGGGCCTTTCTGTGTGCATTTGGGGAAAAGACGTGCGCCAAGAGGAATGGGTGTATAACTAGAGCTGTCAATCACAGAGTGCCTCCTGGCTACGTCATGATAAATGAACCTTTCCTAAAAGTTCTGGGCCTTTGTCTATCTTGGCTCTGGCCCGCTCCTCCCTTGGAGCTTGTTCACATACAGCCTCCACTGTGCTACATTCCTGTGCCTCTGCCTTTCAATTCTTTGTTATGGCAGGGCAAGAACTGAGAACCAACTCAAAAAACTTTCCTCTTATGTTTGTAATCTCTGACTGTAGCTCTCATGCCCATGGACTTGTCCTTCATAGTGATCATTTGCTGTTTTCCATTTATTTGTGCAATTCTTGTTAATGTCTGGCTTTATATTTGTCAACTCCCCCAGCTGTTTTTGCTGATTGTTAAGTCCTAAGGATCTAGCAGAGTCAGATTCACAATAAACGCAGTAATTGTTGAAAGAGTAAATAATTGAACAAATTGAAGTACTCTTAGGAGCCATGTAACTAATAACGCATTTGAGCTGGTAAATAAATCTCAGTAACAGAAAACGTATCAAAGAAACCTAAAAAGAAATAGGATTAAAATTTAATAATTTCCGTAACTTGAGGTTGACATAGAAATCTAATAAGCACATAGAGATCGTTGCCTTTGGCTTAGAATTTACTGTGCTGTAGCCTCCTTCTACTGTAGAAATCCTTCCAGTGAAACCAGTTCTTATCAGGTAGCCATGCAGCCTTTGCCAGAATACATCCTGTGCTCTTAATTCCACCTCTGTAAGTTTCGAACTCCAGCTCTGGCTTTGGTGGCGTCTTCTTTGACATGGCAGCCCTTCATCTATTTAGAGTTGCCATCATGCCCCTTCAGTGTCTTATCCTTTATGAAATGAAATAGTCTCACTTCCTTCTGTTGAGATTTTTCAGCTCTTTGGGCCCATGGAACTCTCCTGAGGAATTTTTATGTGAAGTGTATTCCTAGGTCCTATCTTTGAACCAAATATAGAGGTTTACTTTAAAAAGATTTTATGAGTTTGTCTACTAGAGATGGCCATGTCCAATATATGGATGATAGAAAAGCGTATCTTAATAGAAAAATCATTGTGAGTCTATTTATTCACCTGGATTAATTCAGTTCTGTGTTGAGCTAATTGTATTATTGAATTGTACATGTAAACATTAGTTTCTGGAGAAAATAGATTTGGGAAAAATATTTGCTTATTACTAGTGGGTCAAATGCTATATTAATGGATGTAATTATTCCTCACACAACTTCAGACACTATTATTCCCATTTTATATATGAAGAAACTGAGGTACAGGAATCTTAGAAATAGGAGATTTTATTAATCTAATTGTCACTGTGGGTGATGTAAATATATTTGTTCCTTCTTAGTTTTGCTTTATGATCTCACAAGATGAAATAACTGTTTGAAGCTGGTTTAGTTCTCATTGCTTTATGAGTCAAGTCCTGTTGGGAGTTTTCTGCAGTGTTTAACTTAAGCATGGTTCAATGAAATTTTCCTGTGTCCTACTTTATTTTATGGGTTTGAAATAAGGGCATTCAGAGGCTCTAAAACATGCATACAACTTTTATGAAATCTCTAATTTTTTTCTCTAAGGTTTTGAATTTCTTAATTATGTAAAAATGTTGTTATAAAATAATTTCACTTTGTATTTTCATGAAAGGAAGGTAATCTTAATCCAGTTTCCTCAGAATTTTTAGTCACTAATATCTTCTCTGCAAGGTGGAAAATTACTGCTCTTTGCTGTAAAGTACTTAAACATTCAACAATGCCTTTTAAATAAATGAGATTAGAAAACATGTATTTGATTGTTTCAGAACTTGGTTACACTGAGGGAATACTTTTTTTTCACATAGCTATTTACTGTTTTTTTGGAATAAGTGCAAAATTTTTTTTTATGCATACAGGGCCCTATAATGACACTTCATTAATAATAGAACCTTAAAGTATTCTTTGATCTCATTTATTGTCTTGAAGAAGTATTGCCTCAAAAATTTTTTCACCTGAAAGCTTTAAGACTTGTATCTTGGCAGTAAGGTGATCACTTCAGTTCCTCTATTTAATCAGTAGATGTGTAGCAACTGAAGTATTCTCATGTTTCAGTGGGGAGTTATTTTGTCTGCACTTCTCCTACTTACTCAAAACTTTCTGTCTGTAATCTCAGTTTAGGACCCAAGACCCATGTGGATTGGGGATTTATTTCTAGATGTGTGTCACCCACTTCCCTGTAGGTACGTGCTTAGAAGCTGCGTCAAGTGTCCCACGGGCACCACCGCCCCTGTGATTTGCTCCGCCTTTCTGTAGCTCCCTCACTGACACGTGCATCCTCTGCTTGTCTGGTTTCCTGCGCTTTTTATTTTTCCCCTGGTTTGAATAGGTCTGATTTGGTGTTCTGATGCTTCTGTTGAGTAGCCAGGTATCCTCTCTGGACAGTTAATAAATGAGCTGACCAACAGCTAAAACGGAGAAAGCTTAGCTGTTCCTTGTCCCTCCTGTTAAACATAATGAGTTTAGGGGATTATGACTACATGTAATAATCACGACCTGCTAGACAGCACTTTTTACTCATTACATTAGTGTAGAAATAGCATTTTTTATTTAATGTGAAACTTATTTTGTGTTGTAGCTGACACTGGTAGCTTCAATTTTTGAAATGTGCTTTCTGGAAAAATAGCACATGATTAGTATAAAATTATCTTTTTAGGACTAGGTACTCATCATTAGTCTGAAAATACTTGTTTTCTAACTCTGGAAAATAAGTTTCTGTGAATGTTTAGATTTTTGTTTATTCTAGACTGCATTAGAATTGTTTGGTATATTCATATATTTTTCCTTTGGTTATATTTCCTAGGTTGCACGTTTTCAAAAAATTCCTAATGGTGAAAATGAGACAATGATTCCTGTATTGACATCAAAAAAAGCAAGTGAATTACCGGTCAGTGAAGTTGCAAGTATTCTCCAAGTAAGTGCTTGGTGGGAATGAAGGGGGAATAGATGGTAAAATCCATCACTTAGACTCTGCGTGAGTGCTTTCCAATAGAATTTTCTGTTATGAGGGAAATACTCTGTTTTGCCCTGTCCAGTACAGTAGCCACTGAACGTGACTATGGAGTGCTAGAAGTGTGGATGGTTGAGGTGAGGAGCTGAATTAATTTCAGCAAATGTTTGTTCACTGGCACTGAAGCAGCTGCACCTGGCTTCTGGCTGTGGCAGCCTGGCCGGACGGTGCGGCTCTAGGGCATTATCATTGCCGGGGACTATCAGTGTGTGTCACGGTTAGTTGGATTAGGAGGATAATTTAATTTTAATATAAACAAAGAATAGAGTATTTTTTATTTTTCCTTCAGAGTTCACTTATATTTTAATGATGGCATTAAGAACATTGGATATCCTTTTTTTGTTTATTTTGGTTGTATTTTATTGTTTTAAAACCACTTATATAAAATACATGTAAGTGTTGCAAGACTCTGTTATTGAGTTCTGTTATAATACTCTTGGCTAAAGAAACTGTTTTAGGGATGCAGGTAAAATGATAGTTACAATAATAAATCATGAGAGACAGTGACTAAAATTGTAGCTGGTGTTCATAGAACCTAAAGTATTCCAAGAACCAGTTCATCTTAACTTCATTATTTTGAGTAATTTAAGAACCACAATTTTTCTGCCTAAAATAATTAATTATACAGTCCGAGACCAAAAAATAGTACCAACCTCAGGGTTTTGATAGGCTCAGAGTACAAGGAAGGCAGTTATGGCCCATTGAATGCTCTTTTGGATAAACTAATTTTAGAGAACAATAAAAACAAAGCTAAATAATTAAATAAGTAATTAAAATGTACTGATATTTTGCTTTCTGTATATCATGTTGCTGGTTTGTGTTATTCCTTTCCCCATAGAAAATCGTAAGTTTTTTGTTCGTTTATTAAACTTTGCCTTGTTGCTTAAAAAAAAAATTTTCATTGATGTATAATTTACATAAAATATGATGTACCCATATTAAGTGTACAGTTTGCATTTTGACAAAGTAACCACCACCACAATTAAGATATAGAACGTTTTCATCATTCCAAAAAGCTCTTTCATTTGTTGCTTTGCAGGTAATCCTTCCCCTTATATTGTCTCTGGCCTCAGGCAACCACAGATAATCCTTTGTCAGCACAGATTAGTATTAGGTTTGAGTGTCACAGAAATTCCTATAAATGTGGTCACACAATATGTTCTGTGTTTTTGTTCCTTGTTCTCTGCTGATGTTTTCAATAACTTTTGTATGTAAAATCTAATAGGCTGATCTTCAGAATGGTCTAAACAAGTGTGAAGTGAGTCATAGGCGAGCCTTCCATGGCTGGAATGAGTTTGATATCAGTGAAGATGAGCCACTATGGAAGAAGTATATTTCTCAGGTGAGATACTTTATTTGATCCTGTGCTGTGTATTTACATGTATTTTTGTTAGTGTGGTTGTTTACTTTTGTGAAGTTATTTATGAAGAAAGATAAAATTTTAAAGTTTTTTACCTACATTTTCCCACTTATTAGGGTTCACTGTTAAGTTAGAATTTTTATAATTTTTGACATGTACATCTTTAAGGGCCTATGTACATATTCATGAAGGTGGTATTACTAACAGTAGGGTTCCTTTACGGATGTCTAGCTTGTACTTTTTTATTATAGGAGTGCTAATTTTTCTTAAGGTAATATCAGCTTAGAAAATTAGTAAGAGTTAGGTAATTTGAATCCAGCGTGCCTGGGTATAGATTCCATCTTCTTTTCTTGCTCTATGATCTTTATTCTTCTGAGCCTTATCTATGACATAGGGATCAAACTCTTAGGATATAGTAAGCTATCGATAGTTTATAGGTATTTAAATTATATTTTATCAATATCTTAATCTTTTTTAGGAAGACTTATTGTGGGATTTTTTTCTTAGCTTGATAAAAAGTATGTTAGTGTGAAAAGTTACAAGAATCCTATTGCCAGTTTTCAACTAGCAGGGTTAGTTTGCCCCCAAAAAATCTTTTTAGTAAGTTGTTATCAATTGCTAATGCCTCTAACTTTCACGTTCTTTTTAAAAAAGATCTGTTTAGCTTTTCTAAAGGACCTTGCCTGTTAATGAGCCCAAATCTATCAGTCTTAACTTGGCAAATGAGTTTGACTAAAGCAGAAAAATTGAATTTTAAGAGATTAAAGGAATCTTGTATGTGCCTTGTTGTTATGGAATATTTTTATAAGTATTTATCACATTTCCACATCACCTAAAACTTGAGGAGGTTTACTTTGGATTCATAAATTATGATTTGAGTCACCACTAGGCAGTATGATTTAATGTCTTACTTTCTTGATCCTATTTCAAAGCTAGAGTATCTATATCATGGGATTGCTGTGAGAATGCATGCCAGCAATGTAGTTAAGCATAAGCAGTAATTAACAGTAAATATGAATTGTGAATCATAAAGCAGTGGGCCACTTTTTATTCCTCTCCAGAGAACACTGAATCTCTCGTTCTGCGAACAGCTGTCTGGAGCCTGCTGTCTGCATGGAGGTGTGCCTAGTGCTGTGGGCATGGTGTATTTTAGGGAGAAATAAGAGAGACCAATGGGCTGGCCTTGCCTGCATGGTGTAATGTAACAGCTACATTTTTAGAGGGTTTTATGGTTTACACAGTGCTTTAGTATACACTCTTGGTGAATCCTTAGCACAGTCTTTGGTATGAGGTATTCTTTTACCAGATGAGGAACCTGGGGCTTAAAGAGATTGAGGTCACACACAAGTGGCAGGAGCTGGATCCAAATCCAGGTCGCTGTGCCTCAGTTAAGTGTGGTTTGTGAGGCCTGACTCATGTGGCAATTGTAGTTTATTTCACTAGAGCAGTGATATTCAGTCCTCTACACATAGACTCACTTGGGATGCTTAAAAAGTACTAAAGCCTGGGCCCTACACCCAGAGAGTCCAACTTAATTGGTCTGGTGTGGACCTGGGCATTTGTAAGAAGCTCTTCCCATTATAGTGAGCTGTGACTGGGACCTCTGTGCCAGGGAGCGGCAGAGGGAGTGGGAGGCGCAGGCATCTGATCTCACAGCTGTGCTGTCCAGAGGCTGCAGGCTCTCTGCTGGGTGGGTCCTTTGTAACCCAGTTACTTTGTAGCTCATGTAGAGATTGGTGCCATTTTACCAGAGGGACAGTTTCTGGCTACAGATGTCTGGAAGCTGTAAGATGTCCAGTTGGAAGAATTTAGGGTGGCTTTAGCTTTGGCCATTTGAGTGCTGGATGATTGAAACGGTGCTGTCATCCTGTTTCTTTAGACAGTATTGTCTCTGCCAGAGAGGTTTTAGCGCAACCAGAGCTGGGGAGATCTTCAGCATCTTCTAAGGAGAGGATCCGACTATCTGCTTTTAACTGCCCCAGGACTGTTTCTCATGTGTGGTTCTACAGAACTGTAATCTGTACTAACTTACTTAGTATAGAAATGTTGAGGAATGTTTGAATCTCATGATTTAGATGTTCTACACAGTGTTTAACCTAAATCTTTAGCTAAAAATCATTTCCCACTTGTTCTACTTGAGTAGAAATTCAGAACAGCTTTGTTTATTAAATAAATACACTAAAAATATATGTGTACTGTAGGTATTGGTAAATACTTAGATTTAAAGTATTGATACTTAACATTCTCTTTTTTGGAAAAGTGGTGACTTTTAAATGTAGTTGTGTAAGTACTTTTTTTTGGTTGTTGTTAATTGAGGAGAAAGAGAAAAATCTCAACTAAATGTAGATTGTTGTAATTTCCCAGTCATGCTGCAGTAATTTATTTTCCTAAGGCTTTGCTGTGATGGAACACCACTGTCATTCACAAAAAGCTGTTCATTGCTGTTTGTTCTCATTTTCAGTTTAAAAACCCCCTAATCATGCTGCTTCTGGCTTCTGCAGTCATCAGTGTTTTAATGCGGCAGTTCGATGATGCTGTCAGTATCACTGTGGTAAGAAAAAGGACATTTTATTAACTGTTGGTTAGTCATATAAATTAGGATTGGCTTTTATTTTGGAGAATGAATTGAGAAATGCCTTAATGTTTCTTCATTTTTTTTGTGTATGCCCCAATTCTGCTTTTGGTTGATGTAATAACAAGTAATGTTTAAGGGTGTGTGATTGGCATGCATTAACAATCTGAAACTTTCACAGATATGAAATATTTTGTAATAATTTTCCAGCTAAACTTTGAATTTATTTTACTTAATAATTGAGAATATGACTGTGACCTAAAGTCTAATGTTTGTGAAATTAAAAATACCATAACTTAACAAACAATACATGGTATATTTACTATATAACAATTTATTTTTTCCAGCTAGGCTATTTTAGCATTCATTAAAAATTTCTTCATCTTTTTTTTTCTTGCTCCCCATTTTGTTGTAGTATTCAAAAGTAAGAGCAAGTACAAACATTGGTTAAAGGGAGCACCTTGTGCTTAAGAACGCAGTAGAAATTAACAGAGCTGCAAGTCTTAAACTCTTGCTTGTTTAAGACTCTCTGAGCACCCTAGTTAGTTATCATTTGTAGCTAAAACTATTTTCATAATGCTAAAATGTTGCTTGTCTTTTTGCTATAGATAGACATTTGCATCAGTGATGCCTAAGCAGTGGCGGGTAAAACTCTAAGAGTCTTGGCTTGAATCAAAATAATTCCACCAAAACGTACTAGTAGTCATTGTTTTCTTTCATAGTTTCTCTTAGGAATGTTATTGATAAAGCAGTAAAAATGAATTTTATCAAATCTTGATTCTTGAATCCTTGGTCCTTTAATATTCTGTGTAATGAAATGGGAAGAGGGCATAAAGGGACTTTTGTATATTGAAGTATGATGGTTGTCTCAGGAAAAGGTGATTAGCGTGAACTAAACTATGAATTAGCCTTTTACTTGAAAGAACTGTTAGACAACTATACTTATTAAGACTTGGATAATGCATACTTTTTTCCTGAAAGTGAGTGAAATGAGGCTATTACTTCAAGAAAAACAACTGACAGAATTTGTTGCCAATGATAAAATGCAAGCTTTCAAGTGATATTAGAATCTTGCAGAATATTTATGTACTGTGTACTGGGTAGCTTCCCAATATTTAAGACTTTATTCTAATGTAATCAATAATGATTTCAATGAATATGATTTTTTCTTTACTGTTATGAAATGTGTCAGCATTTAAAAGATTTGAATAAGCCAGTGAATATTTTCTTTTTTTTTTTAATTGAAGTATCATTGATATATACAGTCTTACATTGGTTCCAAGTGTACAGCACAGGGTTTCAGCAGTCATCCGTGTCATTAAGTCCTCACCCCCATTAGTGTAGTTACTATCTGTCAGCACAGGAAGATGTTAGAGAATCATTGGCGCTATTCTCCAAGCTGAACTACCACCTCTGTGCCCAAACGACATTATGATTGAGAATTTTTATGCCCCTTTATCCCCCTCACTCTCCCAACCACATGGTAAGCACTGGTCATTTCTCAGTGTCTATGAGTCTGCTGCTGTTTTGTTCATTTTGTATTGTTTTTTAGATTCCACAAATAAGTGAAATCATATGGTATATGTCTTTCTCTGCCTGGCTTATTTCATTTAGCATGATACCCTCTAGGTCCATCTATGTTTTTATATCAGCAGGATTTCTTTATTATGGCTGAATAATATTCCATTGTGTATATGTACTGCATCTTCTTTATCCATTCATCTGTTGATGGACACTTTGGTTGCTTCCATATCTTGGCTACTGTGAATAATGTGGCAATAAACATAGGGGAGAAAGAATCTTTTTGAATTGGGGATTTTGTTTTCTTATTTATTTTTATTACAGTGTCATTGATATACAATCTTATGAAGGTTTCACATGAACAACATTGTGGTTTCAACATTTATCCATATTATCAAGTTCTCACTGCCCCTCCTCCCCTGTTGTACTCACTGTCTATCAGTGCAGTAAGATGCTGTAGAGTCATTACTTGTCTTCTCCGTGCTATACTGCCTTCCCCGTGACCTGCCTATATTGTGAATCCCTAATTCCTCATCTCCCTCCCACCCACCCTCCTGAAACCCTCTCTGTTGGTAACCACTAGTCCCTTCTTGGAGTCTCAGAGCCTGCTGCTGTTTTGTTCCTTCAGTTTTGCTTGGTTTTTATACTCTACAAATGAGTGAAGTCATTGGTACTTTTCTTTCTCTGCCTGGCTTATTTCACTGAGCATAATATCCTCTAGTTCCATCCATGTTGTTGGAAATGGCAGGATTTATTTTTTTTCTTATTTTGGTATCAGTATAAAATCACATGAGCAACATTGTCATTACTAGATTCCCCCCGTTATCAAGTCCCACCACATACCCCATTACAGTCACTGTCCATCAGTGTACTAAGGTTATAGAGTCACTACTTGTCTTCTTGGTGCTATACTGCCGTCCTTGTGCCCCCCACACCCATGTTATGTGTGCTAATCGTAATGCCCCTTATTCCCCTTATCCCTCCCTTTCCACCCACCTCCCCCAATCCCTTTCCCTTTGGTAACTGTTAGTCCATTCTTGGGTTCTGTGAATCTGCTGCTGTTTTGTTCCTTCAGTTTTTGCTTTGTTCTTATTCTCCACAGATGAGTGAAATCATTTGGTACTTGTCTTTCTCTGCCTGGCTTATTTCACTGAGCAGAATGCCCTCTAGCTCCATCCATGTTGTGGAAATGATAGGATTTGTTTTCTTCTTATGGCTGAATAATACTCCATTGTGTATATGTACCACATCTTCTTTATCCATTCATCTATTGATGGACACTTAGGTTGCATCCATTTCTTGGCAATTTTAAATATTGCTACAAAAAACATAGGGATGCATATGTCTTTTTCAAACTGGGCTGCTGCAGTCTTAGGGTAAATTCCCAGGAGTGGAATTCCTGAGTCAAATAGTATTTCTATTTTTAGATTTTTGAGGAACCTCCATACTGCTTTCCACAATGGTTGAACTAATTTACATTCCCACCAGCAGTGTAGGAGGGTTCCCCTTTCTCCACATCCTCACCAACATTTGTTGTCTGTGTTTTAAATGATGGCCATCCTAACTGGTGTGAGGTGATATCTCATTGTGTTTTTTTTTGCATTTCCCTGATAGTTAGCGATGTGGAGCATCTTTTCATGTGCCTGTTGGCCATCTGAATTTCTTCTTTGGAGAAGTGTCTGTTCATATCCTTTGCCCATTTTTTAATAGGATTGCTTGCTTTTTGGGTGTTGAGGCTTGTGAGTTCTTTATATACTTTGGATGTTAACCCCTTGTTGGATGTGTCATTTACAAATATATTCTCCCATACTGTAGGATGTCTTTTTGTTCTGCTGATGGTGTCCTTTGCTGTACAGAAGCTTTTTAGTATGATGTAGTCCCATTTGTTCATTTTTGATTTTGTTTCCCTTGCCTGAAGAGATGCGTTCAGGAAAAAGTTGCTCATGCTCATGTTTATATTCAAGAGATTTAGCCTTTGTCTTCTTCTAAGAGTTTTATGGTTTCATGACTTACATTCAGGTCTTTGATCCATTTTGAGTTTACTTTAGGATTTCTTTTTATGGCTGAATAATCCATTGTGTGTATGTACCACATTTTTGTTATCCATTCATCTATTGATGGACACTTAGGCTGCTTCCATATCTTGGCTATTATAAATAGTGCAGTCATAAACATACAGGTGCATATGTCTTTTTGAATCCGGGTTCTTGTTTTCTTTTTCTTTTTCTTTTTTTTTTTACAATTTATTTTATTTTAGTATCATTAACCTACAATTACATGAGCAATAATGTGATGATTAAACTACCCCCTTCATCAGGTCCCCCCCACCAACCCTATTACAGTCACTGTCCATCAGTGTAGTGAGATGAGAATCACTACTTGTCTTCTCTGAGCAGTACAGTCCCCCCCGTGCCTCCCCACCCTATGTCTGCCAATCGTAATGCCCCTTTTACCCTCTTATCCCTCCCTTCCCGCCCTTCTTCCCCAGTCCCTTTCCCTTTGGTAACTGTTAGTCCATTCTTGGGTTCTGTGAGTCTGCTGCTGTTTTGTTCCTTCAGCTTTTTTTTTTGTTTGTTTTGTTTTGTTCTTATACTCCACATATGAGTGAGATCATTTGGTACTTGTCTTTTTCGGCCTGGCTTATTTCACTGAGCATAATACCCTCCAGCTCCATCCATGTTGTTGCAAATGGTAGGACTTGTTTTTTTCTTATTGCTGCGTAATATTCCATTGTGTATATGTACCACATCTTCTTAATCCATTCATCTACTGATGGGCACTTAGGTGCTTCCATTTCTTGGCTATTGTAAATAGTGCTACAATAAACATAGGGGTGCATCTGTCTTTTTGAAACTGGGCTGCTGCATTCTTGGGGTAAATTTCTAGGAGTGGGATTCCTGGGTCATATGGTATTTCTATTTTGAGTTTTTTGAGGAACCT
>JAQQAC010004778.1:3478812-3560658 GCA_029783875.1 Phataginus tricuspis | reverse complement strand
TGGGTCTGTTTTTGTGCCAGTACCAAATTGTCTTGATTACTGTGGCTTTGTAGTAGAGCTTGAAGTCAGGGAGCGTAATTCCGCCTGTTTGATTCCTCCTTCTAAGGATTGTTTTGGCTATTCGGGGTTTTTTCAGGTTCTATATGAATTTTAGAATTATTTGTTCCAGTTCATTGAAGAAAGCTGTTGGTAGTTTGATAGGGATTGCGTTGAATCTGTAGATTGCTTTAGGTAGTATTGCCATTTTGACAATATTTATTCTTCCTAGCCAAGAGCATGGGATGGATTTCCATTTGTTAGTGTCTTCCTTAATTTCTCCTAGGAGTGTCTTGTAGTTTTCAGAGTACAGGTCTTTCACTTCCTTCGTTAGGTTTATTCCTAGGTATTTTATTCTTTTTGATGCAATTGTGAATGGAATTGTTTTTCTGATTTCTCTTTCTGTTAGCTCATTATTAGTGTATAGGAAAACAACAGATTTCTGAGTGTTAATTTTATATCCTGCAACTTTGCTGAATTCAGATATTAGTTCTATTAGTTTTGGAGTGGAGTCTTTAGGGTTTTTTACATACAATATCATGTCATCTGCAAATAGTGACAATTTGACTTCTTCTTTACCAATCTGGATGCCTTGTATGTCTTTGTTTTGTCTGATTGCCGTGGCTAGGACCTCCAGTACTATGTTGAATAACAGTGGAGAGAGTGGGCACCCCTGTCTTGTTCCCGATTTTAGATGAAAAGCTTTCAGCTTCTCGCTATTAAGTATGATGTTAGCTGTGGGTTTATCATATATAGCCTTATGATGTTGAGGTACTTGCCATCTATACCCATTCTGTTGAGAGTTTTAATCAAAAATGGATGCTGAATTTTGTCAAATGGTTTTTCAGCATCTATGGAGATGATCATGTGGTTTTTGTTCTTCTTTTTATTGATGTGATGGATGATGTTGATGGATTTTCGAATGTTGTACCATCCTTGCATCCCTGAGATGAATCCCACTTGATCATGGTGTATGATCCTCTTGATGTATTTTTGAATTCGGTTTGCTAATATTTTGTTGAGTATTTTTGCATCTACGTTCATCAGGGATATTGGTCTGTAATTTTCTTTCTTAGTGAGGTCTTTGCCCGGTTTTGGTATTAGAGTGATGCTGGCTTCATAGAAAGAGTTTGGAAGTATTCCCTCCTCTTCTATTTTTTGGAAAAGTTTAAGGAGAATGGGTGTTATTTCTTCTCTATATGTCTGGTAGAAATCAGAGGTGAATCCATCAGGTCCGGGAGTTTTGTTCTTGAGTAGTTTTTTGATTACCGCTTCAATTTCGTTGCTGGTGATTGGTCTGTTTAGTTTTTCTGTTTCTTGTTTGGTCAGTTTTGGAAGGTTGTATTTTTCTAAGAAGTTGTCCATTTCTTCTATGTTTTCCAACTTGTTAGCATATAGATTCTCATAATATTCTCTTATAATTCTTTGTATTTCTGTGGGGTCTATCATTATTTTTCCTTTCTCATTTCTGATTCTGTTTATGTGTGTAGATTCTCTTTTTCTCTTAATGAGTCTGGCTAGGGGTTTATCTAGTTTGTTTATTTTTTCAAAGCGGGTTCTTGTTTTCTTTAGGGAAAAGTTACTCATGTTTATATTAAGATTTTTACTTATGTTTTCTTCTAAGAGTTTTATGGTTTCATGATTTACGTTCAAGTCTTTGATCCATTTTGACTTTACTTTTGTGTATGGAGTTACAATAATCCACTTTCATTCTCTTACTTGTAAGTGTCCAGTTTTGCCAACACCAGTTGATGAAGAGGCTCTCATTTCTCCATTCTGTACCTGTGGTTCCTTTGACGTATATTAATTGGCCATATATGCATATATTTGGCCATATATGCAGAATAGAGGGCTCTATTCTGTTCCATTGATCTGTGGGTCTGTTCTTGTGCCAGTACCAAATTGTTTTGATTACTGTGACTTTATAGTAGAGCTTGAAATTAAGGAGTGTAATTCCGCCAACTTTGTTCTTCCTTCTTAGGATTGCTTTGGCTCTTCAGGGTCTTTTTTGGTTCTGTGTGAATTTTAGAACTATTTGTTCTAGTTCATTGAAGAATGCTGTTGGAATTTGGTAGGGATTGCATAGAATCTGTACGTTGCTTTAGGCAGGATAGCCTTTTTGACAATATTAATTCTTCCTATCCATGAGCACAAGATAGATTTCCATTTATTGGTGTCTTCTTTAATTTCTCTCATGAGTGTCTTTTAGTGTTCAGGCTATGTAGTTCTTTCATCTCCTTGGTTAGGTTTATTTTTAAGTATTTTATTCTTTTTAATGCAATTGTAAATGGAGTTGTTTTCCTGATTTCACTTTCTCCTAGTTCATTGTTAGTATATAGGAATGCAACAGATTTCTGTATATTAATTTTTTATTCTGCAACTTTGCTGAATTCAGTTATTAGTTCCGGTAGATTTTGGGTGGATTCTTTAGTGTTTTTTACATACAATATCATGCCATCTACAGACAGTGACAGCTTAATTTCTTCCTTACCAATATGGATGCCTTTTATTTCTTTGTGTTGTCTGATTGCCGTGGCTAGGACCTCGAGTAAAAGTGGTGAGAGTGGGCAACAGTGTCCTGTTCCTGATCTTAGAGGAACAGCTTTCAGCTTTTTGGTGTTTAGTGTGATGTTGGCTGTGGGTTTGTCATATATGGGCTTTTGTTATGTTGAGGTACTTGTCCTGTATACCCATTTTTTTTTAGAGTTTTTATCATGAATGGATGTTGAATTTTGTTGAATGCTTTTTGAGCATTTATGGAGATCATGTGATTTTTGCCCTTTTTGTTGAAGTGGTGTATGATGTTGATGGGTTTTTGAATATTGTACCACTTTTGCATCACTGGAATAAATCCTAGTTGATCATGTTTTTGATGTATTTTTTAATTTGGTTTGCTAATATTCTGTTGTGTATTTTTGCATCTATGTTCTTCACATGTGTCTGTAATTTTTTTTTTTGTGGTGTCTTTGCCTGGTTTTGGTCTTAGAGTGATGCTGGCCTTGTAGAATGAGTTTAGAAGCATTCCCTCCTTTTCTACTTTTTGGAAAACTTAAAGGAGGATGAGTATTAGGGCTCCTGTAAATGTTTGATAAAATTCCGTGGTGATGCCATCTGGTCCAGGGGTTTTGTTCTTAGGTGGTTTTTGATTACCAATAAATTTCATTGCTGGTAATTGTTCAGATTTCTGTTTCTTCCTGGATTAGTATCGGAAGTTTGTGTTTTTCTAGAAACTTGTCCATTTCATCTACGTTGTCCAATTTCTTGGCATATAATTTTTCATAGTATTCTCTCATAATTCTTTGTATTTCTGTGGTGTCTGTTGTCTTTTTTGTTTTTTCATTTCTGATTCTATTTATGTGTTTAGACTCTCTTTTTCTCTTTATATGTAGGGCTGGGGGTTTATCTATTCTGTTTATTTTCTCAGTGAACCAGCTACTGGTTTCATTGATTCTATTGTTTTATTCTTCCCAATTTTATTTCTGCTCTGATCTTTATCATGCCCCTCCTTCTACTGACTTTAGGCTGCATTTATTCTTTTGTTTGTAGTTTCATTAATTGTGAGTTTAGACTGTTCATTTGGGATTGTTCTTCTTTCCTGAGGTAAGCCTTTATTGCTGTATACTTTCCTCTTATGACTGCCTTCGCTGCTTCCCACTGGGGTGTTGACCTATTTTTTTCATTTGTCTCCAGGTATTGCTTGATCTCTGTTTTTTATTTATTTTGTCATTGATCGATTGATTATTTAGAGCATGTTGTTAGGCCTCCATGTGTTTGTGGGCTTTTTTGTTTTGTTTGCATAATTTCTAGTTTCTTACTTTGGTGGTCTGAGAAGCTGGTTTGTACAGTTTCAATTTTTTTGAATTTAGTGAGACTCTCTTTATGGCCAATATGGGATCTATTCTGGAGAACCTCCCCTGTGCACTTGAGAAGAATGTATATCCTGGCGCTTTTGGGTAGAGTGTTCTGTAGATGTCTGTTATGTCCATCTATTCTAATATATTGTTCAGTACCTCTGTCTCCTTACTTATTTTCTGTGTGGTTGATCTATTGGTGTGAGTGGTGTGTTGAATTCTCCTAAAATCAATGTGTTGCATTGTATCCCCCTTTAATTCTGTTAGTGTTTGTTTCATATAGGTAGGTGCTCCTTTGTTGGGTGCACAGATATTTATAATGGTTATGTCCTCTTGTTGGACTGACTCCTTTATCATGTAATGTCCTTCTTTGTCTCTTGTTCCTTTCTTAATTTTGAAATCTGCTTTTTCTGATAGAAGTACTGCTACTCCTGCTTTTTTCTTGCTATTATTTGCATGAAATATCTTTTTCCAGGGGATTTTGTTTTCATTGGCTACATTCCTAGAAAGTGGAATTATTGGGTCATATGGGATTTCTGTTTTAGTTTTTTTGGAACCTCCATACTGCTTTCTATAGTGGCTGCACCAATTTACATTCGTACCTACAGTGTAGGAGGATTCCCTTTTCTCCACTTCTTTGCTAACACTTGAGATTTTTGTCTTTTGGATTGTGGGCATTTTTGTTGGTATGAGGTGATATCCCATTGTGGTTTTGATCTTCATTTCCCTGATGATCAGTGATGTGGAGCATCTTGTCATGTGTCTGTTGGCCATCTGTATTTCTTTTTATTTTTTATTTTATTTATTTATTATTTTTTATTAAGGTATTATTGATATACACTTTTACAAAGGTTTCACATGAGAAAACAATGTGGTTAACTACATTCACCCATATTATCGTGTCCCTCCCCATACCCCATTGCAGTCACTGCCCATCAGTGTAGTAAGATGCCATAGAGTCACTATTTGCCTTCTCTGTGCTACACTGTTTCCCTGTGATCCCCCTCCCCCAACACCATGTGTGCCAATCATAATACCCCTTAATCCCATTCTCCCTCCCTCCCCACCTGCCCTTCCCACCCCTCCCCTTTGGTAACCTCTAGTCCCTTCTTGGAGTGTGAGTCTGTTGCTGTTTTGTTCCTTCTCTTTTGCTATGTTGTTAAACTCCAAAAAGTGAGGGAAATCATTTGGTGCTTGTCTTTCTTTTACTGGCTTGTTTCACAGAGCATAATGTCCTCCAGCTCCATCCATGTTGTTGCAAATGGTAGGATTTGTTTTCTTCTTATGGCTGAATAGTATTCCATTGTGTGTATGTACCACATCTTCTTTATCCATTCATCTACTGATTGTATTTCCTCTTTTTAGAAATGACTGTTGAAGTCCTCTGCCCATTTTTTACTTGGATTATGTGGGTTGTTTTGGTGTTGAGGTGTATGAATTCTTATATATTTTGGATGTTAACCCCAAAGGATAAATTCTTTACATATATATTCCCCCATACTGTAGGTTTCCTGCTGATAATATCTTTTGCTGTATAGAACCTTTTTAATTTGATGTTGTTCCACTTGTTCATTTTTTATTTGTTTCCCTTGCCTAGGAAAAAATTGCTCATGTTTATGTTCAAGAGATTTTTGCCTATGTTTTCTTAAGAGTTGTATGGTTTCATGTCTTACATTTAGGTCTTTAATCCATTTTGAGTTTACTTTTGTGTATGGTGTTATGGAGTAATCTAGTTTCATTCTCTTGCATGTAGCTGTCCAGTTTTCCCGACACCATTTATTGATGATACTGTCTTTTCCTGATTGTGTATTCATGCTTTCTTTATCGTATATTAATTGAGCATATATACATGGATATATGTATATCAGGGCTTTCTAGTCTGTTCCATTGATCTGTGTGTCTGTTGTTGTGCCAATACCATACTGTTTTGATTACTGTACCTTTGTAGTATAGCTTGAAACAGGGAGCATGATTCCCCCAGCTTTATTTTTTTATTTCAGGATTGCTTTGGCTACTTGGGGTTTCTTGTGGTTCCATATGAATTGTAGAATCATTTGCTCTTGTTCAGTGAAAAATGCCTTTGGTATTTTGATAGGGATTGCATTGAATCTGTAAACTGCTTTGGGCAGGATGGCTATTTTGATCATATAAATTCTTGTATCCATGAGCATGGGATAGATTTCAATTTATGTGTTCTTTATTTTCTCCCATTTGTGTCTTATAATTTTTGGAGTACAGGTCTTTCGCCTCCTTGGTTAGGTTTATTCCTAGATATTTTATTCTTTTTCATGCAATTGTAAATGGAATTACTTTCTTGATTTCTTTTTCTGCTAGTTTGTTATTAGTATATAGGAATGGAACAGATTTCTGCACATTAATTTTGTATCTTATGACTTTGCCGAATCCAGTTATTAGTTGTAATAGTTTTATGGTGGAGCCTTTAGGGATTTATATATATATATATATGTCATGTTCAAATAGTGACAGTTTAATGACTTCCTTACTGATTTGGATTCCTTTTAGGCCTTTGTGTAGTGTGACTGCTGTGGCCATGTACAGTAGTATGTTGAATAAAATTGTTGAGGATGGACATCCTTTTCTTGTTCTTGGTCTTAGAGGAAAAGTTAAAGGTTTTTCACCATTGAGTATTGTGTTAAGTGTTAGCTTGTATATGGCCTTTATTTTGTTGAGGTACATTCCCTCTATACCCTTTTTGTTGAGAGTGTTTATCATGAATGGATGTTTAAGTTTGTCAAGTGCTTTTTCACCATCTTTTGAGATGATCATATAGTTTTCATCCTTCTTTTTGTTATATGGTGTATTACTATTTTGATTGCTTTTTGAATAATTGTACCATCCTTGCTCCCTGGAATGAATCCCACTTGGTTGTGATGGATTATCCTTTTATTGTATTTTTGAATTTGGTTTGCTAATATTTTGTTGAGGATTTTTGTGTAGGTGTTCATCAGGGATATTGGTTATAATTTTCTTTTTTGTAGTGTCTTTGTCTGGATTTGGTATTAGAATGATGCTTGTCTTATAGAAGGAGTTTGGATATATTCCCTCCTGTACTGCTTTTTAGAATGCTTTAAGAAGGGTGGGTATTAGCTTCTCTTTAAATGTTTTGTAGGATTCACCTGTTAAGTCATCTGGGACTGGAGTTTTGTTTGTTGTGAGTTTTTTCATTACCAGTTCAATTTCATTACTGGTATTTGGTCTGTTCAGAATTTCTGATTTTTCCTGGGTCCGTTTTGGAAGGTTGTATTTTTCTAGGAAGTTGTCCATTTCTTCAGTGTTGTCCAATTTATTGGCATATAATTTTTCATAGAATTTGCTGATAATCTTTGTGTTTCTGTTGTGGCTTCCGTTGTGACTATTCCTTTTTCATTTCTGCTTTTATTTGTGTACTGTCTTTTTGATAGGTCTTGTTAGTTTTTTTTTTGTTTTTTCTCAAAGAACCAGCTCTTGGTTACTCTGAATTTTTTTCTATTGTTTTCTTTTTCTCTATCTTATTTGTTTTTGTTTCAATCTTTATTATGTCCCTCCTTCTACTAACTTTGGGTTTCATTTGTTCTTTTTCTAGTTTCTTTGTGAGTCCAGACTGTTTTGGGATTGTTCTTATTTCTTGTTTCTATATTTTTATGTACTTCTTTTTTAGTACTGCTTTTTGGCCTCCCAAAATATTTGGGCTACTGTTTTTGTTTTCAATTGTCTACATGTATTGCTTGATTTATGTTTTAAGTTGGTCATCAATCCATTGACCATTTAGTAGCAGCATCTTGTTCATCCTCTCTGTGTTTGTAGGCTTTTTTGTTTTCTTTTTGTAATTTATTTCTAGTTTCATACCATTGTGGTCTGAGAAGTTGCTTGATACTATTTCAATCTTTCAGAATTTATTGAGGCCCTTTTTTGCCCTAGTATTTGATCTATTCTGGAGAATGTTCCAAATGGGCTTGAGAAATACATGTATCCTGCTGCTTTTCAGTGGAGTGTTCTGTAAATATCTGTTAGTCCATCTTTTCTAATGCATTATTCAGTGCCTCTGTCTCCTTACTTATTTTCTGTCTGGTTGGTCTGTCTTTTGGTGTGAGTGGTGTTTTGAAGTCTCCTAAAATGAATGTGTTGTATTCTATCCCCTTTAATTCTGTTAGTATTTTTTTTCACATTTTTAGGTGCTCCTATTTTGGGTTCAAAGATAATTTATAATGGTTATATCCTGTTGTTGGACTGACCCCTTTATTATTACATAATGTCCTTCTTTGTCCCTTGTTCCTTTCTTTGTTGTGAAATCTATTTTTGATATAAGTACTGCTACTCCTTTTTTCTCCCTATTATATGTATGAAATATCTTTTTCCATCTCTTCCCTTCCATTCTGTTTATCTTTGGGTCTGAAATGAGTCTCTTATAAGTAGCATATCGATGTGTCTTGTTTATCCGTTCTGCCACCTGTGTCTTTCAATTGGTGCATTCAGTCCATTTATATTCAGGGTAATTAATTATTGATAGATATGTACTTACTGCCATTTTGACATTTTATTAATTGTTTTCTGGTTGTTTTTATTGCTCTTCTTTGTTCCTTTTCTCCTCTCTTATACTCTTATCTTATTATTGATGGTTTTCTTTTGTGTCATGATTGAATTTCTCTTTTAATTTTTTGAGTATCTATTATAGGCTTTAGATTTTTCGTTACCATAAGGCTCAAGGATAGCTTCCCAATGATATAACTGTCTATATTAAGTTGATGGTTGATGTGTTTTAAACACTGTCTTAACGTACTTCTTGTTTCTTCTTCCTCTTCAACTCTTTATGTATTAGATGTCATAATCTGCATTTTTTGTGTGTCCTTTGACTGAATTAGTGTATAATTTGTTTTACTACTTTTGTTTTAATTTTGTATCTTGGTAATTAGTTCATCTACTACTTTTACTGTGGGTTTATGTTCACTGGTAAGAACTATTTAGGCTTAGGAATATTTCCATCTATAGCAGTCTCTGTAACATATCTTGTAATGCTTTTGTAGTGGTTATAAATTCCTTCAGCCTTTGTTTATCTGGGAAATATTTAATCTTTCCTTCAAATTTAAATGATAATCTTGCTGCATGGGGGATTCTTGGTTAAAAGTCCCTCTGTTTCAGTAAATTAAATATTTCATGTCACTCCCTTCTGACCTGTAAAGTTTTTGCTGAGAATTCTGCCCATAATCTGATGGGGTTTCCCTTATAAGTAAGACATTTTTTTTCTCTCTGTCTGATTTCAATACTCTCTCATTATCCCAGTCTTTTTCATTTTATTTATTATATGTCTTGGTGTTATCTTCATGGGGTTCCTTATGTTAGGGGCTCTCTGTACTTTCATGACCTGCGTGTCTATTTCCTTCCTCAGATTGGGGAAGTTTTCAACAGTTATTTCCTCAGTGAGACTTTTGCTTTTTTGTCTGTCTCTTTCTGGTACACCTATTATGTGAACAGTGTTTTGTTTGGAGTTGTCACAAAGCTCTTAGCATTCTTTTGTTCCTCAATATCCTTTTTTCTCTCTGTTCCTCAGATTCGTTGTGGTATTTGGTCTGTAATTTCCATCTCATTGGCTCCTCTACTTGCAGTAATCTATTATTCATTCCCTTCACTATATATTTCATTTCAGTTCCTCTATTCTTCTTCTCTGAGTGCTCTTTCTCAGTTCTTCTTTATGTTGTGTTCCTCCTTGAGATCTTCAGTACTTTTCCACACATTAGTGAGCATGTTTACAACTGTTACTTTGAAATCTTTATCAAGAAGATTGGTGATCTCCATTTCATTTGCCCTTTCTGGTGTCTTGCCCTGTAGTTTTGTTTGGAACATATTCCTTTGCTGCCTCATTTTGTCAGTGTTTCTGTGTTTCTTCCTTTGTTTTTTGATGGATCTGCTATGCTTCCTGGTCTACAGAGTAATGGCTTTATGAAGAAGGCATTCTGTGGTGTTCAGAAGCTCAACATCCTTTGCTTTCCAGTGCCCAGTTCTCCTTTGCAATGAAACCCCAGTTGCTGTTGGTGGGCAGTGGGTGGGGCTGCTTTTCTGTATGTTTGAAGGCAGTGGTCTAAGTCTGCTGCACCAGGCATTTTGCCTCAAACAGCCCGTTGTGCGCCCACCAATGGTGTTTCTGCCAGGATCGTTGTGGGTGGAGTTGCCTCCATCTTGTCTTGTAGTTATGGTGGGGCTGCTGGGCTAACAGGATGTGCAGCCATCACAATGCACTGACTGAAGGCGATAGGAGTGCTAGAAGCTGGCTCCCGGAGGCGTCTCCACAAGGGGCAGGAGTCTCAGACTCCTTGAGAGCTCCAACTCTCCCTGGTGTCCAGCCCCGTTAATTGTCAAAGCCCAGTGCAATGTGGACTGGTGTTTCTCGAGCACATCTCTAGGGCCAGGTGTGCAGAATTCCTGAGCGCTTTTTCCCTCCCCACTCCATTCCTCTTTGTCTCACTTATGGGCTGGGATGGGCACACAGCTTGGATCTGAATCAGCTGTGGTCCTGCTGCTTTACTGTTTTCTGTGTGATTTTCTGTATTTTACCAGGTGTGCGTGGTCTCTTCTGCAGTCTTCATGTTGTTTTCAGAGTTACTTGTATTTGCTAGAGTTGCTTGCTCAGCATGAATGTGTTTGTGAGGAGGTTTCTGCCTTACTTTCTAGTCTGCCATCTTTTTTCCCCTCCCATTCAATATTTTCTAAATTACTACTGTATGATAATTACAAGTTTCAGTGATTAAAGATACATTGAAAATGCAAGAGAGAGCAATGGATTTTAACATAACGGGTTATGAAAAGTTCATTGGCACAGTTTTAGATACTACATTGCAAATTACATTTTAAATAACTATAGCACTTTTCTAATTTTGTTGTAGCTAAGAAGAATATCAGTAATCATTTGAAAAAGCTTTAAAAGTACTCCTCCCTTTTCCAATATCTGCATGAGGCTGGATTTTCTTTATATATTCAGTTTAGTCAATATATTACAATAAATTTAAAGCAAAAGCAGATACAAAAATCCAGATTTCTAAGGCAGAAATTAAAGATAGAAAAATCGAAAACTGCCATTTTCTCAACAAGTTAAAAAAAATACACTTTTCATAAAAAAGTTAATGTGTTAATATGTAAGTGGACTTATTACTTTTTAGATGCATTAGTAAGTAGAAATTAAAACTGAGTAACTGAAAAAGAACTTAATACTAAATATCAGCAGATATAATCCACCTAAAGAAAAGCTAGTTTTCCATTTGTAAGAGCACCTGGCAGCTGTCCTGGGAGGCAGAGCACTGCCAGCGTCGGTGGTTGCCCCCCACACCGCAGAGCAGAATTGTAATTTCTTTCCCAGCTGATCTGAAAGCTTAGTGTCTGGTATCTTTGGATTGCAGATAGAGTCAGAAAAATAAAGTAGGATTAGCAGTTATTTCTGCAGTTAGAATATCTAATGTAAAAGGTTGTTCCTTTGTTTTGTTTAGGCAATACTTATCGTTGTTACGGTTGCCTTTGTTCAGGTGAGTAGTCTATTTTGCCTACATGAAAATGGCATTTTAGTTAATTGTTTAAAAATATTAAGGTGGCTTGTGGTAAAATCTGTAGTTATTGGGTGATGGTAATGTCAGTCAAAGCAGTTTATTCTGTTTCTGAAATAATTTCAGAAAGAAATCTCTCTAGGGAGGTTTGTGGGACTACATTGCCTTGATTTAGGTAGTGGCATGTAAAACTAGTTTTTTTTTTGATTGTGTGAAATATAACGGAAACAGATGGAAACAAAAAGCATAGTAATAGAAATAAAATCCAGCAATAGGTTTTTAAATACTTTCCTATTAAAAAATGGGGGTACAGTTTAAATCTCTTAGTCCTTCACAGAAGGGATGTTCTGTGATAGGGCTGCCACACATCACAGCTTGTTTAATGTATGTTTTTTCTGGGCAGAGTTACTCTATAAACTTTTACAGTTAGCATGAGCTTAAGTCCTCAAGAAATGTTGCTTGCAAATTGTCTTTGACTTCTCTGATCATTAAACATTAAATTTATCTTAATTATGATGCTCAATGATTTTAACTTTTAATGACTGAAAATTATATGCTCTTTGGATCCACTAACAAGTTTTCTTCATTTTCCTATAAATGACTTGGCCTTAGGTTTTATTGCATAACTAATAATAAAATGTAAAGTTTTAAATACCAAATATCACAATTGTTTGGTCACTATAATTTAACATTACTTAATAAGAGACAAGCTTTAGGAACATAACAGTGCAAGTGAAGAAAAAGATAAGAATTGTGAAATTTTAAAATAATGATTGATACCAGTATTTAAGTCTAAATGGAATGTGTTCATAGAAACATATATACTTGCATTTCTTTTTATGTATTTTTTCTTAATATTATATTCTGCTTATTTTTTTTAATAGGAGTATCGTTCAGAAAAATCTCTTGAAGAACTGAGTAAACTTATGCCACCAGAATGCCATTGGTATGAACCTTGTTTCTTGTATGGATTTCTATTCTTAAAAGTAGAAATAGAATGTGACTGGTACAGAATACATTGATTTGTCTAAACATAAGGTAGAAACACTAATCTGACATGAAAAATTCATGTTCTCCTGTGTAGGAAGTTGTACTGTAGTGACACTTTAAAGGTCTACTCTTGAAATTTGTGAGACATGGGTTTGTCCAAAAGGTGTTTTCGTGTGACTGTATGCTAAGCAATGCTGTGGGTGTGACAGTCAGACAGACTCAGGTGATTCAAAGCTTGTTTCGGTTTTCACATTTTACATTTGAACAACTGGTCAGTTTTTCCACTGCTTTTTTGTTACCTGAGCGTCTTAGTTACCAAGAGCACAAAAATAATTCTTTTCTTGGTTCCTGTATTTGACTTACCATCTTAGAAGTGCCAATGATACTGTGTATTTTCCCTCAGGAAAGGAGAGCCTATTGGAGAGAATTTTTAAAAATCAATGGCGTGGCCTTCCTTTTTTAGCCATGATTCTTTCTGTTTCATGTTACAGTGTTCGTGAAGGAAAACTGGAACATACACTTGCACGAGACTTAGTTCCAGGTGATACAGTTTGCCTTTCTGTTGGGGACAGGGTTCCTGCTGATTTACGCTTGTTCGAGGTAAGTTTGGTGTCTTAGTCTGTTGGGGCTGCTAACAAAGTACCATAGACTGGGTGTCTTATAAAGAACAGAAATTTTTGTTTCTCACAGTTCTGGAGTCTGGGAAGTCCAAGATCAAAGCCTGCAGGATTGCATTCTGGAGAGGGCCTTCTTCCTGGCTCACAGATGGCACCTTTTCACTGTGTCCTCTTGTGTGGAAGGGGCGAGGGATCTGCGTGATCTCTTTTATCTGAACTCTAATCCCGTTCATGAAGGTTCCACCCTCATCACCTAAGTACCTCTGAACAGTTACAACTCCTAATACCATCATCTTTGGGGGTTAGGATTTTAACATGAGTTTTGTTGGGGGTGGGTCACAAACATTCAGACCGTAGCATTTGGTGATCTATTTGTGAGATGTGAAAATACTAGGATGTAAATTAAAGGATAGACATTAGCAGTTTTAAGAAATAATACATCGTTGTTTTGAACAGTTGGTGTTCTAGTTTAAAAAGTGACATATATAAAGGTGTTTTTTCCCTCTCAAGATGCATCTATCTTTTCCATAGAGTCTTCTGAGGTGTCCACATCATGAACGAGCAGATCTTTATGGAAATATGTGAGGCACTGTGGGAGACACAAAGAGGATGTGATAGGAATCTTTTTTTTCTTTTCTTTTTTTAAATCCGTCCTTCCTTGTTTCCTTCCTTCTTTCCTTCCTTCCTTCCTTCCTTCCTCTCTCCCGCCCTTCCTCCCTCCCTCCCATCCTTCCTATACACCCGTATGAAGGTTTCACATGAACAAACATTGTGGTTACTACATTTACCCATATTATCAAGTCCACACACATACCCCAATGCAGTCACTGTCCATCAGTGTAGTAAGATGCTGCAGATTCACTGTTTGCCTTCTCTGTGCTACGCTGTTTTCCCCGTGACCCCCCACACCATGTGTACTAAACATAATACCCCTCAATCCCCATCTCCCTCCCTCCCAACCCGCCCGCCCCACACGCCTCCCCTTTGGTAACCACTAGTCCCTTCTTGGAGTCTGTGAGTCGGCTGCTATTTTCTTCCTTCAGTTTTGCTTTGTTGTTATACACCACAAATGAGGGAAATCATTTCGCACTTGTCTTTCTCCACCTGGCTTATTTCACTGAGTGTAAAATCCTCCATCTCCATCCATGTTGTTGTAAATGGTAGGATTTGTTTCTTTCTTATGGCTGAATAGTATTCCATTGTGTATATGTACCACATCTTCTTTATATATTCATCTACTGTTGGACACTTAGGTTGCTTCCATATCTTAGCTATTGTAAATAGTGGCTGCAATAAAAAGAGGGATGCATATGTCCTTTTGAGTCTGAGAAGTTGTATTCTTTGGGTAAATTCCAAAGAGTGGGATTCCCGGTTCAAATAGTATTTCTATTTTTAGTTTTTTGAGGAATCTCCATATTGCTTTACACAATGGTTGAACTAGCTTGCATTCCCACCAGCAGTGTAGGATGGTTCCTCTTTCTCCACATCCCCGCCAGCATTTGTTATTTATAGTCTTTTGCATGCTGGCCATCCTTACTGGTGTGAGGTGATATATCATTGTGGTTTTAATTTGCATTTCTCTGATGATTAGTGACATGCAGCATCTTTTCATCTGTCTGTTGGCCATCTGAATTTCATCTTTGGAGAATTGTGTGTTCAGATCCTCTGCCCATTTTTTAATTGGGTTATTTGATTTTTGGGTGTTGAGGCATGTGAGTTCTTTATATATTTTGGATGTTAACCCCTTGTCAGATATGTCATTTACAAATATAATCTCCCATACTGTAGGATGCCTTTTTGTTCTCTTGATGGTGTCCTCTGCTATAAAGAAGCTTTTTAGTTTGATGTACTCCCATGTGTTCATTTTTGCTTTTGTTTCCCTTGCTTGAGGAGATGCATTCAGGAAGAAGTTGCTCATGCTTATATACAGGAGATTTTTGCCTCTGTTGTCTTCTAAGAGTTTTATGGTTTCATGACTTACATTCAGGTCTTTGACCCATTTCGAGTTTACTTTTGTGTATGGGATTAAACAATAATCCAGTTTCATTCCCTTGCATGTAGCTGTTCAGTTTTGCCAACACCAGTTGTTGAAAAGGCTGTCATTTCCCCATTTCATGTCTGTGGCTCCTTCATTGTATATGAATTGACCATATATGGTTGGTTTTATATCAGGGCTCTCTAGTCTTTTTCATTGGTCTATGGGTCTGTTCTTGTGCCAGTATCAAATTGTCTTGGTTACTGTGGCTTTGTAGTAGAGCTTGAAGTTGGGGAGCATAATCCCCCCAACTTTATTCTTCCTTCTCAGGATTGCTTTGGCTATTCGGGGTCTTTTGTGGCTCCATATAAATTTTAGAGCAATTTGCTCTAGTTCATTGAAGAGTGCTGTTGGTATTTTGATGGGAATTGCATTGAATCTGTAGATTGCTTTAGGTAGGATGGCCATTTTGACAATATTAATTCTGCCTATACATGAGCATGGGATGTGTTTCCATTTATTGGTATCTTCTTTAATTTCTCTCATGAGTGTCTCGTAGTTTTCAGAGTATAGGTCTTTCACTTCCTTGGTTAGGTTTATTCCTAGGTATTGTATTTTTTTGATGCAACTGTGAATGGAATTGTTTTCCTGATTTCTCCTTTTGCCAGTTCATTGTTACTGTATAGGAATGCAACAGATTTCTGTGTATTAATTTTGTATCCCGCAACTTTGCTGAATTCAGATATTAGATCTAGTAGTTTTGGAGTGGATTCTTGAGGGTTTTTTATGTACAATATCATGTCATCTGCAAACAGGGACAGTTTAACTTCTTCCTTGCCAATCTGGATGCCTTTTATTTCTTTGCTTTGTCTGATTGCTGTGGCTAGGACCTCCAGTACTATGTTGAATAGAAGTGGGGAGAGTGGGCATCCTTGTCTTGTTCCCGATCTTAAAGGAAAAGCTTTCAGCTTCTGACTGTTAAGTATAATGTTGGCTGTGGGTTTGTCATATATGGCCTTTATTATGTTGAGGTACTTGCCCTCTATACCCATTTTGTTGGGAGTTTTTATCATGAATGGATGTTGAATTTTGTCAAATGCTTTTTCAGCATCTATGGAGATGTTCATGTGGTTTTTGTCCTTTTTTGTTGATGTGGTGGATGATGTTGATGGATTTTGGAATGTTGTACCATCCTTGCATCCCTGTAATAAGTCCTACTTGATCGTGATGGATGATCTTTTTGATGTATTTTTTAATTCGGTTTGCTAGTATTTTGTTGAGTATTTTTGCATCTGTGTTCATCAGGGATATTGGTCTGTAGTTTTCTTTGTTTGTGGGTTCTTTGCCCGGTTTTGGTATTAGGCTGATGCTAGCCTCATAGAATGAGTTTGGAAGTATTCCCTCCTCTTCTACTCTTTGGAAAATGTTGAGAAGGATGGGTGTTAGGTCTTCACTAAATGTTTGATAAAATTCAGTGGTGAAGCCATCTGGTCCAGGAGTTTTGTTCTTAGGTAGTTTTTTGATTACCAATTCAATTTCATTGCTGGTAATTGGTCTGTTCAGATTTTCTTTTTCTTTTTGAGTCAGCCTTGGAAGGTTTTATTTTTCTAGAAAGCTGTCCATTTCTCCTAGGTTATCCAGTTTGTTAGCATATAATTTTTCATAATATTCTTTAATAATTCTTTGTATTTCTGTGGTGTCCATAGTGATTTTTCCTTTCTCATTTCTGATTCTCTTTATGTGTGTAGACTCTTTTTTTTTCTTGATAAGTCTGGCTAGGGGTTTATCTATTTTGTTTATTTTCTTGAAAAACCAGCTCTTGGTTTGATTGATTCTTTCTGTTATTTTATTCTTCCCAATTTCATTTATTTCTGCTCTAATCTTTATTATATCCCTCCTTCTACTGACTTTGGGCCTCATTTTTTCTTTTTTTTCTAGTTTCATTAATTGTGAGTTTAGACAGTTCATATGGGATTCTTCTTCTTTCGTGAGGTTGGCCTGTATTGCAATATACTTTCCTCTTAGCACGGCCTTTGCTGCATCCCACAGATTTTGCAGTGTTGAATTATTGTTATCATTTCCATATACTGCTGTATGTCTGTTTTTACTTGGTCATTGATCCATTGGTTATTTAAGAGCATGTTGTGAAGCCTCCATGTGTTTGTGAGATTTTTCATTTTCTTTGTGTAATTTATTTCTAGTTTCATAGCTTTGTGGTCTGAGAAACTGATTGGTACAATTTAAATCTTTTTGAATTTACTGAGGCTCTTTTTGTGGCCTAGTATATGATCTATTCTTGAAAATGTTCTATGTGTACTTGAGAAGAATGTGTATTCTGCTGCTTTTGGGTGTAGAGTTCTGTAGATGTCTGTTAGGTCCATCTGTTCTAGTGTGTTGTTCAGTGCCTCTGCCTCCTTACTTATTTTCTGTCTGGTTGATCTGTCCTTTGGAGTGAGTGGTGTGTTGAAGTCGCCTAGAATGAATACATTGCCTTCTATTTCCCATTTCAATTCTGTTAGTATTTTTTTCACCTATGTAGGTGTTCCTTTGTTGGGAACAAAGATTCTCATAATGGTTATATCTTCTTGCTGGATTGACCCCTTAATCATTATGTAATGTCCTTCTTTGTCTCTTGTGACTTTCTTTGTTTTGAAGTCTATTTTTTCTGATACAAGTACTGCAACTCTTGCTTTTTCTCCCTATTAGTTGCATGAAATATCTTTTTCCATCTCTTCACTTTTAGTCTGTGTATGTTTTTGGTTTTAAAGTTAGTCTCTTTTAGGCAGCATATAGATGGGTCTTGTTTTTTTATCCATTCAGTGACTCTGTTGTTTGATTGGTACATTCAGTGCCTTTACATTTAGGGTGATTATCGATAGGTTATGTACTTATTGTCATTGGAGGGTTTAGGTTTGTGGTTACCAAAGGTTCAAGGTTAACTTCTTAACTGTCTAAGAGTCTAACTTAACTCAGTTAATATGCTATTACAAACACAATCTAAAGGTTCTTTTTTTCTCCTTTTTTTTCCTCCTCCATTCTTTATATATTAGGTATCATATTATATACTCTTTGTGTATTGACATTGGGGATAGTTGGTTTAATTTTGCTTTTGCTTAATAAATTAACTGTTCTACTTTCTTTACTGTGATTTTATTACCTCTGGTGACAGCTATTAAGCCTTAGGAACACTTCCATTCCTTCAAAATACAATGAACATAGAGATGGTTTGTGGGAGGTAAATTCCCTCAGGTTTTGCTTATCTGGAAATTGTTTAATCCGTCCTTCAAATTTAAATGATAATTTTGCCGGATAAAATATTCTTGGCTCAAGGCCCTTCTCTTTCATTGCATTAAATATATCATGCCACTCCCTTCTGGCCTGTAAGGTTTCTGCTGAGAAGTCTGATGATAGCCTGATGGGCTTTCCTTTGTATGTGATCTTTTTTCTCTCTCTGGCTGCTTTTTATAGTCTGTCCTTATCCTTGATCTTTGCCATTTTAATTACTATATGTCTTGGTGTTGTCTTCCTTGGGTCCCTTGTGTTGGGAGATCTGTGCACCTCCGTGGCCTGAGATACAATCTCCTTCCCCAGTTTGGGGAAGTTTTCAGCAATTACCTCCTCAAAGACACTTTCTATGCCTTTTTATCTCTCTTCTTCTTCTGGTATCCCTATAATGCGAATATTGTTCCATTTGGATTGGTCACAGAGTTCTCTCAATATTCTTTCATTGTTAGAGTTCCTTTATTCTCTCTGTGCCTCAGCTTCTTTGTATTCCTCTTCCTTAATTTCTATTTCATTTGTCTTTTTTCCACTGTATCTAATCTGCTTTTAATACCCTTCATTGTGCTCTTCAATGATTGGATCTCCGACCAGAATTCATTCCTGGGTTCTTGAATATTTTTCTGTACCTCCATGAGCATGTTAATGATTTTAATTTTGAACTCCCTTTCAGGAAGATTCATGAGGTTGATTTCATTTGAATCTTTCTCAGAGGTTCTATTCTTAATTTTACTTTGAACCAGGTTTCTTTGGCATTTTATATTTGTATATGACGCCCTCTAGTGCCCAGAAGCTCTACTCTCCGGTTGTCGGGGGTCACAGGGGAGAGGTATTGGTGCCTGGGGGAAGGAAAGAGCTGTTTCCTGCTTCCCGGCTACTATGCCTGCCTCCACTCCCAGAACCAGTGGGCTGAGCACACAGGTATAAGCCACTATGCTTTGCGTTTGTAGTTGCTGTAGACAGATCTTCCTTCTGGCTGGCCTAACCCCAGTGAAGGGTTTGCTGGTTTGCGAGCCAGGTGGGGCTGGCCGGGAGAAAGGCACAGTAGGCCGCGTGTCATGGAGGGTTCCTTCGAGTTGTGTAACCCGCCAGGGAGCTGGAGCATCTGAAGATTGAAATAATTCCCAACCTGCTGGGCAGAGTGCACCCAGACAATTTTGTGTACCTGTCCTTTCTCCTGAGCAGTAAGCTCTGTGCAATCCTTGCCTCTTTAGTAGCCCTCTTGCTGATGGGAAGTCTCTCAGACTGCCCACCTTTTTTTTTTTTTATAATTTCTTTTGGTATCATTAATCTACAATTACATGTTCAATATTATGGTGATTAAAATACCCCCTTCATCAGGTCCCGCCCACCAACCCCATTACAGTCACTGTCCATCAGCGTAGTGAGATGCTATAGAATCACTACTTGTCTTCTCTGAGTTGTACAGCCCTCCCCATGCCCACCAAACATTACTTCTGCTAATCGTAATGCCCCCCTTTTTCCCCCTTATCCCTCCCTTCCCACCAATCTTCACTAGTCCCTTTCCCTTTGGTAACTATTAGTCCGTTCTTGGGTTCTGTGAGTCTGCTGCTGTTTTGTTCCTTCAGTTTTTTTTTCTTTGTTGTTATACTCCACAGATGAGTGAAATCAGTTGATACTTGTCTTTTTTGGCTTGGCTTATTTCACTGAGCATAATACCCTCTAACTCCATCCATGTTGTTGCAAATGGTAGGATTTGTTTTCTTCTTATGGCTGAATAATATTCCATTGTGTATATGTACCACATCTTCTTTATCCATTCATCTACTGATGGACCCTTAGGTTGCTTCCATTCCTTGGCTGTAGTGTAAATTGTAAATAGTGCTGTGATAAACATAGGGGTGCATATGTCTTTTTCAAACTGGGCTGCTGCAGTCTTAGGGTAAATTCATAGGAGTGGGATTCCTGGGTCAAATGGTATTTCTATTTTGAGTTTTTTGAGGAACCTCCATACTGCTTTCCACAATGGTTGAACTAATTTGCATTCCCACCAGCAGTGTAGGAGGGTTCCCTTTTCTCCACATCCTCGCCAACATTTGTTGTTGTTTGTGTTTTGGATGTTGGCCATCCTCACTGGTGTGAGGTGATATCTCATTGTGGTTTTAATCTGCATTTCTCTGATGATTAGTGATGTGGAGCATCTTTTCATGTGCCTGTTGGCCATCTGAATTTCTTCTTTAGAGAAGTGTCTATTCATGTCCTCTGCCCATTTCTTAATTGGATTATTTGCTTTTTGTTTGTTAAGGTGCGTGAGTTCTTTATATATTTTGGATGTCAACCCCTTATCAGATACGTCATTTATGAATATATTCTCCCATACTGTAGGATGTCTTTTTGTTCTACTGATGGTGTCCTTTGCTGTAGAGAAGCTTTTCAGCTTGATATAGTCCCACTTGTTCATTTTTGCTTTTGTTTCCCTTGCTTGTGGAGATATGTTCATAAAGAAGTTGCTCGTGTTTATGTTCAAAATATTTTTGCCTATGTTTTTCTAAGAGTTTATGGTTTCATGACTTACATTCAGTTCTTTGATCCATTTTGAGTTGACTTTTGTGTATGGGGTTATTCATTCTCTTACATGTAGCTGTCCAGTTTTTCCAACACCAGCTGCTGAAGAGGCTGTCATCTCCCCATTGTATATCCAAGGCTCCTTTATCAAATATTAATTGACTGTATATGTTCGCGTTAATGTTTGGGTTTTCTATTCTGTACAGTGGCTTTGTAGTAGAGCTTGAAGTCAGGGAGCGTAATTCCCCCTGTTTTATTCCTCCTTCTCAGGATTACTTTGCTATTCGGGGTCTTTTCTGGTTCCATATGAATTTTAGAATTATTTGTTCCAGTTCATTGAAGAAAGCTGTTAGTAGTTTGATAGGGATTTCGTTGAATCTGTAGATTGCTTTAGGTAGTATAGCCATTTTGACAATATTTATTCTTCCTAGCCAAGAGCATGGGATGCATTTCCATTTCTTAGTGTCCTCTTTAATTTCTCTTAGGAGTGTCTTGTAGTTTTCAATGTACAGGTCTTTCACTTCCTTGGTTAGGTTTATTCCTAGGTTTTTTATTCTTTTTGATGCAATTGTGAATAGAATTGTTTTTCTGATTTCTCTTTCTGTTAGTTCATCATTAGTGTATAGGAAAGCAACAGATTTCTGTGTGTTAATTTTGTATCCTGCAACTTTGCTGAATTCAGATATTAGTTCTAGTAGTATTGGAGTGGAGTCTTTAGGGTTTTTTATGTACAGTATCATGTCATCTGCAAATAGTGATAATTTGACTTCTTCTTTACCAATCTGGATGCCTTGTATATCTTTGGTTTGTCTGATTGCCGTGGCTAGGACCTCGAGTATTATGTTGAATAACAGTGGAGAGAGTGGGCATCCCTGTCTTCTTCCCAATCTTAGATGAAAAGCTTTCAGCTTCTCGGTGTTAAATATGATGTTAGCTGTGGGTTTGTAATATATAGTCTTTATGATGTTGAGGTACTTTCCATCTATACCCATTTTGTTGAGAGTTTTTATCATGAATGGATGTTGAGTTTTGTCAAATGCTTTATCAGCATCTATGGAGATGATCAGGTGGTTTTTGTTCTTCTTTTTGTTGATGTCGTGGATGATGTTAATGGATTTTCGAATGTTGTACCATCCTTGCATCCCTGGGATGAATCCCACTTGATCATGGTGTATGATCCTCTTGATGTATTTTTGAATTTGGTTTGCTAATATTTTGTTGAGTATTTTTGCATCTACGTTCATCAGGGATATTGGTCTGTAATTTTCTTTTTTGGTGAGGTCTTTGCCTGGTTTTGGTGATGCTGGCTTCATAGAATGAGTTTGAAGTATTCCGTCCTCTTCTATTTTTTGGAAAAGTTTAAGGAGAATGGGTGTTATTTCTTCTGTATATGTCTGGTAGAATTCAGAGGTGAATCCATCTGGTCTGGGGGTTCTGTTCTTGGGTAGTTTTTTGATTACCGCTTCAATTTCGTTGCTGGTGGTTGGTCTGTTTAGTTTTTCTGTTTCTTGCTTGGTCAGTCTTGGAAGGTTGTATTTTTCTAAGAAGTTGTCCATTTCTTCAAGGGTTTCCAGCTTGTTAGCATATAGATTCTCATAATATTATCTTATAATTCTTTGTATTTCTGTGGGGTCTGTTGTTATTTTTCCGTTCTCATTTGTGATTCTGTTTATGTGTGTAGATTCTCTTTTTCTCTTAATGAGTCTGGCTAGGGGTTTATCTATTTTGTTTATTTTTTCAAAGAGCCAGCCCTTGGTTTCATTGATTTTTCTATTGTTTTATTCTTCTCAATTTTATTTATTTCTTCTCTGATCTTTATTATGTCTCTCCTTCTGTTGACTCTGGGTCTCATTTGTTCTTATTTTTCCAATTTCAATAATTGTTTCTTTAGACTATTCATTTGGGAATGTTCTTCCTTCTTTAAATAGGCCTGGATTGCAATATACTTTCTTCTTAGAACTGCCTTTACTGTGTCCCACAGAAGTTGTGGCTTTGTGTTGTTGTTGTCATTAGTCTCCATATATTCTTTGATTTCTGTTTTGATTTGGTCATTAACCCATTGATTAATTAGGAGAATGTTGTTAAGTCTCCATGTATTTGTGAGCCTTTTTGATTTCTTTCTAAAATTTATTTCTAGTTTTATACCTTTGTTGTCTGAGAAGTTGGTTGGTAGGATTTCAATATTTTTGACTTTACAGAGGTTCTTTTTTGTGGCCTAGTATGTGGTCTATTCTGGAAAATGTTCCATGTGCACTTAAGAAGAATGTGTATCCTACTGCTTTTGGGTGCAGAGTTCTGTAGATATCTGTTAGGTCCATCTGTTCTAGTGTGTTGTTCAGTGCCTCTGTGTCTTTACTTATTCTCTGTCTGGTTGATCTGTCCTTTGGAGTGAGTGGTGTGTTGAAGTCTCCTAAAATGAATGCATTGCTTTCTATTTCCTACTTTAATTCTGTTAGTATTTGTTTCACATATGCTGGCGCTCCTGTGTTGGCTGCGTATATATTTATAATGGTTATATCTTCTTGTTGGACTGACCCCTTTATCATTATATAATGTCCTTCTTTATCTCTTGCTACTTTCTTCATTTTGAAGTCTATTTTGTCTGATGCAAGTACTGCAACACCTGCTTTTTTCTCTTTGTTGTTGCATGAAATATCTTTTTCCATCCCTTCACTTTTAGTCTGTGTATATCTTTGGGTTTGAGGTGAGTTTCTTGTAAGCAGCATATAGATGGGTCTTGCTTTTTTATCCATTCTGTTACTCTGTGTCTTTTGATTGGTACATTCAGTCCATTTACATTTAGGGTGATTATTGATAGATATGTACTTATTGCCATTGCTGGCTTTAGATTCGTGGTTACCAAACGTTCAAGGCTTGCTTCTTTACTATCTAACAATCTAACTTAACTTTCTTTTTAAGTTATTGTGAACACTGTCTGATGTTTCTTTGTCTCTCCGTTCCTATTCTTTCTCCTTCATTTTTTATATATTAGGTATTTTATTCTTTGCCTTTGGTTAGTATTTGGATGGTCTGCTTTTTTGCTATGAGTTTTTTTTCTCTGCTGACATCTTTTTAGCCTTAGGGGTGCTTCTCTCTGGACAGTCTGTTTAAGATATCCTGTAGTGGTGGTTTATAAGAGGCAAACTCTGTCAACTTTTGTTTGTCTGGAAATTGTTTAATCCCTCTGTCATATGTAAATGACAGTTGTGCTGGATACAATATTCTTGGTTGAAGGCCCTTCTGTTTCATTACATTAAATATATTATGTCATTCTCTGGCCTGTAAAGTTTCTGTTGAGAAGTCTGATGATAGTCTGATGGGTTTTCCTTGGTAGGTGATCATTTTGTCTCTGTAGCTGCCTTTAATACTCTGTCTTTATCTTTGACCTTTGCCATCTTGATTATTATGTGTCTTGGTGTTGTCTTCCTTCGGTCCCTTGTGTTGGGAGATCTGTTGGCTTCCGTGTACAGCGAGACTGTTTCCTTCCCAAGCATGGGAAAGTTTTCAGCAATTATTTCTTCAAAGACACTTTCTATCCCTTTTTCTCTCTCTTTGTCCTCTGGTACTCGTATAATGTGAATATTGTTCCATTTGGATTGTCACACAGTTCTCTTAATATACTTTCATTCCTAGAGATCCTTTTATCTCTCTCTTCCTCAGCTTCTGTGTATTCCTGTTCTCTGATTTCTATTCCATTAGCAGTCTCTTGCATCTAATCCAGTCTGCTGTTAAGCCCGTCGATGGCTTGTCTGATTTCTGCATTGTCTTTCCTCACTTCCCTCACTTCCTCCCTCAGCTCTTGCACATTTCTCTGTAGATCCATCAGCATGGTTATGAGTTTTATTCTGAATTCTTTTTCAGGAAGACTGTGCATGTCCATCCGTTCAGGTTCCCTCTCTGGGGTTGTCTGGTGGTTGATTTTAGTCTGGACCATATTCCTCTGTCTTTTCATGGCTATAGAAGTGGTTGTTGGTAGTTGCCACATATGTCAGCTGGGCTCTTAATGACTTTAAAAAGGAGGGAAAAAAAAAGAAAAAAGAAAGAAAGAAAGAAAGAAAAAAAAGAAGAGAAAAAAGAAAGTGAAGAAAAAACAAAAAACAAAAAAACGCCCATCGGGAGTGGATTCTGTGGGGATGCTGTAGGTGGCGCTGTTGCTCCACTATTCCAGAGCCGTGGCCATGCCGCTTCGCAGGGCCCTTTATAGCTCTGGTTGGGGTGCGAACGAATGGGAAACTGTTGATCTCTGTAGGAAGTCTAAGTGTGGCCACCCTTTCCCAGTCACCACCTAAGGGGTCCAAAATTCCCCAGGACTCCCAGCGTGCTGGACTGAGTGTGCTGGGCGATCTGGTCCTCCGCTGGGCTCTTGTCTCTTTAAGAACACTGAAAAAAGTGTGCGCTTTTCTTCCTTTTTTTTTTTTCCTTCTCAGAGCCGGCTGCAAGCACCGTGGCGCATTCCCTGCTCAGATCCTGCACCCTCTGTCTCTCCAACCTCCGCTACACTGCACGATGTGTGTCAGTGCTCCCGCGCAGATCACTGGGGTGGTTATTTCGTGGGCCTGTACTTCCACTCCCTCCCGGGCTCTGAATCCTCTCCTCCCGCCGGTGTGCTGGGGTGGGGGTGTGCTTGGGTCTTGCAGGGTCGCGGCTCCGTATCTTAACCGCCTCGCGGGGTGCCGAGTCCTCTCAGGTGTAGCTGCACGCTGTGCGCTTTCCCGTGTATTCTGGTCTCTCTTTTAGGAATAGTTGTATTTGCTGTGTTTTCATAGATAAATATAGTGTTGGGAGGAGATTTCTGCCGCCCTGCTCACGCCGCCATCTTCCTGGAAGTCTTCACACACCTTGATTTTTATATTTTGATTTCTGAACTGTGTTGTCTCACTCACACCTCTACCAGAAAGCCTGAGGATGAATGAAGAGAAAGTGAAATAATCACCTTCCCTATTCATTAACAGACCTTCTGAAAGTTTAATGTTCAAACTTTTGGCTGGAAGGAATGGAGCTGACTGATGCTTTGATTTCCTTTTATTTTCTTACCGTTCTCTCTCAGGAATACAATGAATAAGTACCTCTAATATCTTTTTTCTCAGATAAATTAAGTTGCTACTTTGTTAAACTGTAGTAGGCTTGCCTAATTTATCAAGTACCACCCTTAGAAATGACCTCTTTCCCCTCACTCCCTCAAAACTACTTCCTGTGGAATCTTTTATAGTCACCATTAAGAGAAAACAACTTGTAATTAGGAAATATTCTTGTTCAACAGATAGTTGAGATCTATGCGGGTTGCTACCTTGTATTATTTAGACAAATTTCATTGATAAGTATTCTTGATAATTTAAGTTCTACAAATTTATAATTACAAACCAAAAGATAAGGGTCCAAAGTCTCTTTCTCTTCTGTATCAGTTTGTACACTAGGTAAGTTTGATTGCAATTGTGCTAAAAATGACATGCATCGTTTTGGTATGTGTCACATTATACACAATGCCTGTTAACATCCTTGTTGTGTGGGCCATACTTTCAGAAGCAAAACCAGGTCACATCTGTAGTGTTCTCCACCTACAAAATTAAGGGTTTTTTTTTGCATGTTTGAGTAGGTGACTACTGTTAGGAGTGAAGCAGAACTGAACCTGTTGCAGAGTTGGAGATAAGGACACTCATGAGGTGCATGGAAATATTTGTATACATTCTTGATTCTTACTAATGTACAATTGGGATAAATACAGTTGTGTATATATAGCAGGAAGAACTTTTTGAAAGTTGAGCCCAAAATGATGAAATGCTTTCTTTTTCAGAACCTTTTACACCGTTTATTCACACTCCCTTTCTGTTATAGTTGGTTTTAATCTGCTGAACATATTTTCAGAACTTTAAGATGTGGCAAAATTAGAAAACAATATTTAATTAAAAGAGTGGCGTTTTCTCTAGGTTAAGATAAGTCATGGCTGGTATCTCCTTTTCTCTAGTTGAATTTGGAAATTTAGGCTAATCTTGTCTCATGGTACAGCATTGTACTTTGCATGTTGGGTTTTGTTGACTTAACTTCCTTTTAAAATATGGTTGTACTGGTTGTGGTCTTCTGTCTTAGAGTAATGGATGTGATGAAAGGCTTGGGTGGTTAATAGAAAGTGGATAATTGAGGAAGAAATGATGGTTATACTCTTTAGATGTTAAATGTAGCACAGAGAGTCTTCAGACTTGAACTTAGAGGCATGCTGTATGTTCCCCAAGGCTGTGGACCTTTCCATTGATGAGTCGAGCTTAACAGGAGAGACAGCACCTTGTTCAAAGGTGACAGCCCCTCAGCCGGCTGCAACTAATGGAGATCTTGCATCAAGAAGTAACATTGCCTTCATGGGGACACTGGTCAGATGTGGCAAAGCAAAGGTAATTGTTGTTTCTTTTCTTGAAAATAGCAGTTCATTTGTTTTCAATCATTTTCTCAATTCTGTTTTGCTAATTTTATGTGGATCTTTTCAAAATATCTGACAAAGAAAGGACAAAATTGAACCTGATGGTTGGCAGGTATTTGTGAAACTATGAAGCTATGCTTGTGAGGATTAATATGTACATAGTTCTGCCATGTATTAGATAATGTAGTTATGTACATTAGTACCTCAGTACCTGTTCTTTTTTTTTTGACAGAAACAGTGACTCATGGATATGTTCATTACTTGTTAAACAAAATTTTGATTTAGTTGATACGGTATTGACTATACTATTTTGACTATGTATCATTTGCCTAATGATTGATTTCAAATATTTTGTTTCCTGCAGTCTAATATTCCACAAATATAAAAAGCATCATTCAATAGCATGTGTGGGGGGGAACAGAAACTGCATTAAATGTCTCTGTTGAATGTAAGACATTCAAATTTCAGAGATACTGAGACAAAAAATGGGCCTCAGAATTAAGTCAATAGTAAGTTTAATGTTTATTTTCAATGTGTTTATCATAAGACTTAAATACTAAAGTAACACTGAAAAGTAAATTTGCTAAAGGAACACTGTGTGTCAGACGTGTTGACTATGGGCAGGCTTTGGAGAAGGGATGAAGGGCTTCTGTTTTTGAGAGGTGCTTCTTCTACATGTAAATCTATTTTCCTGTTTTTCTCCTCAGGGTGTTGTCATTGGAACAGGAGAAAATTCTGAATTTGGAGAGGTTTTTAAAATGATGCAAGCAGAAGAAGTGAGTACTTAGTTTGTTAATGATGTATTCATTTCAAATCTGAAATTCCTATTCTAAGTAGAGGTAAAGAACATATTGGTGGACTGTATTATGTACTATTGAAAGTAATATTCAGAATATCATTCAGTTGTCTTTGTTTAAAGACATAATTGGAAGAGCTTGAATTGACACTGTTAATATTCTAAAATATCTTGGTATTTATTCATTGTTTATGGGAGAAAAAGGTTTATAGCCACTTACATGTAGGGCTTACTCTTTTTAATAATTAGCTTCATCATATGAATGTTAAAGATTACTAATTGGTATATTTGTATCTCAGAACATGTGTTCTACCAAAATCCCCAATTTTTAATAACTCTCAAGTAAGGAGTGGGGTTGGGGGGGCATGAATTGCAGAGTAAAATACCCTGGAAGATACTCCTGTTTAAGGAATTTGAAGATTAGTTCTCTCATTTAAAATACTTTGATATACATAAAAAAGTTGCATTCTACAGATGTCATATTATCCCCAAATTACTTGGATTTCTCAGGTAACCTGCCAAGACTCTAGTATGTGATGCACTGTGTATAAAACCATTCCAAGAAGCTTGGCAGTGATGGAACTCCTATAGAAGGGAGTCAGCAGGTCAGGGAGCCGACAGGATACAATTACTTGGGTTACAAGCATGTTTGTGGATACAGAAAGGAGAAAGATTGGAAAATTGATGAGTAGCTGGTTGTAACAAAGTCCTAGAGAAGCTGGTAGAATACATTTCCTTCAAACAGTGGATAGGGAACACAGACCTTTTTAAATAAATAGGCTTTTGAAAGTCTCAGCCTTTGTTCTCAGCGAAGGGGTAACATGTACCTTAAGGGAGAGTTGTGTATGTCAGGGGTGTGTCAGGGTCTAGTATCGTCGCTGTATTTAGCTGCTTGTGCTGACACTCTTCTCCAATTTGTCAAGGCACCAAAAACCCCTCTGCAGAAGAGCATGGACCTCTTAGGAAAACAACTTTCCTTTTACTCCTTTGGTATAATAGGTAAGAGAAGAGTGAGTATGTATATCTCAAATACTTTTTAGAGGGAAGGGGGAGTTTAGGCACATACATACATAAACTTGTTTTTTCATTTACTTACATTTTTAACTTACTACTACTTTTTTGAATTATAAAACTAGCCCCAGTCATTGTCCTTTTCTATGAAAATAAAATTGAACTCACTGTAATTCCTATAACCAAAAGAGCATTTCTTTAAACGTTTTAGTAATTGTCATTCTAATCTTCAACGAAATGTGATAGTACTAGTTTATGGATTACTTTTCTTTCTTCACATACTCTGTTATAAACATCTTGTCATTAAATAGATGCTCACCTAAAAAAAATTTAATGGTTGTATAGTATTCCATTGTGGAAAAAAATATCACATATATATATTTTTCAAATAACTATATATATGTGTGAAATATATATACTCATATATATATATATAACATATTACAATACATACAAATATGTTTATTTTTTTATCTATATATATCAGGCTTCTCTTAGACATTTTGTAGGTTTTTTGTGTTTTAAGTTATGTAAATGGTGATTCTTCAGTGCAGGTATCTTATTGTGAATACCTCTCATTTCCTTAGGATAAATTCTTGAAAGTAAAATAACTGTGTCAAAGAGTATCCATGTGATTTAAAAATTTTAAAATAAAGGCTTTTATTTCATATTGCCAAATAATACCCTTCTCAGCAAGATAAAACTGAGTCTCTTCCAGTAGCCTTGCCAACTTTGTTGTCATTAGCAGGTGAATTAAAGACTCATTATTTTATTTCACAATTCATTCTTAGAGAAACTTGAACACTCTGTTGTATGTGTGTTGGTCCTTTTTATTTTATGACCTGCCAAAATCTATTTCTTTTGTCCCTTCTTTTCTTGTGGTTTGATTAGTAAACAGCTCTTTGTAAAATTGGTATATCATTCCTTTTGTTGTTGAAGTTCCAAGTGTTTTTGGTCCTAATTTTTAAATTGGCTTTGGGGGATATATAATAAATTTGGCAGGGAGAAGGGTAATGTGTGTCATTCAGACAGCCTCGTGCTCTGAGATTCTGGTAGTACCTTTCTGTTGCTAATCTCTGCAGTTAAGGTTTTTGTCTTTTTTTCTGTTCATAAGGGCTCTCCCAACCCTATATGGGGAAAAAGTTTGTTTATATAAGTATATTCATTTAAATATCACTCTACTACTTCAGTTTTTATTTTTGATAATTAATTTTACTATTTTATTTAGAATTTATTTTAGTATAAGGCTTATGGTAGAGTTATAATCTTTTTACTCAAAAGTGAATTGTCCCAGTTGTGTCACTGCTATCTTTATTCAGAGTGGAAATGACATCTTTATCATTTAAACACTTGCTTTAATTTTGGAGTCTCCTCTTCTTTTCTCTAATTCTTCAATAATGTTATTTTATTCTTGCTACCTTAATGTTTTAAAGTCAGTCATACAGTTTTAAAGGAATATTTCTGTTATGCAGTTTCAGTGAAATAATTTGTTAAATACTAATTTATTGCTTCATTTATCTTCATAAAGTAGAAGGTACAAGGTATTTCATTCCTCTTGTTTAACTGCTGTGTGTATTCTGCTAGGTCCCTTCATTTGATTATTGCTAATTATTTTCTGGAATTTATAGTGAATTTGATAAATTGAAGGGCATTTAGTCAATCAAGTCTTCCCAGTTTATATTAACAATAGACCATGAAGCCACCTCAAAGTTAGATGGAAATCTTTCAGCTTTATGATTACCTGGTTTTAATATAATGCATTGACATAATTTTTCTTGTTAGGATAGTATATGGAATAGGATAAGGGTCAAGATCAAAATCAGGGGTCAGCAGACTTTTTGGTAAAGCACCAGCTAATAATACTTTATGCTTTGACCCATACAGTCTCTATTGAAAATACTCAACTCTGCTGTCAGCATGAAAGCAAGCATAGACAATCCACAAACATGGGTGTGGCTGTGTGAATAGACTGCAGAAACATGCAGGTGGCCTACAGATTATAGTTTGCTGATCCTTGGTATAACTCACTGGATGTAATTTCTCTTGTCAGATAACAATCTGGGATAGGATCATAGAGGGTCACAATCTGGATCATTATTTTGTAGTTAGAGAAAGTTGAGAAGATTGTTTTCAATGTACATATTGATCTAGAATATAATCTCAAAGTTGCTTTACTTTATTGAAACTGGTAATACTGTGCTTTTCCTCACAAAACCAGTGGTGCACCCCTCCCCCCATTCATTTCAAATACAAAGGTTAAACAGAGAATGTGGAGTCAGTTTTTTAATTTATCTTGATTTTTTTATTTTTAAATGCCATAAAAGTAGTAATTTTTAAATGTTAATGCAGTTTTATATGTATTAAGTAAGTGACTTCACTCTTTGAGCCAAGTCCTAAGTATTCCTTTGTTTACACTACAAACTTAATGTGTAATATCTGGATATTGAATTATGAAAAGTAAAATTCCAGGGTTTATTTTTACAGAGCTGATAGTAAATAGAAGATCTATATGTCTTATTTTTTCCCATTGTACAAAAATACTGGTAATGCCTTCTTATATTGGGAACTCTCATATGTTATTGCTTTAAGGGACAGGTAGTAGCAATGGCAAGAAAAGGTACAACGTGTGTGTGTGTGCGTGTGCATGTGGGCATATGTGTGCATATACGGCATTAACTAGGCAGCATTACCTTCAGTCTCCCCAGCTTCGTGAGATTTTATAAAATCTTATAATCATGATCTGATATGCTTTATCTTGTATATCAAGGGACTTTTTGGCTGTCCTCAGCTTGTTATTTTATCCCTCCTGTGCCTAGGTGATTTTATAGAAAAGGGGAAAATAGCTATTTGATTCTTTCCAGGTATCATCATGTTGGTTGGCTGGTTACTAGGAAAAGATATCCTGGAAATGTTTACCATTAGTGTAAGGTAAGTTCTGATATTTGTTTGTAAACTGAAGTGTGTTTATTGCCTGATTTATTTCACTGATAGGCATAGCTAGCGTTCCATTACAGAGGTGTTACATGAACACTTTAGAATGTAATATCTTTATTTAAATAGTTCAGAATTTATATATTGATGTAAACTCTAGGAAACTGAAAACCTACACTAGATGTCTGATATTATCAACTCAGCATTACATTTTAATATATAAATAGACAATTAAGGATTGTCAAATTGAAAACATGAAAGAGAAAGATCACAATACTGAAATTGAATAATCAGCTGCAGAGGAAAATGAAAAATGCAAGAACTAGAAGAAAAAAATAAACACAGAATTTTGTATTTCCAGAGATTTGTGAAGAAACTGTACTCATGATAGATGGACAGATTATTGTAGAAAAGGGTCACAGAATAAAAAAGATTTTGGAAATTATGATTGCTGACATTGAAAATTCAGTTTAAGGGCTATTTATGTAGTTGAAGAAGTCTCCCCAAAAAATGGAGCAAAAAGTCCAAAACAAAATGAAATCAAACTGGGAGAATAACTCAGTAAATAACACATCTAACTAATAGGAGTTTCAAAAAGAGGTAAGAAATTATATACAAGTGATACATGAGTATTTTCTCAATTTGAAGCAAGATGTGAAATTTTTGTAGTTTGAAAGGATTCTACAGATGCCAAGCAGGATGAAAAATACTCCAACCACACATGCTTGTGAAACAAGTCGGGTCATCTACAAAGGAAGGGGAATTAGACTGGTACCAGACATCTCATTAACAGCTGCAGGTCTCACAGTGGGGCCCTCTTAGCTTGCAGACATCTCAGCTCCCAAGGTTTGATGGGTCACATCTGGTCCCTGTGCTGTAAACCCGGCAGGGCAGCTTCAGGCATCCCTCACCCAAGAGTCCTTGCTGCAGTCTGTATAGCAGTTCCTCCTGGGGACAAGAACATGAGAGGACCATGTGAGTGTGGGCGCTGCTGGGGCTTGAAACGTCTCGTGTTCCCTAGGAGCCAGCATCCAGGAAACAACTCTCCAGGGTGCCTGCAAGAAATGTGCTGTTAGGAGAGTCACTACACTTAGGAAACTCAAAGCTGTAAGATAAGTAAGATAAGTACAGTTCTTCCAGTCCATAGACAGCTTATCAGTCAGCAGATCGTTTGTCACCAGCAGTGTTGCCCAGCAACATAGTTGACATCCTGCCCGTATCAGTCAGTAGGGAGACAGAGTTGGGGACTTAATCACCTACAGAGGAGAAAGGATTTTATTAACCCATCATCCACTACAACACTGAATTACACTGAGAGACAGTGGGGCAGTACTATCAGAGTATGAACGAAATGATTTCAAGTCTGTAAATTTAGGCCTAGCCAAAGCATCCATCCAATTAATTACAAACAGAAGGCAAGTGATGAGAAAATGAATTCCAGCAAAAGGAGTAAAAGGAAGATGGTGATGTGTGTAAGGAGTGGAACTCAACCAAGGCATCTAAGGAGAAGGAATCCTGGATGACAGCTCTGTAGTAGATCTAGGAAATGGTAGTTCAAGTGTAACAACATCAGTGTATAAAAGAAGAAAAATCAGTGGATTACAAGGAATAGGTAGGATATGAGTAAGAAGTTTAAAGATACTTGTGATACGGTGAAGGAGTGTATTATTCCTCAGAGGGACAAAAGTACTATTTGAAACTCATAGTAAATCTGTATAAAAAAGCTGTGGGTTAAATATGAAATCAATTTAAAATGGAGCATATATTTCAGGTATTAACCACTGACATATTATTTGTCGTTTTTTAGTTTGAGTTTCTTTTGAGCAGTTCTGTTTGTGAAGATTGATACATCATGACTTCTGTTCATACTTTAAAGTCTTCCAAAGGACAGAACATTTAAAAATATTTTAATAGAATAAAATCCATTCTATTTTTCAGTATGGGTGCATTGTAATCTTATAAATCTAAGATACATTATGGAATCATACTGACCTTAGTTTAACTATGTCTTGAATCATTTAGCTATTTCATTAACTTAACAGTTATTTCCGACTGTGGCAAAAATGAGTAAAACAATAAGAAAACTAGCACAATGGGATTGCTTGTAAGGCTGATGTAATAATAAAGTCAATCATCACTATTGTATTATCCTTTTATTTTCTTATTATGTTGCCCAAAATATTACATCATCATTTAAGAAGGTATAAAAGAGGTCTGGAGACACATTTATAGTTTTTTTTTAATTCATTACATTAAACAAAACTTGAGAATTCAGAATTTTTCATTTTCTATCTCAATGACAGAGAATAATTGACAGAATTTTCACAATTAGACAAACCAGAAGATGAATGCAGAGAGATAAAGAACCACCACTGTAGGGTCTTATGATGAGGGTGAAGTTGAACATAGAAGAGAACGGTGGTGATACTCTCGATTTCCCCAACCCCTGAGCTAATTAGGGAGCAGTGCATTTCTAAGGACAGAAAGGGAAGGGCTGGTATTCTCCTCAAGGCAGGCATTCTACAGCAAAGAATTCATCATGCAGTGTTTTCCAGCAAGGACCTGGACCACCTCTTTTGCTAAAAGATACATGATGGTATTCTTTTGCCTTTTATGATACTTGTTTACCAACATCTGCTTCATACCATTTATAAGTACAGAAATGCTGAAGGCTGGTATGAATATAAAGATGAATAAAAGAAAATAGATGATGTAAAAAAGAAAAATTTATTGGATTTGCCATTGTAATTGGTGTTTGTAACTCTAAAAATGAAAATGTTTTGCAATTATGTTAAGATAACTGTCCTGTTTTCAACAAAGTTATGAATCATAAGCATTTTCAGAAGCTGCATTCTGAAGAAACCAATGCAGAAAGGCGGACTAAAATTTATAAGCCTATAGCCTGTTAGAAATGTTTTTTGAATTTGGAATCACTATTTATAAGGTAAATATGTTACAGGCTCATTCACGGCAGCTGACGAGTGGTTAGTTGTATCCAAAGGATGTTGCCCGTTTCAGATATATATACCTTCAAATCTAGGAACATAGTTTGGGGTTAAAATTCAAGTGAAAATTTCTAATGAAATTTTTCACAATCCACTTATTCCTCTGCCAATTACTTACAAAATGACTTACATGTAAAAGAATGAAAAGGTCCATTGGATCTACATTGTAAATGATGAGGCCCATTTTTCCTGTTAAATTGAGGGTTAATGGAAGCATAAGAAAAGGATTCTGTTTGAACTTAGAATAGTTCAAAAGAGAAAACGAAGTATTAATGGTAGCACCTATTTTCTGACTTCAGTAAAGACTGTTCAGCTAATGGTTTGTGAATATTATTCATTGGCTTTCAGCTTTTAGAATCAACCTGTAAACAGCATGAAAAAGTTAATTATGGCTATAGTACAGGATGCTGGTGATACCAAGTTAGATCATGCTAAAGAAAAGTAAGTAACAGAACAGTGTAAGAATGAAGAACAAGAATGTATATATCCTTATCTGTAGCAGAGTTAAAAGCTAATACTTGGAATGGAACAAAAACCCCAGAGATTTAATCTGTTCTGAAGCAATTAATTTTTTTGTACTAAAATACACATACTGTAAAATTTGCCTTTTAAAATATGCGATTGAGTGGAGTTAATTACATTCATAATGTTGTACAGCCATCACCACTAACAGTGTCAGAGCTTTGTCATCACCTCCAAAACAGTCACTTCCAATTCTTTCTCCTCCTGAGCCCCTGGCAGCCACTAAACTGCCTTCTGTTTCTATGGATTTGCCCATTGACATTTCCTATAAATGCAGTCATGCGGTATGTGTCCTTTCTGGCTTCTTTCACTTATCATAATATTTAAAAGGTTCATTCATATTGTGGCATGTCACAGTACTTTTATAGATGAGGAAACTAAACTACACAGGTGAAGTAATAACTTGGGGTCACATAGGTAAAGATAATGAAGCTAGTTTAAATTCTATGCAGTCTGATGTCAGAACCTATATTTATGTTCTTTAACCACTATGCTTAAGCTGGCATCTAGTAGATGTCCACTAAATGTTACTCAATTTCCCGTCCTTTTTGAAGGCATTTTTGGGTGTTGACAGTATTAATTTTGCACTTTTATTAGCCTCTGTTTTAAGTAAAGCCAACTGAAATTGTTGCTGTGGTGTACTGTTCAATTCATACTTCAGTGCTGTGTATATGTTGGTTGTAGTTTGGCCGTAGCAGCGATTCCTGAAGGCCTCCCCATTGTAGTCACAGTGACTCTAGCCCTTGGGGTTATGAGAATGGTGAAGAAAAGGGCCATTGTGAAAAAGCTGCCTATTGTTGAAACTCTGGGTAAGTCTGTGGTAAGAGCATACCTATGCATTGGTTAGTTCACATCAGTGTTGAATCATGGAGTTTCACAGTTTTGTCTTAGAGGTTTACCTAGTGGTGTTGGGCTTGTGCCATGTTGAGTAATCTTTTAATAACCAAAAGATGTAATTAAAAGTGCCTATCACTCAGGATAGTGGACTTTGAGAGAAATCTTTCTGCATCATGGAATGTTCTGATACTTAAATCATATAAAAAATCTATATAACAAACTTGAGTAAAATTAATAGAATTTTTTTGACATCTCAAGGAAGATAATTGATAAAGTTAATAGATACTAAAATGTCAGCCAAATCAGTTAAATTTGCTGATAAGAACAGTAAGCAATAGATATATTGCTATAACATAACTTGATGTATATAAGAAAATTGTGCTAACTTTATACTGTGAAACTTCTTTTTTTAAATTTAGCAATTTAAAAATGTTGAATTTAATTTCTAGTTTGCATTTTAATAGTGAGAAGGCAAAATATCTTACAGACTGATAAAACTGGGTTTATATTTAGATATCTTCAAAATGTTCTAGAGAGTGTATTATATAAAATTATTATATAAAGCTAATAATGAGTAGCTTTGTAGAAATTCAACTGTAAATAAAACAATCAACATTTATCAGTATGGTTTTTAATTTTAGAATTAAAATTTTATGATGAAGCAAGCATAATGAGAGAAAACAATCTACAATTATCAGGTTTTGAGCTTGATTTTGTATAAAATTCAGAGAAGCAGGACAGGCTTCCAGACTGACTGATTTGTTTTCATTGTGAACTTGAATGTCTCCTTGATTCTTGGTGATACATAGTGATTTATTCTTTAGGTTGCTGTAATGTGATTTGTTCAGATAAAACTGGAACACTGACGAAGAATGAGATGACTGTTACTCACATATTTACTTCAGATGGTCTGCATGCTGAGGTACTCTACATAGATTCTTTTTGAACAACAGTGTTCCTTTGTTAGGAAACCTGGCATTGAACGTTCCTAATGGCCCCAGTGTCTTAGGCTCAGAAGGGTGCTAAGTTAGCCAGCAGTAGAGCCTTTTCCTTCCTGTGTGATTCTACCAAGTCTTGATCCCATGCCACTTGTATGTGCCAGTTGCACAGTCCAGAAATGTTGAATCTTCCTTGACACCTCTCTTCAATCATCCCTACATCCATTCATTACCAGTTGCTCTATATGCGTCTTGAGGGATCTTTAGAACCAAATTTTGATCATGTCACTCTTGAAATTAAGCTACTTCATTGGATTTCTGTTGTGATCTGGATCCTGAAGTGTGGCCTCTCAAGGCCCTACATACGCTGTCCCTTATTTCCTTCTTCAGCCTCACATGCTCCCCTTTGCTTTCTGTGCACCCAGTATGCTGGGCTCATGGCTTTTCAGGTGTGACAATAGTCCTCCTCTAGGATCTTTGCTGCTGTTTTCACTACTTAGGACTATGTAATGCTGCTTCATCTTTTTGTCAATTTCCACCTCATTTCTTTGGAAAAGCTTTGCTGACCACCCAGAGCTGGTCCCGTGTTTCATGTTTTCATAGCACTCTATACCTCTTGGTCCTTAGCCTAGGTAAAATTTTCTGTTCCTCTTCCTATTATAAGTTGTAATAGTCCCTAGCACATGTTGCCTAGCACAGAGCCTGCCACATAGTATGAAATTCTCATTGAATGAATAAATGGATAAATTAATTTATTTTTAAAAATTGTATATTGGCCGACTCTTAAGTGCATGTCAGTGGGTATGCCCTGGTTAATTTGAAGCTGGATGAGGGCAAGTTCCAGTCTTACCTAGTCTTGGCAGGGTTTGTGGCTGGGATGCTCATTCACATTACTATGGTGGGCATCATAATTTCAAATGTATTTACAGCTAATTCACCAAGCAAAGTAAGCATTAGTTATTTAACATTAGTTGTAAGTAGGTTTATTTAATTCGTTCTGCGCAGGCCTTAAACGAGACACTGATACTTGGGGTGTTAGATTTGGTTAAGGACAGCCAGTGCTGTGGTTTAAGGTGCCTTTCAGGTGACTCCGGAAGGCCACTGGGCTTATGTGTGCGCACACAGTTCAGGCATAGAAGGTTGGGAACGTTTCCCCCTTTGGTTTAAAGCCCATAATTTTACATGTTAAGCATTAATCATTTGTTAATTCTATAAACTGTCTTATTTTTATTGTGAAATTTAACTTTGTGCCTGACTTGGTTTGTTTTAGCCACACGGAGTAAGTATCCAGCTTGTTTCTGCCTCTGATTCTTAAAATTGGCATGTAATATGTTGTATGAAAGTAGTTTGTAAATGCTAGGGTCAATCACTTACTGGCTCTGAGCCTGTATATTTACAAGAACAATTCTACTTTTGTCTAGGTTACATTTACAGGCTTGTCACGAATGTTAGATACAGTAATAGGTTTGAATTCTTAGCAAATTGTAGCATGTTATATAAATGAATTGTATAAATTTAAGTTCACTTATGCATAGAGATTTTCATGGTTTATTTTTTTATAGTATGTTAGAAATAAGATTATATCAATTATATTAACAGTTATGTTTATTATTTTTACAAAATGCTGTACATTGTTATAATTCATATAATTCATTGTATAGCTAACTAGATTTGTTATGGAAATTTGAGTCTATGTTTCTTTATGTTTCTTTAACTAGTAAATGTTCTTTTAGGTAAATTTAAATGCTTTTCTAGGTGTATGTGCTAAAGTGTCATGATGTATAAAATTAAATGGACACACTCATCATAGGTTTTGGTTTTCATGAGTAGTGTGACTCTCTGCTTGTGGTATTTGACCCTCTTTGTGTCCCGTAGGTCACTGGAGTCGGCTACAATCCTTTTGGGGAGGTGGTCGTTGATGGTGATGTTGTACATGGGTTCTACAGCCCGGCTGTCAGCAGAATTGTTGAGGTGAATACTTGATTCTCTAAGAAAGAGACTTTTCATAATGACTTAGGACATAGTGATGGGTTCATAGCTTATGTGTATTTCTCTCAGGCGGGCTGTGTGTGCAACGATGCTGTAATCAGAAACAACACTCTAATGGGGAAGCCAACAGAAGGAGCTTTAATTGCTCTTGCAATGAAGGTATGTGCCCGATCTCTCTTCTTTGACATAGAAGCACCATCCTCACAAGAGAATGTGAGGCCATCAGTTTCTGTATTACTGGTTTTTACGTGTAGAGTGAAGAAACCTTACAGTATTTCACTGCCTTTTGGGAACCAGTTTTATTCTTCCTGGAAATACTAGAGCACAGAGCTTTTTCAGTATAAAGTTGATCCCTTATATTCAAGGTACAAACTGATGACCAGTGATGGATTTCTTCTTGTGAAGAAATGCTCCTGTCTTCCATAATATTTAGAGTTTTATATGACAACCTTCATAAATGTGTGTAATTGCTGATAAATGCTAACATTCACATGAGTGAAAGGCAACATTCTTTAGTATTTCCAGGCCATTTGTAAGATAAGCTTTTCTTTTCCCAGTCTTCCCTTTTCCTCCTTTATGGACTTAAAATTTGTGTTGGGGAGATGGTATACGTGTTCTTAGTACTATACTCACCCTGTTATCTACCCCAATTGATCTCTTCTCCTAAGTCTTACATTTGATTAAATGAGAAACCTCAAAGTCCAATCTGTTATTTCCATAACAAAACTAAAACTCCTACTTTTATGAGCAGTCTTAGAACACCTCCAGATTGGTGTGAAACAGGATGCCTCTAAATGAGGTTGCTTGAATTGAGTATCTAGTATAGAAATGTAGGTTCTTATAACGTTTATTATTAATGTGTGTTTCCTTAACAGAAAGCTGCATTTCATTACCATTTATTCCCCTTGCAACTAAAATAGCATAGTATAGCTTTTAAAAAGATATTCAAAAGCTGAATGTGTTAACAAGTACTTACTGAGTTAAATTTTATCTCTTTGAGAGATAAAGAAAGTGGAAACCACCTTTGTGTGGGTGGAGACCTGACATTTTAGGTAGGGAGTTAACACCAACAAGCTTTGAACAAATAAAAGGCAGACCAAGGTAGTAGATGGAGAGTTAACTCCCAAATATTAAGCCACATATAAAAACAATGCAAATTCAGACTTGGGATCTGGGGTTTGATGGATAAGAAGGGTTTAGATAGGAGGTAGGCCCAGGAAAGAGCAAGAATAAACGCGTGGAGAAATAAATAGCATAGAATGGATTGTAGCTCATGAGTTGGTTAACCTGGATGAGGAGCCGGGAGGATCTCAGGCTGTGTGGTGGGTTTCTCGGGGACCTGTGAAAGCCAGGAGGAAGAGTCTGAACCATTTCAGTACACAATAGAAATCAGTAAGTTGAGTTTTTTGAGTAGTTTAAAAAATGTTTTCTGACTCGTTTGGAGGAAAATGAAAAGGGTAATGGGAGGGAGAACAGCTATATGAACTAGGTCATCATCAGAATATCAAGTGGTGCAGTGTAAGGGACTGTAGGGTGGCAACAATAGGCAAGATAGAGTTGAATCCTAAGAAGTGGGGGATTGAATCTGAAGCTGCTGTTGATTATATATGCTCAATATTGGTTGGATACCTTTATTTGTGCCAGCAGAGAGTAAATTTAGTCAGTGTTTAAGATTTGGTGTGCAGACACTGCAGGTAGCACACCTGGGACCATGTCCTTACACCCAGGCTTTCATGTTGAGCATGTGTGCTGTTAGCCAGGGAAACACAGCGTGTAGAGACTAGTCATCACCAGTGTTTAAACAGTAACCTAGATTTCTCTAGCCAGCCTAGCTACATGTTTTGACCCTTTTTCTTTGTTCAAGGAGAAAACAGTCACATGTTGGTGAGAATTAACTTTCTGTTTGTGCCATGTAGATGGGTCTCGATGGACTTCAACAGGACTATATCAGAAAAGCAGAATACCCTTTCAGCTCTGAGCAAAAGTGGATGGCTGTTAAGTGTGTGCACCGAACACAGCAGGTATCCTTCCATTTTGAGATGACTTATATCTTGTTTAACATAAATGACTGTTTGCCATTTACTATCCACCTTTATAAACAGTCATTAGGCATAACAAAGACGTATTGCTTTAAAGTGCATCAATTCATAGTACACTTCTCCCTTGCTGTTCTCCTGGTCTCTGGATTCATGCACAAATGTTTTCAGTTGTGCTGTGTGAGCAAAAACAACTTAAATGAGTCGGAGCCTGGGCTTAGTTTCCTGGAGCCTGTGACACAGGTTTGCCCGGGGTCTGCCTTGTCCCTGCTCGCAGTCTGCTGCAGGCCCTTTGACTGTCATCAGTCTGTGTTCTTGCACGGAAGGAATGTCTTGTCTTCAGAACAAACAAAACCACATTATTTTGTGGCAGAGGGGTTATCGAATATATTTAATTCATGTTTGTTGTCCAACTTAGAAACTGGCAGAAGGATGTGCACTCTGCAGTTGAAGCTTCTGCCTTGCCTGGGTGCTTGAGACGTTTTACACAGTTAGTGAAATAAGAGTCCTTGGTACAGAGAAAGGAATCTCAGAGAAACAAAGATAATGCTGAATGCTGAAGAAAATTTTCAAAGATAATAAATGACAAAAAAATACTTTAAATAGAAAGTTTTTAAAATAAATTCACGGAGTCTAATCAGAAAGTAGAGCCAAAAAGTCAGAGGTGGACGATATAAAGGATGAAATAAAGAAAACTGGAAAATGATTGTAGGAGATCCAGCATCCACCTACTAGTGGTAACAGGAAGAGTGAACAGAAAACGGGAAGATCTGACGAATGACATCAGAAAGTTTTCCAGATGAATGACTTCAGCTTCTAGAATAAAATTACCCCAACAGCTCAGCACAATGAGTATGTGTGAAAGGGGTGGGGTGAGGGGGACAACTACAGGGTCACAATCAAGAAATTTGAGGATATTAGGGAGAATTCTAAAAGCTTCCAGAGGCTTTGGGGCAGGAGGGAGGGTGAGGGGAGATCATACACGAAGAGTTAGGATTTAAAGTACCTTCTTTAGACTTTTCAAATGCAACACTGGACTTTGGAAGCTTGAAGGTAATAGTGGGAAGCCTTCAAATTGAGAGGAAATTTATTTCCAGCTGAACTTGAACGTGAGGATAGAATAGATGTGCTTTCAGGCATTCCAAGTCTCAAAGAGTATTTCCTACATACCTTTTCCTGGAAATACGCTGATGGATATATTTTGCAAGATAAAAGAATAAACTAAGGAAAGGAGGACTTAGAACCCAGTGAGTTCTAACTAAGAGGGGGTAAAGGAGCCCCAGGGGGACATGAAGGGGAGTTCCTGGGTACCAGTCCTGAAGCAGGACTACAAATCACAGCCACCTTAAGTTAGAAAAGGAAAGAGAACAAGACACAGGGAGGGAGGCCCTCAGTAATGTGGGCATGATAGCTTATCTGCTCATATGGTCATGTGGAAAGTATCATCGAGAAGGGCTTTATATTACATGGAAGAGTCTGGGAATAATTGGCAATAATTATAAGGAAAACTAAGCAAATAAGATAGAAACAGTTATTAATGTTATTAAAGATAAAACTTGAACAGGAGAAGAAATGTATTTGATCTTTGTTGGCCATGGAAACAGCATTGTGCCTTCCTGCTGTCTCCCTACCCCCTAACATGTGCTCACCAGTTAGTTGGAATGCAGGCAGGCTACGCCTCATGTGAGCATGCAATGCTGTGGCAGGGGCAATGCCTAACACATGAGGCACTGGTCCCTGAAATTTCCATGTGGAAGTGACAAAAGTACTTGTCAAAGCAAGTGACACTTGCTTTCAAAGTGGGAGGGGAAGGCAGGGGAATACGTTCCTTCCATGTACCTGCAGAGAAAATGGGTGTTTGTGAACAGTTCTGGTTAGGACTCCCACTTCACTTAGCAGTGGGAGTCCATGTAAACAATACTTCCAGATTTTGCTTTAACTCTTGTTATAAGGACGGGGAGAGGAGGAATAGGCAGTGGGGATGTCTGCACTGTCGCCTGTCAAAACAGACATTGTATAAAACTGATAAGGGAACAGACCAATCACCAGCAACGAAATTGAATCGGTAATCAAAAAACTACCCAAGAACAAAAGCCCTGGACCTGATGGATTCACCTCTGAATTCTACCAGACATATAGAGAAGAAATAACACCCATTCTCCTTAAAGTTTTCCAAAAAATAGAAGAGGAGGGAATACTTCCAAACTCTTTCTATGAAGCCAGCATCACTCTAATACCAAAACCGGGCAAAGACCTCACTAAAAAAGAAAATTACAGACCAATATCCCTGATGAACGTAGATGCAAAAATACTCAACAAAATATTAGCAAACCGAATTCAAAAATACATCAAGAGGATCATACACCATAATCAAGTGGGATTCATCCCAGGGATGCAAGGATGGTACAACATTCGAAAATCCATCAACATCATCCATCACATCAATAAAAAGAAGAACAAAAACCACATGATCATCTCCATAGATGCTGAAAAAGCATTTGACAAAATTCAGCATCCATTTTTGATTAAAACTCTCAACAGAATGGGTATAGATGGCAAGTACCTCAACATCATAAAGGCTATATATGACAAACCCACAGCTAACATCATACTTAATAGCGAGAAGCTGAAAGCTTTTCATCTAAGATCGGGAACAAGACAGGGGTGCCCACTCTCTCCACTGTTATTCAACATAGTACTGGAGGTCCTAGCCACGGCAATCAGACAAAACAAAGACAAGGCTTCCAGATTGGTAAAGAAGAAGTCAAATTGTCACTATTTGCAGATGACATGATACTGTATATAAAAAACCCTAAAGACTCCACTCCAAAACTACTAGAACTAATACCTGAATTCAGCAAAGTTGCAGGATATAAAATTAACACACAGAAATCTGTTGCTTTCCTATACACTGATGATGAGCTAACAGAAAGAGAAATCAGAAAAACAATTCCATTCACAATTGCACCTAAAAGAATAAAATACCTAGGAATAAACCTAATGAAGGAAGTGAAAGACCTGTACTCTGAAAACTACAAGACACTCCTAGGAGAAATTAAGGAAGACACTAACAAATGGAAATGCATCCCATGCTCTTGGCTAGGAAGAATAAATATTGTCAAAATGGCAATACTACCTAAAGCAATCTACAGATTCAACGCAATCCCTATCAGACTACCAACAGCTTTCTTCAATGAACTGAAACAAATAATTCTAAAATTAATATGGAACCAGAAAAGACCCCGAATAGCCAAAACAATCCTGAGAAGGAGAACTCAAAGAGGGGGAATTACGCTCCCTGACTTCAAGCTCTACTACAAAGCCACAGTAATCAAGACAGTTTGGTACTGGCACAAAAACAGACCCACAGACCAGTGGAACAGAATAGAAAATCCAAACATTAACCCAAACACCTATAGGCAATTAATATTTGATAAAGGAGCCCTGGATATACAATGGGGAGAGGACAGCCTCTTCAGCAGCTGGTGTTGGAAAAACTGGACAGCTACATGTAAGAGAATGAAACTGGACTACTGTCTAACCCCATACACAAAGGTAAACTCAAGGTGGATCAAAGACCTGAATGTAAATCATGAAACCATAAAACTCTTAGAAAAAAACATAGGCAAAAATCTCCTGGACATAAACATGAGTGACTTCTTCATGAACATATCCCCCCGGGCAAGGGAAACAAAAGCAAAAATGAACAAATGGGACCATATCAAGTTGAAAAGCTTCTGTACAGCAAAGGACACCATCAGTAGAACAAAAAGACATCCTACAATATGGGAGAATATATTCATAAATGACGTATCTGATAAGGGGTTGACATCCAAAATATACAAAGAACTCACGCACCTTAACAAACAAAAAGCAAATAACCCAATTAAGAAATGGGCAGAGGACATGAATAGACACTTCTCTAAAGAAGAAATTCAGATGGCCAACAGGCACATGAAAAAATGCTCCACATCGCTAATCATCAGAGAAATGCAGATTAAAACCACAATGAGATATCACCTCACACCAGTGAGGATGGCCAACATCCAAAACACAAACAACAACAAATGTTGGCGAGGATGTGGAGAGAGGGGAACCCTCCTACATTGCTGGTGGGAATGCAAATTAGTTCAACCATTGTGGAAAGCAGTATGGAGGTTCCTCAAAAAACTCAAAATAGAAATACCATATGACCCAGGAATCCCACTCCTGGGAATTTACCCCAAGAATGCAGCAGCCCAGTTTCAAAAAGACAGATGTACCCCTATGTTTATTGCAGCACTATTTACAATAGCCAAGAAATGGAAGCAACCTAAGTGCCCATCAGTAGATGAATGGATTAAGAAGATGTGGTACATATACACAATGGAATATTATTCAGCCATAAGAAAAAACAAATCCTACCATTTGCAACAACATGGATGGAGCTGGAGGGTATTATGCTCAGTGAAATAAGCCAGGCCGAAAAAGACAAGAACCAAATGATCTCACTCATATGTGGAGTATAAGAACAAAGAAAAAAAAAAAAAACTGAAGGAACAAAACAGCAGCAGACTCAGAACCCAAGAACGGACTAATAGTTACCAAAGGGAAAGGGACTGGGGAAGAAGGGCGGGAAGGGAGGGATAAGAGGGTAAAAGGGGCATTACGATTGGCAGACATAGGGTGGGGGGGCACGGGGGGGACTGTACAGCTCAGAGAAGACAAGTAGTGATTCTCATCTCACTACGCTGATGGACAGTGACTGTAATAGGGTTGGTGGGGGGGACCTGATGAAGGGGGTAGTTTAATCATCACAATATTGCTCATGTAATTGTAGGTTAATGATACTAAAATAAAATAAATTGTAAAAAAAAAAAACTGATAAGGGAAAAAGTAGCAGTATAAATGTATTTTAAAACATGGAGATAAACTCCAAGAAAACTGCCAGAAGAGTTAAAATTGGTTTCCCTTGTGGAGTGGAACTAGAAGGTTTGGACCAGGACTGCAGGTTTTCATTGTAAGCTTTTGTGTATTAGTTTACTAGGATAAAAAGTAAAAGTTTAGGTAATAGCCATAATTAGAAGGCTGTTGGAGAAAGGAATGGGATCACCTGTAGACATGTCACAGTGGCTAACAGAAAGCCTGAACCACCGCTGTGGGCTTATGTTAGCTCTCTTTTTCTTTTCTGTTACGCTGGGAGTCTCTCCAGTCTCAGAGTGCCTAACCCAGGGCCTGATGGAACACTGCCTTCAGGGTGTGTGGGTGAGGGTGGGAAGGAGATGCTGTTTTCTGTGGAGGGTGCAGAAAGTTCACACATAGTACTTTCAGTATGCAGAGTTCAAGCGCCAGTCAAAGTCTTAGGCCTGAGTGACTTCCCTGGAGATAATGAGAAATGCATGTCGCTTGTCTAATTTAGATTCCAATGGCAGGTGTGTCCAAGCTGAAATTAACTTGAATTCATTTGCTATGTGTTTTCTTCTTAGGACAGGCCAGAGATTTGTTTCATGAAGGGTGCTTATGAACAGGTGATTAAGTACTGCACCACGTACCACAGTAAAGGGCAGACCATCACCCTCACCCAGCCGCAGAGAGAGCTGTACCAACAAGAGAAGGTGCGCATGGGTTCGGCGGGGCTCAGAGGTAAGTTGTTTTGGCACGTTCCTTCTGTTTGCAGGTAAGCCTGCTTCATCTGAGCTGTACACCTCCACTCCAGCCTTCATCGGATCTGCCATTTCTGAAGTGTTATGTTTCAGTTGACTAATTGGCTCCCAAAATATGGGTGGTCAGGAATGTAGCAAAATGGGACATAGTTCTTAGAGACCTGTGAGAATAGAGAATAGGAGAAATGAAGTCATATTACTCCTTCCGTATTTCATCACGTCGACTGTCTTATTTCTTTTTTTTTTATTTTGGTATCATTAATACAGTCTTTTTCTTAATAGCTCAAAAATGCTTCCCTAAATACTTAAGAGGTGGGCCTCTAACTTGTCCTTTAAACTGAGGTGACTGCTTACTCGTTCTTTGTCTGCTGACAGCCTTCCCTTGCTGCTCACCAGAGAGGTGATGACATGCCCAGAGTCTTGACTGAACAGTGACGGGAGGGTCTGCTGCATGCACACCTAGCAGGCCACTTTTCCTTAGGGACATCAGTGTTGGATTGACGAGGCAGGGGTTGGGGTCATAGCTGTGTTTTTGCCTTTGCTGAATAGTCACCTGGCTTGTGAGGAATATATGTACAGTGTACCCTTGAACAACGTGAGTTTGAACTGCTTGGGTCCACCTAAATGCATGTTTTTTTCAATAAAATACCAGTATCTGTGATTGGACAAAAGAAGCAGATTTCACATGTGATGTGGTTGATAGAAATGGATAATCTTTTTGATGTATTTTTGAATTCGGTTTGCTAATATTTTGTTGAGTATTTTTGTATTTATGTTCATCAGGGATATTGGTCTGTAATTTTCTTTTTTTGTGGTGTCTTTGCCTGGTTTTGGTATTAGAGTGATGCTGACTTCATAGAATGAGTTTGGGAGTATTCCTTCCTCTTCTACTTTTTGGAAAACTTTAAGGAGGATGGGTATTAGGTCTTCACTAAATGTTTGGTAAAATTTAGCAGTGAAACCATCTGGTCCAGGCGTTTTGTTCTTAGGTAGCTTTTTGATTACCAATTCAACTTCCTTGTTGGTAATTGGTCTGGTCAGATTTTCTGTTTCTTTCTGGGTCAGTCTTGGAAGGTTGTGTTTTTCTAGAAAGCTGTCCATTTCTTCCAGGTTATTCAGTTTGTTAGCATATAAATTTTCATAGTATTCTTTCACAGTTCTTTATATTTCTGTGGTGTCCATAGTGTATTTTTCCTTTCTCATTTCTGGTTCTGTTTAGGTGTGTAAACTCTCTTTTTTTCTTGATAAGTCTGGCTAGGGGTTTATCTATTTTGTTTATTTTCTCGAAGAAACAGCTCCTGCTTTCATTGATTCTTTCTATTATTATTCTCGATTTTATTTATTTCTGCTCTCATCTTTATTGTGTCCCTCCTCCTACTGACTTTGGGCCTCATTTGTTCTTCTTTTTCTAGTTTCATTAATTGAGTTTAGACTGTTCACTTGGAATTGTTCTTCTTTCCTGAGGTAGGCCTGTATTGCAATATACTTCCCTCTTAGCGTGGCCTTTGCTGCATCTGAGAGATTTTGCAGTGTTAAATTACTGTTGTCATTTGTCTCCATATATTGCTTGATCTCTGTTTTTATTTGGTCATTAATCCATCAGTTATTTAGGAGCATGTTTTTAAGCCTCCATATATTTGTCGGATTTTTTGTTTTCTTTGTGTAATTTATTTCTAGTTTCATACCTTTGTGATCTGAGAAGCTGGTTGGTACAATTTCAATCTTTTTGAATTTACTGAGGCTCTTTTTGTGGCCTAGTATATTATCTATTCTTGAAAATGTTCCATGTGCACTTGAGAAGAATGTGTATTCTGTTGCTTTTGGATAGAGTGTTCTGTAGATGTCCGTTAGGTCCATCTGTTCTAATGTGTTGTTCAATGCCTCTGTCTCCTTACTTATTTTCTGTCTGGTTGATCTGTCCTTTGGAGTGAGTGATATGTTGAAGTCTCCTAAAATGAATGCATTGCATTCTGTTTCCCCCTTTAATTCTGTTAGTATTTGTTTCACATATGTCAGTGCTCCTGTGTTGGGTGCATAGATATTTATAGTAGTTGTATCCTCTTGTTGGACTGACCCCTTTATCATTAAGTAATGTCCTTCTTTGTCTCTTCTTACTTTTTTTGTTTTGAAGACTGTTTTATCTGATGTAAGCACTGCAACTCTTGCTTTTTTCTCCCTATTAGTTGCGTGATATATCTTTTACCATCCCTTCACTTTTAGTCTGTGTATGTCTTTGGGTTTGAAGTGAGTCTCTTGTAGGCAGCATATAGACAGGTCTTGTTTTTTTATCAATTCAGTGACTCTTCATCTTTTGATTGGTGTATCCAGACCATTTACATTCAGGGTGATTATCGATAGGTATGTACTTATTACCATTGCAGGCTTAAGATTCATGGTTACCAAAGGTTTAAGGGTAATTCCCTTACTACCTAATGTCTTATTTAACTCAGTATGCTATTTCAAACACTGTTTTTGTTTTTGTTTTCCTTTTTCTTCCTCCTCCATTTTTTATACATTATGTATCATATTCTGTACTCTTTGTCTATCCCTTGATTGACTTTGGGGGTTGTTGATTCGATTTTGCATCTGCTTAGTAATGAACTGTTCTACTTTCTTTGCTGTGGTTTCATTTCCCCTGGTGACAGCTATGTAGCCTTAGGAACACTTCCATCTACAGCAGTCCCTCCAAAATACACTGTAGAGACGGTTTGTGGGAGGCAAATTCTCTCAGTTTTTGCTTATCTGGAAATTGATTAATCCCTCCTTCAAATTTAAATAATAATCCTGCTGGGTAGAGTATTCTTGGTTTGAGGCCCTTCTGCTTCATTGCATTAAATATATGGTCCTCTCTTCTGGCGTGTAAGGTTTCTTCTGAGAAGTGTGATGATAGCCTGGTGGATTTTCCTTTGTATGTGATTTTTTTTGTCTCTCTGGGTGCTTTAGTACTGTGTCCTTATCCTTGATCTCTGGCATTTTGATTATTATATGTCTTGGTGTTGTCTTCTTTGGGTCCCTTGTGTTGGGAGATCTGTGCACCTCCATGGCCTAAGAGACTATCTCCTTCCCCAGATTGGGGAAGTTTTCAGCAATTACCTCCTCAAAGACACTTTCTATCCCTTTTTCTCTCTCTTCTTCTTGTGGTACCCCTGTAATGCGAATATTGTTCCATTTGGATTGGTCACACAGTTCTCTCAATATTCTTTCATTCTTAGAGATCCTTTTTTCTCTATATACCGCAGCTTCTTTGTATTCCTCTTGCCTAATTTATATTCCATTTACTGTCTCTTCTACTACATTTAATCTGCTTTTAAATTCCTCCATTGTATGTTTCATTTCAGATATGGAATTTCTTAATGATTGAATCTCTGTCCTACATTCATCCCTGAATTCTTGAATATTTTTCTGTACCTCCATGAACATGTTTATGATTTTTATTTTGAACACTCTTTCAGGAAGATTGGTGAGTTCATTTTCATTTGGGCCTTTTTCTGGTGTTTGTGGGATTTTGGTTTGAACCAAGTTCCTTTGACATTTCATATTTGTATGTGGCGTCCTCTAGTACCCAGACGCTCTAGTTTCTGTATCAGCTCAGCCCCTGGAGTGATGTTGGGGCTCACAGGGGAGCGGTGCTGGTGCCTGGGGGGAGGAAAGAGCTGATCCCTGCTTCCTGGCTGCAGTGCCTGTCTCCACTGTCAGAACCAGTGGGCCGAGCGCACAGCTGTAAGCCTCTGTGTTTTGTGTCTGTAGCTGCCATAGGCAGGGGCCTCCCTCTGCCTGGCCTGATGCCAGGGCAGGGACTGCTAGTTTGTGATCTGGTGCTTGTAGGCCAGTAGGAAGGCTCAACAGGCTGCGTGTCACAGTGTGGGGCCTTGGAGCTGAGTAGTCAGCCACAGGGATGGAGCGCCTGAAGCTCCTGAAAGTTTCCAACCTTCTGGGCAGAGCGTGCTCAGACAATCTTCTCCACCTATCCCTTCTCCAGCACAGCAAGCTCTGTGCAAACCCCTCCCCTTCAGCAGCCGTCTTGCTGGTAGAAAGCCTCTCAGACTGCCCGCCTTTCCTTTGTCCCAGAGCAGCTGGATGTGGATCCCTCTCCTCCACAAATGGCTGGAGTCTCAGTGTCTCCAAGTATTCCACCTGTCTTAGCTTTCCAACCCACTAATCTCCAGAGCACCATGTAATATAGGTTTGTACTCCCAAAGCAGATCTCCAAGGCTGGGTGTTCAGCAGTCTTAGGATTCCACCCCCTCCCCGCTCCATTTCTCTTGCTACCCCCAGTGAGCTGGGGTGGGGGAAGGGCTTGTGTCCCACCAGATCAAGGCTTTGGTACGTTGCCCTGTTCTGTGAGGTCTGCTCTGTTCCCCAGGTGTATGCAGTCTGGTGCAGCCTTCTTTTGTGTTGCTCTTTTAGGATTAGTTGTATTAATTATATTTTGGTATTATATGTGGTTTGGGAGGAGTTCTCTGTCTCACTTCTCATGCCACCATCTAGAATCCTTCTCTGGTTGATAGAAATGGAAAGGGAAAAATGTATGTAGTGGCTTATAGGGGGATTGAGCTCACACCCTTTGCATTAATAGTGCCATACTTTAAGCAACTGACCTGAGTGGTTTCTGTCTGGGCCAGAGAAATGCCAGGATCTGAGAGGAACAGAGGGGCCCAGGCCTGGGTCAGGCAGGAAGGAGACAGAAAACCTGATACCCTTCCATGTGTACTCCTCCCAGCCTGGGCCTGACCCCACCTGTAGGCTGGTGTCAGCCACACAGGGACCCGGAGAGCAGCCGGTTCACCCTCTGCCTATTCTCTTTTCTCTCTGCTGGACCCTAAAGTTCTCCCATTTCTTTTCTACTTTTCTACTCTTTGTTGCATCTGAAGCAAATTGACCCATTTTATGTATAGTAGGCTGTTACGTTTTTGGGGAGTCACAGGTGACATGTGGCCTTCCGACTGCACAGGCGGCCTGTGGTCCTGGCCCCCGCATCATTCAAAGTCGGCCTTGCTTACGTGGTCTTCTCAAGGACACTGAAGTCAGGCACTACCATTCCTGGGAGGAGGGAACAAATTACATACGAAATTTTCTTATTCCTGAATCACTTAAGCAAGGGCTTTCTATGGGTATAAAACATTTGGACAGATTTTCAGGACTTTGTTCTTATTATAATAAGCTATGTTTAGAAAGGTATTCTTGTGGCTCTGTTAGAGGGCAGAGTTTTGTTACTCTCAGCAGTTCACAGCAAGAGGGTGTCCAAGTTGTCTTGGGCTTAGAAGACCCTAGAGAAGTCGTAAAGGTTCTGGTGTGTTCTCTTCATCTGAAGGATTGTGAGGTTTGTCCATGTGCGGTCGACCATTGTAACACGGGGAAAGAGACCAGAGTTGGAAGAGAAAATGTCTTTTCCCCACAGGGCTGTAGGAACGCTCTGCTCATTTGTCTCTAGCCTCATGTCTTTTCTTCTTCCTCTGCCTAGTACTTCATTTTCCTCCTCCCTCTGAAGTTAGCATAATGAAGAACAGAAAGATTTTAATATAACTTGATATGTACTTATGTTGCATCTTACAAAATTTAAGTTTCTTAAGCACATGTCCTTAATTTTTAAATTAGAGTATGTTTTGCTTTTTTTTGTTTTAGTCGGGGAGCCAACACACAAAAAAGGTCTACCTACCCTTGTCCTAAACAGTAACAGGTCTTCATTTATGCTGAAGAAGCACATAAATAAATACAAGGTTCTAAGCCCTAGGCTAATTCCATTCCTCCACTGAAAGTGCCAGGAGCTGGTCTTGCCTGCGAGGGATTTGCTGACACACATTGATACTGTCCCCTTCCGCTGCCATCTGCCTCTGTTCCAATACCAGGGACTCTCAGGGGCCTACCTTGCCTCACCAGGGCTTTTCCCTCCAGGGTGAAAGCCTTTGGGGCCCACATCTGCGGAAATGGTTAGGTATATGACTCTTATATTGGAAACAGAAGTCAATTGCCTCCAACCCCGGTTTTCCCAATACATCTAATCCTTCATACCTTGGGCTTGAATAAGAATGGATACTTCTGTGACCTCACTGGGACTTTCCAGTTTCCCAGGAGACATGTATGTTAGTCAGTCTGCTTGTTTTGTGTTTTCTTTGGTAAGTTGTTCAGTCTAATAATATGCCAGATGGAGACACAGCCCTTTGACTCATACGGCAGTTACTAGAAGTTCCAGTATTTGGGAGTAAGTTCAACGATACTTGGAAATGTCTGTACTGTGTGCTGCATCTTAAGTGCCCGAGGATGACAGGAGACTGACTATAAGTAATGGTACCATGCTACGATTTATATACTCCAAAGTTACAGATGAGGAATGGTAATGTCACAGAAAGAGAGAAAGAATCCAAACTGTTGTTGGTATTAGTGGTTTTACTCTCATTTTACAGATCAACTCTACCTCCCAGGCTTTGTCATGCACAGAATGGTTCCATGTATATAATTAAGTAATCCAGCCTTTTCTTGAAGCTATTGAATTGTTCTAGAGACCCATAAAGTGGAAAGATGAAAGATACATTAGTAGAAGCCACTTCAAAGGTGTCTGTTTAAAATTGAATTTAAAACTCAACAAACCTAGTTTCTCCAAACAATTTCATTTTCTAAAGAGCCAATAGTTTATGTCAAAAGGAGCTGCATGTGGTTAATGTGAAACATTCCTTATTCACTTTTCATGGGCCTTCTCTGCTTAACAATTCTTTGCCTTATTCCTTTTAGTTTTTAATAACTTAAAGCTACCTGATATTTAGAACCGTTAAACTCTTGACATCTTGGCATGTAATAATTATGGTTTTACAAGATTTTATAATAACTACAGTGATATAGTCTTGGGTATTTGAGAAGTGTTGCTCTCTCCATCTTTTGTCAAGTAAATTCTAGTGGTTTTGTGACTCACATTTAATTTTTGTATTGTATTATTGTTTCCTAAGTTCTTGCTTTGGCTTCTGGTCCTGAACTGGGACAGCTGACGTTTCTTGGCCTGGTGGGAATCATTGATCCTCCTAGAACTGGTGTGAAAGAAGCTGTTACAACACTCACTGCCTCAGGAGTATCGATAAAAATGATTACCGGAGACTCACAGGAAACTGCGGTTGCAATTGGTACAACTAGGCTACTTCTTTTTGCTTTTGATAGGTTTCCTTAAATTGCTCCAGTGCATAGTTTTGTGAACCATTAGACATGAAGTGTGTTTACTTTATATTGAGATTATGCAATTAAAACTGACTCCTATTTGCTCATACTCTTTATGAAATTGTGGGCAGAACTTAGTTTAAAAAGTAATACTACTAATTGAAAATATATAAGTAAATCATTATGAAATCACATGTATTTTATTCACAAGGTGATAGTTACTTTTAACCTCATAATCCACCAAGCTGACAGTTAGAAGACTAGATCACTAGTGTGAAAGAACCATAAAACCAAGCTTTTCCTTTTGATTTGAGGATAGTTTTCAAAACATACCTGTACTTAATTTGAAAGAAGATAGCTGTGTCTAAATTTCTGTTGTCTCACTGTATATATGCCTATATTGTTTGAATGCCATTTAAAATTGCCTTAATAAGTGTAAGGGGAAAAATGGATGTGTAAGTTAATCTCCCAGCACCTGTAAATTGTAATTCATACCGATAAGTTTCAACAGTTTGCTAGAATCCGTTAATTCTGATTTTGTTAATATGGAGAAAGCCTGGGACAGAAGTTAAATAATTTATCTGGAAGAATATGTCACTGGAAACGTTCTGGAAAAACTACACCAAGAAAACCGTTATGTTTATTTTCATCTACACACAGCTGTGTGATTACCACAAAGCCACTACCATTTTGTGTGGCTTTGGATGCTTTACTTAAAAATGCACTCCAGTCTTCACTAACACTGAGCTGCTGTGCAGAACCTTGTGTCTGTTCTTAGGTGTGGCAGGCTAAATTGTGAAACTTTTTATTTTTAAGTCTAAACAAAAATAAAGCAGTCAAACAAAACCCCCAGCTTTTCACTAATTCAGAAAAACTTGTCTTAGTAGTATTATGTCCTGTGATTTTAAGTCTAAAATGTCTTTATATCAAGTAGAGTGGGTAACAAACCATATTAACCAATTTGACTAATTATATTTTCTCCCCAATTTTGCTTTAGCTAGTCGTCTGGGATTGTATTCCAAAACTTCCCAGTCAGTCTCGGGAGAAGAAATAGATGCCATGGATGTCCAGCAGCTTTCGCAAATAGTACCAAAGGTAGGCCTGAACTAAGCCTTTCAGCCTGGAAGGCCTTATTCTGCACCTCACCATTCATGGCAAGGAAACTATTTCTCTGCGAACAGCTGGGACATGACCACCAGACATTATGTTACCGTGAACAGTCAGTCCTCTAGATAATTCTGTAAGGCAGACTTAACGCAAGGAATTTATTGATCCTGGTCCTCGCCAAGACAGTGGTTCCCCTCAAGCACTGGGAACATACAGTTAGGGCTGCTTGCCCTGCCTTAAGATGGGTCGTTGGCTGATTACCAAAGAATATATCAAGAAGCTTACTTCCCAATTCTGCTTTTAAAGTGGAATCTTGACCTTAAGATGGAGCCTTCCTGTTCCTACTATGCTATTCCTATCTCAGCATTTTTAGGAAAATTAATCATGATGCTTGTCCCATGTCTCTGTCTCAAAAAGATTATTAATAGAGGAAATTAAGTCACCCCTAAGTTTAATCCTAGCTCTTTGATACAGTGATTATATTTCAATTTTTAGTCATTTCTGTTTATTTTTGTTTTTAATCTAATTTCTTCAGGTTGTAATTTTGTGTCATTAAATTTCAGTATTTTTACTCAACTAAAAAGATTGACCTGCTCATCCTGGGCTTTAAGAACAAATATTACTCTGCAGTGTTAATGTACTACATGCACATCACCAAGTGAGTCTTCAGCTATGCATTGAGATGTACTTAGTCTCAAAGTAGCTGCTCTGAGTCACTGCCAAAGCTTCAAAGCTCTGAGACCTTCTCTCAGTAATAGGGGTGCTGGGTGCATGCCAGGCCGTCCGTCATTGCACGATAGGGTTATGTTCTCAGCCTACAGGTGGCTTGTCACCCTGCCGCTGTCATCAGTGATGAGCCACGGTGGCTACATGGAGTGACCTGCCCTCGGACAGAGACAGAATCTTACTTTATACACCTGAGTGTTTATGATTATTATCCTTTTACTTAAATATTCTATAAAATCTACAGCCTTTGCTAAGTAAGCACTCTTGTATTTTAGTGCTATGTGCTCCATGGTTGATTCTGCAGTAGAGTAGAATTTCCACTGAGACAGTGACCAGGTATAATTCAAATACATCTGTAGCTCGGTCATTTTAAAGACATTCTAAAGAGTTTCCAAATGGATTTTTAAACTTCTTTTAAAGGAAGTATATTCTCCAGATATGAGTGATGTGATTCATGGTACCTAGAGAATCTGTGGATAATCAGTAATTGATACTCCATTGCACTGAGTCTTTTGTTTTAGACCTTTATCAAAATTGGGAGAGAACCTGGGAACTGTCTTCATGGTGTAACTAAGGTTCATTCAGTCATTTACTCATTCATAATATGTATTTATAAAGCACTGGAGATACAGGGCAGAAATCTCTGCCTTCATGGAGCCTGTAGTCTAAGAGAAATAAACACAGTATGTTAGAGTAAGTAAAAGAGCATGAAAATCAGGTAGGAGAGATGAAAGATGAGGGAGGGAAAGTGGACTGGCTAACACGACCAAGGGAGGCCGCCCTGGAAGGTCCTATCTGACAGAGGGGCAGGCCGGCCAGCCTATGAGGAGAGAGCACCCCAGGCTGAGGGTACACGGGCTTGTGAGTATGCCTGGTGCGTTTCGGGAAACGTTAAGGCCAGTATAGTTCACGTGGGAAGAGATTATTGGGGTGGGGGTAGGGGGTGTGGTGGAGAAGAAGAAACTTTGGCATTCATTCTGCGGGAGATGGGAAGTGATTGGAGGGCTTTGGTGTGATCTGACCTCTAAACATTTGCATCCTGGGCACTGTGTTGAGAATAGGTTATAGGATATAAGGGCAGAAATAAGAAAGTAAGTTCAGAGATAAGGGCCCAGGGTGTTGACAGTGACTTTAGAGTAAGGAGATTGAATTCTGGATATATTTGAGGATGAGGCCAGCAGGATTTGCTGTCAGACAGCTTGCAGCATGTTCTGGAGGAATCAAGGCTGGCTCTCCAGATTTAGAGCCCGAGAGACTGCAGGATGCATTGCCACGAGCAGAGGATATGAAAGTGCACATATTTTGGGAAGTAACGGGTTTGGTTTTTGGTATGTTTATCTCAGAGGAAATGAGTAGGCAGGTGGATCATTCTAATTGATCCGGATTTTAGAAGAGAAATCTGGAGATAAAAGTGTGTATAAATAAAACCCAAATCTAGAAGACTGAGTGAGGTAACCAGGAGATGGAGGGAGAGGTATAGGGGATTCTTACACCTCTTACAGAGAAGAGTGTAAGAGCTGAGTCCTGGAATACTCCACATTCTGACTTGAGGGCCATCCGGAGGAGCCTGGACGGGAGGGGCAGGGAGAGGGAGGAGGGCGACCAGGAGCCTGTAGGGAGAAGCAGGACATTCGGGAGGGAGTCATCTGCTGCGGTGGGGTGCTGCTGAGGGGTGCGGCCAGCTGCTCTTGAGAGGGGCTTTCGGGGTGGTGGTGGGGCGACCCCCTGAGTGGGATGGGGGCAGGAGAGGGGGGGAGACGGCAAGTGTAGGCGGCAACCTGGAAGAGTCGTGCCATAAAGAGGAGTGGGCAATAGGGTGGCAGCCGAAGGGGTACGGGCAGTCTTGATTTGTCTCTCTTTGAATGGAAGGAACACCTACTTGTTTGTACCCGGGTGGTAAACACGCAGGAGCGAGGAAGCAGTGTAGCTGTAGGAGGGCAGTTTGGAGCAGTGATCTTACAAGTAGGAAGGGGGAATATCTGGCTTGCATTAGGGGCCTGTTCATTCACCTGGAGTGACACGGGAGCAAGGAAGGGGCCTGGGTGCAGATGGTGGGGGTGTGGGTTGTGGAAGTTCTTTTCTGATTCTGTGCCCTTTGAAGGAGGAAACGAAGTTGTCAGCCGAGAGTGGGACTGGAGAAGGGGACAAATGGGAAGTATGAGGAGAGGAAACTAGGACGAACTGACCCTCAAGGAGAGTAGGAGAGAGGACGGAGTGTGGGGGGATGTGAACGCCACTCCTACTCGAAAGTGGTGTTGGAGAGGGTGACAGTGAGGCAGAGGTGAGAGTCTGTGAAATGGCGCGACCGGGACAGTAAGTGCCCGCAGGTGGTGGGCGGCTGGCCCGTGACTTTCAGAGCTGATCCTTTATGAATAAAGGAGGGTGGCGGGTGCCCCCCTCTGTGCTCTCAGCGGCAGTATTTGAGATGACTGTAGGGGTGGCCCATGTTTTGTGGGAAAAGTAGGTCAGAGCAATGTGGGAAAGAGTGGAAGCTACAGGGTGTTTTCCAATGACTGACTTCACGAGACCAGGAGATGGGGTCACACAGAGGAATTAAATATATGACTTGGAGAGATCAGATCATGTAAGTAGCTGGAGGTACAGCGGAAGAGAGCCTAATGAATGGGTAAAAGACGATGAACAGACACTCAACAGTGTAAACAACAAAAACATGCTCTGCGGGTCCTGAGCAGCAGTCGCCTGTCTTTGTGAAGCGAGGACGAAGGGGAGAAGCCGTGTTCATTGTGCTGGCGTCGTGAGGGACATGCAGGAGAGCTCTCCTTTCTCCATCTCTGAGACCTTTCAGAACATTTCTTTTTTCTCTTCGGAGTTTAAACATAATGAGGTAAATAGGAAAACTTACTTAGATTGTGTATTTCCTGTGGAAATGACTGCTTAATCAATATCTTAAAAAACATGGCATATTGCTTAAGCTCTGTTGCGAATTAATTGACAATTTTATTATATTTAAACTGATAATTTAAAAAGTCATTGTCAGTTATAAGTGCATGGGTTATTCTGATACTTCTTAACACTGAAGATGTTTTGTTGTGTTTTAACAGGTTGCGGTATTTTACAGAGCTAGTCCAAGGCACAAGATGAAAATTATTAAGGTAGGTCACTAAGAGTCAGCTTGTTTTATCCCTGTGACCAAAATGCTGCTTTTTGTCTTTCATTATGTTTGCATTACAGGAGTTTTGATAGAGCATTAAAGGCAGAGGTATTGTGAAACCAAACAGGTGACTTTTTTTTTTAAGAGCCTGAAATGGGAATATTAATAGATGATTTAGTTAGCAAAGGTAGCTGTAAAATAAAAGTGTAATGAAATATCTGCAAATCGATGCTTTAAACAATTTAACAGTGTAGAAGTATGTTCTGACAAGAGTCCTTAGCCAAATCCATCCTAGTGTGAATAGCATAAGTTATTTAGAAACTGAATAAATACAGCATGAGAAAAAATGTTTTGAGAGTATGAAAAATATTTAAAAGGCTATGGTTATTTATATTAATTAGTCAAATGTATACAAAGCAACTGACATAGTATCCATTAGTTAATGGACTTAAGTTATTAATCACAGCAGCCCTCCATTGCGTTAGCTTGGAGATTCTCAATTGTAGCACTGTTGACATTCTGGACTGGGTGATCCTTCATTGGGAGGTGCTGTCCTGGGTGTTGTAGGACATTTAGCAGCATCCGTGACCCCTACCCTCTAGATGCTAGCAGCATCCCCCAAGTTGTGACAATTAAAAATGTCGCCAGACATTGCCACATGTGCCCTAGGAGTCAGGTTTGCCCCTGAGGGCCACTTTATAAATGACCCCAGATCAAACTTGAGACCTAGTTCTTACACGTGGGAATATATATAGCAACTTTTTCTGAGCTTTTTCTTAAGACCTCCATATATTGAAATTTACTGAAAAACTGGTGTTCTATATTATTTTCAGTCTTAATTGTATGAAAAAATAAGGTCTGTTAACCCTGTAAGCTGTGTGGAAGCCACATTTTGATCAGAATGCTGCTCCTCCCCTGCCCTGCCATTCCAGGCTCTGCAGAAGAGTGGGTCGGTTGTGGCTATGACGGGAGATGGCGTGAATGATGCAGTGGCTCTGAAAGCTGCAGACATCGGAGTTGCAATGGGTCAGACTGGCACAGATGTTTGCAAAGAGGCCGCAGACATGATCCTGGTGGACGATGATTTCCAGACCATAATGTAAGTGTCATTTCAGTGAATGCACATCATCTTCTCCCATGCTGTCCTGCACCCCATCCCCAACCACTCAGCTGAAAAGGAATTAACAGTATTTAAACATTGGATGAGTTAAACTATTTTATTAGATTAATTAATCTTTTTTTATGGCCTAGTGTGTAGTTTTGGGGAAAATTATTTGTATGGAATGGAAAGGACATAAGAAAATGACATTCACTTAAGAAATATTTACTGAATGTCAGCCAGATATCACATTTTTCTAGCTACTAGTGTGGTGGTAAAGCAGTGAACCGTAGTGGGGCCCTTATTCTACCTAAATCCAGTGTACTGGAAATAAACGTGTCTCTCCATGACCATATGTGTTAATGTATTAAAAGTAATTCAGTTCCCATCCATACCTATTTCCTTATATCAGTATTTGTTCCTGTTGTCAGTGACAGTTATGTTTGAATAGCTTTGTCTGTTTCAGCCACAGTTTCTAATTGATTTAAGATTCTTATGTAATACTTGGTGATATCAGTTTCACAGTGTTTGGGTGGGGGTCACTTGTATCCCTCGCTTTGATAACCTATTGGATGACCGGTCTTACTCAGTTTGTTGACTCATGCTAATTACATGCCCTGGGTGCTTCATTAGCTCACCATGGCCCAGAGTGGAGTGTGTGGGGACACACGACTCAGAATTGTCAGGCTCTTGGAAGGATGTAAGATTTTTCTTTTTCTAAGAATTATATAAAACTCTTGGAAGAAAGGGGAAGTTGTTTAAAAAACAAGTATTTTTCTAAATTCAGCCAAATGAAAGAATTTACATGCATCTTTGTAAACCATATTTATATAGTTCTGCTACAAAATATATACCTAGTTATGTGTAGGAGCAGCAGAAAGCTTAAATGCCATAATTCTTACATATTTCATGCCATTTAATTCCTGATATACATTAATTTAACCCCCATGCATGCATCTTGTACCTTTAAGAGAAATAAGCTTGGAAGGGCCAAGGGGAACATTATTTTACTATTTAAATGTGTAGTATTGTTTCTTGTAGAAAGACAAAATGCGATTTTCATGTTGAAATACCTTTTTAAGTATAAGAATTGTAGTATTATGTAATGAAATAAGTTCAGGTAGAGATTAGCAGGCTTGACTTTAATTCCTTTCTAGGATAATGTTTCCATTTTTTCCCCTAATCTTAATTATGTGAAGAAAATAATAAGTTAATAAATTCTTTTAGTGATTGTGTGTGTTATGTCAGCTGGAAATCTGTTTTCAAAATTAACTCCACTGTGCATTAGTATAGGTGTATCTATATTTTTGTGTGTTGATGGTTTCTCACTTAATTTTATTTTTAAATTTCAGGTCTGCAATTGAAGAGGGCAAAGGGATTTACAATAACATTAAAAATTTTGTTAGATTTCAACTGAGCACGTAAGTTCTTAAGAAGTTTGTCACCGTGGGCCTTATAGATAAATTATATGAAAAGTAGGATTCAAGCAGAATGTCTAAAAGCTTTTGGGCTCTATTTGAGGGTTGTTCATATGTAAGTTTTCCAAGAAGAAAATTCTATCGTAAAATTTAAAATGGCATGATAATTAGATGTCTGTGTCATCACTAAAATAGGTAAACCTTTGTGGTTTAATAGCTCCTTAAATAACTAAGGAAGGGGTGTCAAATCTAAGTGTTTCTTTTTGGTATCTTTTCCAAAAGAAGGGCTTTTCTATAGTCAGAAAACAGCTACCAAAACATTTTTTGAAAATGTTAGCTGCTGTGTAGCAACGGCTATCCTGAACTCAATTAAAAAATTCTTCCTCTCTTTGTTACTCTCATCTAAACGTTTTGCACATCCTTTGTTGAAATGCTACGGATTATAAGGGTTAAGTCTTAGCTTGAAAATGTTCACAGGAATGAAACAGGTTCCTTGGAAATACAGCCTTCTTTTAAACACAGTAGCAATATGAGATTTTTAAATGCTAAATGACATCATAAAATTATAAGAATTAAAGTCTGCTGGCATGTTTTATATGACTCTTTTTTTTAACAGGAGTATAGCTGCTTTAACGTTAATCTCATTGGCTACATTAATGAACTTTCCTAATCCTCTCAATGCCATGCAGATTTTGTGGATCAATATTATTATGGATGGCCCTCCAGCTCAGAGGTAAGAGTTTTTTCATGCATACACTAGAAAAGAACATATCCTGATAATTTTTAAGACTTTATTCATCGACAGCATCATACGTCTCTGCAGCAAGGTGTTAATGTAGCTTGTGGCTCACTCCCATTGGGTGTCGTGCACATCACGCACCTGCGCCTTGGCAGCGCCGGCTGCCCAGCCTTCCCGGGGTACCGGGCGGGGACCATATGCGGCGCCTGGCCCCAGGAAGTAAGCCTTTTGTTCCTCAGAGCCGCATGTAATGGAGAGACTGAGTTCGCTGGTATTACCTGGGTTCTGCTGTCAGTGTTAGAGGCTGGGAGAGCGTTTGAAGAGCCTAAGCGTGGAAGTCTATTTCCTTTTACAATAATGGGCCATAGATGCTGCTTGCTTCCCAGCACAGAGAGTGGTAGAGTGATGCAGCTCAGTGGCCATCGCTACAAACGATTCTTGTCAAAACCTGGCCTAAGGGGACATCAGAGTCCGGTTAGTAGGTCATGCATTTCAGGCCATATATGAAATAAGTAACCTTAGATATAAATATAACTGGAAAATTTTTGAAATTTGACTATCAATCCCCTATCAGACTGTGCCAAATAACAGTAAAAGATGAAAAAATGATAAAGTCCAAGGATATTTTCGTAATCATAGCAGAGATTTACTTTACAATTCCACATTTTGTTTCCATGAGAATGTATTTAGTTTCTTGTATAATTGAGGTTAATGAGGTTGTGAAAGTAACAAGTCTAAACCATAAGACTTTAAAGTAATTCACTTTTCTCTTTGTCTTGAAGCCTTGGAGTAGAACCAGTGGATAAGGATGTCATTCGTAAACCTCCACGCAACTGGAAGGACAGCATTTTGACCAAAAACCTGATACTTAAAATACTTGTTTCATCAATAATCATTGTTTGTGGGACTTTGTTTGTCTTCTGGCGGGAGGTATATTCACCGGATGAGCTACTTTATTAGCGTGCGTCTGTATGACAGGACCTCATTACCTTAGAGCTTTACATTGAAGGCTGGGAAGGTGGAGCTCTTTGAAATGTGGCGGTAACATTTAAAAAGAGTGTGATTTCAATTTTTATGAGTTAATATAATTTCTGAGTCACATATTAGAATAATGTAAATGTGTGGAGAAGTTCAGATGCAATATAAAAATACATGAGAATTTGGGAAGAAGTTAGAAAAATCTCAGCCTTTACTATATAGCTACTTTATTGCCATCCATAAAGAAAGTTTTAATATCCAGTATATGGTTTGTGAGAAGGCATTTTACTCCATGTAGAGTACAGCTGTTTATTAGGTGACTTATTTAAGTGGCACATAGGAAATGTTAGGTAGCTCTTAGATTAAAACTATTTTATGCTAATGTAAAGAAAATACTTTCTAGTGTTTGTCCATTAAGTTTAGCGCTAAAATTGTTTTTTCTCTTGACAGCTACGAGACAACGTGATAACACCTCGAGACACAACAATGACCTTCACGTGTTTTGTGTTTTTTGACATGTTCAATGCGTTAAGTTCCAGATCCCAGGTATGCCCTGTAGGTGACCTCAGCTGATGGATTCAGTTGGGTAGAGCACTCTCACTGTAAGTAGGCAAGGATTGTGGCTTTTAGCCTTGCTTGATTTTTGTAGTCACAGATTATGGCCCCAGATACAGCCTTCCTACAAATGTGCTTATCATCATACCATAATGGGAACGGGATTTGGGGAGATAAGGCTTACCTGGGACCAGAAGATCATATAAATCACAGGTGTCATCTTTCTTCTTTCCATTCTCTTTATCGCTGATAGTCTCTGATATTTCTTCTCTGATCTTTCCTCTTTTCATTCTCTTATTATCTGTAGCTATATGATAGGTTCAAGTTCACACTCCCTGAGCATAGGACAAACCTATGGGTTAGATGGTATCAGGCTCCTTTCATAGGAAAATATTGTTAGAAGTATAAGAACAATTTTGTGCATATTAATTTTTTCCCATTACTCTTGTCAGTGGGTGAAAACTTAGGACATTTAAAATTTGCTTTTCTTTCAGTGTTGTATCTTAAGTTGTGATTGCCTTTTATTGATCCAAGTGTTATGATAGAAGATAATGGGCTAGACTTAGTGGTTCTTTTTCAGAGCATATTGTTCTTGAAAACTAGTTCCATTTGAGGCCTGACTATTCATTTCAGTTTTAGAGCACCTTATGAATACTTGATTATTACCATTTGCCATGCTAGAACTTTCCAAGTATGGTGAATTGTCATTAATTTAGGCTAATTTTTGTAGAAGCTATACTTTTTTGTTTCATGAAAGGCAGTTTTACTTTTTCAGTATAGACATTACTAGGTCCATTCTTCAAGAAAGGTTTTTAAATTATCTACCTTAATGAATGGATAGAAGTGATTTAGCAAAATAAACATGTACAAATAGAGTGTCTTATGCTTTGGAATTTAAAGTACCTTTAGTCCTATGGTCGTGTGTGTGTGTGTGTGTGTGTGTCACAGGTAATCACTTTTTTAAAGAAAGCCTTTTCTTGTTAAAGAGAAGCTGCTTTAAAATTTACTCTTATTCTCTTTGAATTATTCCAAAATAATAGTTAAAATGAAGAGATTTTGTGGTACTGCTGCTATGGAATTCAGCCCATTTTATGAAAACTTGGCGGTGACTGTGATACTGGAAGGTTGTTTTTATGACCAGGAAGTAACTGCCGAACTCTCTGCTTTGCCAACAGACGAAGTCTGTGTTTGAGGTCGGCCTCTGCAGTAATAAGATGTTCTGCTATGCAGTTCTCGGATCCATCATGGGACAGTTATTAGTTATTTACTTTCCTCCGCTTCAGAAAGTTTTTCAGACTGAGAGCCTAAGTATACTGGGTAAAGAAAATATTATCTTTATAATTTTTGTGCTTTAGATGAATTGTAAGTATTTCCTAATGCATTTGTTCTGATAACTTTCTTTTAAAAAGTGAACTGAGAAAAGTGACTGACTTGATTTGAAAAAGGAGTGTGCTCTGATTTTTCATTTGGAGAAGTTGAGGGGAGTCACTCTCCTAATTCTAGGTTCTTTCTTCTTCTTTTTTTTTGGTAATTTCTTAGTTTCTTTTATAGGTTATCAATTGTCAAAATATTTGGTGACTGAAATATAGCAAGTCAAAACTTGTAGAGTAATTGTAGTTTATAACTTCTCAATCTTGTGTGAAGAAAAAAACTAAATTTAAGCTCACTGACAAGCACATTGCTCTTTAAAATTTTGATGAACTAGTATTTCACTATTCTTGTGAAAAATAAGTTTTATGAAATAACAGTCTGACCCCCAAAGCAGAGAATTTTATTAAGATTATGTGGAAGACAGACATTATTTTTTTCATGTGCTATTCATTAAATGTATTTGTTATAGTACATTTAAAATAAATTTATGTAAGTGTGAGGACTAATCTATTTTATGGTAATGCTACTTTTAATTCTTGGGTTTTTAAGTTAATTTGGATATTTATGATGAGTTACATAGCCTCACTGTATTTCTTGCTATAAGTTAAAGTTTACTTTAAAGTTTAACTAGTTTAATTTCAATATTTTAATTTCATATTCACATTTCTCCTTTAAAAAGAATATGGAGTTTTAAGGAGATAGCTGCACTTTTTCAAGCAGTAAACAAGAATGTGATAGTACAGATACTATTGTAAAGACATAGCCTTTAAATGATGAGTTCTTCTAGGCTTTCAGATAGAATAGATGCAGACTTATTTCTATGTAATCTTAAGAGAGATATTTTTAGTCATACTTGAATAACCTTTATAAAAGGCTGCATGATCTATTGAATAGAAAATCCCTCTGTGTTGCTGTTAAAGGTTATGGTTATGAGGACTTAGGTTTTAGTTCTCTGGACTGCTGCCTTTCCTGGCTGTGTGACTTTGGTAAGTCCTTTAATACCTTTGAGCCTTACTTTCCTTATTTTTAAACTGAGGCTGAAGGTGTCTGCCTCGTGGAGTGGTTGTGAAAGGGTGTATTTAAAAAGCTCTGGTAAAATGTTAGAAAAACCTAAGCTTGTAAGCTTTGCCAACTGTAAGTTTCAAAGAATTGTAAAACCCAACTTACTTCTCTTGCAGATTTGCTGTTTCTTTTGGGTCTCACCTCGTCAGTATGCATAGTGGCAGAGATCATAAAGAAGGTTGAAAGGAGCAGGGAAAAGGTCCAGAAGCATGTTAGTTCGACGACATCGTCTTTTCTTGAAGTATGATGCATATTGCATTCTTTTATTTGCAAACTAGGAATTGCAGTCTGAGGATCATTTAGAAGGGCAAGTTCAAGAGGATAATGAAGATTTAAGAACTTTTTAACTTTTCATTGACTAAAAGTGAGCGTTAATGTTAAAGACTTGATTTGAGACTTTAACCTGCTGGCAGTCCCAAATGAAATTATGCAACTTTGATAACATATTCTTGATTTAAATTGGTTTTTGCAATTGAGTGGAACTTTATAAAGCAAATGGGCAGTTAATTTAATTCTAAAAAAGGCAAAACCTGAACCACCTTCTGCACTTAAAGAGGTCTAACAGTCCAAATACACTATCTGTCTTAGATAGACAGGAATTTTTTTTTATTTTTAAATATTATACTATTTATGGTGGTGGGTCTTTCTTATTAATACACAAATAAATTTAATAATTTCAAAGGCATTCTGTTTGGTTTAGAAGTTGATTCCCAGGAGTGCCATATTTCAGCTACTGTATTTACTTTTTCCTGCAATGTAAGCAGCTAGGATACCTTGTGTTACCATTTTTGTATCTCAAGGTTTTTGCACAGGATGTGACCACTGTCAGATCACTGTTCTTTTCTTTCTTTTTGTGACTGAAAAGCCTATACTGCAATTTGAAGTAAATCTTTGCTTTTCTTAGTGAGTGTAAATGGTTGCTTTTATTTTATTTAAAAAAAATTTTTTTTTTTTTTTTTTAGCTCTAAGTCTGGTCTAGAAAATTAATACAGGGCTATCAGTGGGGTAGGGTTTTTAGGTAGGGTAGCTGTGTCTGTAATTAATGCTTAGTCATAGAGTCAAATATATTTAAGACTGGGCTGAAATTTATAACAAACTATATTAACATGTTATGCCTCTTTTCTGAGTTAAACATAAATACATCCTTTGTCAAATATCATTTTGTTATCCCCTAAATATAAAATCCAGGTGCCTCACCTGAATAACTGAATTTTATTTTTAATGTCTTTTTATGTGCATTTGTAAGCATCTTTCTTAGGAAGTTCAGAGTGCTGTAGGGAGACTGAGAAAACCCCAAACCCGAACAGGTGGTGTGTTGCAGCTACTTTGGCCTAGATTGTGGTCCAGCCCTGACCTGTCCCTGCTGCCTGCACATGTGTCCTCTGCCTTCTTGTCTCACTGGGAGTGCTAGAGAAAGAGATGGACATGCTCTTGTAATGCCATCAGTTTTTATAGTAGCTTGATGAGGTATAGGTAATTTTTTTTGAGTATGTAGCAAATTTGGGCCAGAAATTCAAAATTAGAAATACTTTTTCCTGTTGAACATTTGTCTCTGAAACTGTGACTAGTCTCAGATTCCTACACTTTAAATTCTTCTTGGAGTTAGTGAGTTCTGTATTTTTAAATGGTCAGGATAAACTACTGTAATTTTTATCACCACTATTAAACTGCCAGTGTTAGCACTGAAATATTGTCGATGCGGATAGCCTCTATTTGAATTCTTGTTGGCTGACACAGTTGAATGTAAGGAGCTCAGATGTCTATGGGTTACTCTCCTTTACCCTGGAAGGCCCCACAGGCACACGTACATCGCTCATCTCTCTAGAGGGAACATGGAAGCCGTCACCTGATCAACTTTGGTGACTAGAAGTCTCATACCTAAATTTCGTAATGATTTTTCTTCTCTATTACAAAGACTTGAAATACATATTACTTGTATATTAATCTTTTGCTTTGCATTTTAGGTTCAGAGTATGACTGGTATAAAATAAATGTGCCTATCTTCTCATTTGGTGTTTGACCCCCCTCACCCCGAAAAATGATTTCTTTTCATGAGTTAATGACCTTCCAGTTGGGACTGTTAACATTAAAATCATATAGATGTTGAAGATACAAAAATTAGTACTCATAGTACATAGCATCTGTGAATTAAAAAGAAGTGAAATGTACAATTCAGGTATACTATATCCAGTTTCCAATTTTTCATTGTATAACAACAAATTAGAATATTTGCATAGGTATCTGCCATAGTATATTATGTGAATTAGTATGGATAATTAATTTAAATGTACTAGTATCTAAAGTTTAAGTTTTTACCCCATTTCCTAGCCCTAAGACTTGCTTGCATCCCTTACAATACTAACTGATTTGATTTTTTCTGTTAGACTACCTCATGAAGTTATTTGGCCCCAAAGTGATTAAAACATTAGGGGAGAAAAGAAAGGAAGAAAGGAAGTTGAAATAATTCATCAGTTAGGTAGGCAGTTCTCAAATGATTAAAACTGGCCGCAAAGAAACAAGACTTACCACGTCTGTACTGGGCATTGCATAATTCAGGATGAAACAGAGTGAAACCAGGCAGCCTGGAAAACCTCCCCTGTCAGGATACGGGTTTATTTAATAGCAGTAACTACACTTACAAGATTGAAACAAATTTTTTACCTTTCATACCCATGCAAAGTACAGGTTTTACTTTGGTAGTCTTGCTGAAATCACTTTGGTCTTTTTTACATAGGACATAAGTAAACTGAGTATTGGCCATATGCTGAATAGTTTCTCAGTGAGATGAACTGGTGGTAAACAACAAAGGTTGTATCTAAGAACGCAGTTAACTTTACCTTGCTTTTTGCCTCTGTCATTTGGCAAGTTCATGTGTATTACACTTCCACATATGACTCAACAAAACCTTCGATGGATGAATTGGTTGTCATTTCAGGGAACTTTATTTAGTACCAGGAGTATGCTAGGGTTAGAAAGGTGACGGCACCCCTGCCCTTCAAGGTCATGCGCAGCATAAGCAGAGGGTGTAACTGCTGCGGAGCTGGTTCATGATAGTGAAGTCTGGTCTTTGCACATTTATTTTAAAAATACACATATTTAAATGAGTCTAGCATATATTTTACTGCAAATTTTCCTTGACATTAGCATTTGGAAATCTTTGAAATGCCTTTTCAGGCTAAGCACCAATCCAAACAGTAGTGGATTTGCATAGTAAAATATTCTGTGGATAAATATTAATCCTAACTGGCATGTGCCTGTGCAGACAGATCATCCTTGAGCTCAGCGTGGTATGGCATCGACTCTTCTTGTTGGGCGACCTTATATTGGGTTTTGTTTTTCAGAGCTGGTTGTTGTCAGTAATGGATGATGGTTAACCAGTCTTGATATTAATGTGGATATATTAGTCTGCAATACTGTTGTAGGTTTAGATTTATAAAGAAATAAGTGGTAGTATCTTGCCTTTGGGAAATGTTCAGTCTTAACTCTGGAGACCAGTGTGAAATACACCCGGTACAGTGGTAAGTACTGCGCCAAATGCTATAGTGGCCTGAGGAGAGAAATAACTTCATGGGAAGAGGTAGTCAGAGAAATTTCCTAGAACTAGTGACATTTGAATTCAGCCTTAAGTTGGGATTCTGCAGCTGAGAAGCAGCAGGATGTTGCCGCCAACCGGCACAGCTCTTTAGAGTTGTTGGTGGGGGCTGGAAGGAACCAGTGAAAATGGGAAGGAGCGTGGGGCTGTTCAAGCAGGAGGCGTGTCATACCAGGGGTTGGATGGGTAGGCAGGTGCAGAGTGAAGGTACAGACATCTGACTTGCAGCGTGAGGGAGAGTTTCAAGAATATGGTGTGAGTTGGATTTGTGTCTTGCAAGATGAGAGCACAGAGGGTGAATTGTAAAGACAAAACAGGGAGACTGGTCAGAGAACTGTGGGAGTATGATCAGAGGGACTAATTGAGCTGTGGCAGTCATACGGGGAGAAAGGCATGGAATTTCTGTCTTCTAAGAGAGAGCATTGACGTGACTAGACAGGAGAACAGGAAAAAGTGGAAAATACCCCCAAGTGTGTGATTTCTGGCTTGAAGAGTAAAGCTGTTGGGAGAATTCCCCAGACCAAGCAGGCTTTCATGGGACTCATGTCAGTTTGAAATGTGAAGTTTGTGCTGTCCTGTGATTTCCCAGTAGACATGTTGGATGGGTTTCTAGCACAGAATAAAGCCATGGCTAACTAATTATAATGTAGGAAAATGGTTTCTTGTTACAAGCATCTTTTTTTTTTTTTCTGAAAATGAAGTGATAAATGAATGTAACAGCCTTGACAGAATAAAATATTTTTTGAAAGTAGCATCTTCAGTATAGTTATTACTTAAGAATCAGCAGTTATATAAATTCAAAATGCAGGGGGAAAAGGTAAGAACATTTCAGCCTCTTTTGTTTATAGAGCTTTCTAAATGAATCTGCCGTTATGGATACCGACTGGAAAACACTGATCTGAGTTATTGGTGTGCACGTCTTTTTGAATTTGCAGTAAGACATCCTCTTAAGAGGTGAGATAACATATAGTAAGGAACTGCATGGCTTAGACTGAAGCTGGCTGTGTGTGGAAACCCAGTGACTGAATAGTGTTAACATTTGAAAAACCTACTTGCTCCCAACAAGTATTTATGGCAGCAAAGTAGGAAACAATGTTTTTTTCTTCTCCATTTTTCTCATGATACTTCTTGGATCTTTGTAGTCTTATACCCCATACAGTGTTCCAGCACTTACCAGTCTTTTTGGATAGTAGTCCTTCGACCTGAAAACCTTTTTCCTCTGCCTCAGTTTTGAGAGTCAGAAGCTTCTCCTGTTTTCCAAAGCCCAGCTGGAGATGCAACCATTCTGGCCTTTCCAGACTGTTCAGGATGAGTGTGCGTGCGTTTGGAGGGCGGTTTCTCAGAAATGCTATTCAGAATAAATGCAGCTGTAGGGTTGGGCATAAAAGTGTAGGGTTTTATTTTTTTAGGAAGCATTAAAAATTTAAGTCTAAACTACTTCATTGATAAATCTAGACAGAAATTTGATGAATTTCTTAAGTGGTTTGGGGAGGAAAGTGGAAAATATGTGAACTGTTAGTTTTGATCCTTAGAAGCCTGCTGGTGCCCGCGTGTGTGTGAACCCAAGGCTGCCTGTGTGCACAGCTGCTCCAGAGGGCGTGCTCCCCAGGCTGATCGCTGTGTGCAGCTGCCATGGCCATGCCTGCCCCTATTTTGCTCATCTAGCCAAGCTGCCCATTAGCTGGCAGAATGGTAGTGGCCCCATGGCTGTCTAGACCTGGCAGAGCTGCCTGTCGTACCTAAGTCAAGGCTGCCCCATCACCGTGGTTTCTGTAATCAGCGTCCAAGTAGAAACAGCACCTCACATGATTAACAGCTCACAGTGCCAGAAATTGGGTAAATTGTTCTCGTGAGCCTAGAGGTCCATTTTTGGGTTCTGGGTATTTTCAGCTTTTGAACTCAAATATGCTTAATAGTTTTTTGTTTTTTTTAAAATTTCAATCCACTCAACTGTATTAGAAGCAATTTTCTATGTGGCCTTTTCCACGATAAGTATACTGAAGTTCCTGTCAGTTGAAAGTGAGTTTGGTGCCATCTCATGGTCACAAAGGAAATATTATGACACCTTGATTATTTGTGCTGTTTCACCAAGTCTACAGCTTAAAAGCATAATATGAAACAACTTACGTGAGACTTAAAAAACAATATCCTTGGAGCAAAATATATGTGGTGTAGGTGACTGTAGAAAATATAGGAAAGACACGACAAACTACATTGAGCATTATTAGATCACTTTTAGAGAGTTAGAAATGAGTATGTTTTCATATTCTTTTCTCATATTCATCCATATGGTTGGCTGCATAATAGGATTGCATTAGAATTTATAAATATCTTTCTATACGGAGGTCTGGGTGGCCCATGAATTAGCTAAAGCTGTTAACAAGTTAGGGAAACAAGATTAATACCTCCCTAGCTAACCCACATGGGGCTACTTAGTTTTGGGGTTGACAGACTGTGGCCTGTAGGCCAAATCCATCTGCTGTTGGATTTAAATTAAGTTTTACTGGAATACAGCTATGCATACTCACTCACACATTGTTTATCACTCCTTCACGCTATGACAGTAAAGGTAAGTAGTTGCAACAAAGACCGTATGACCCACTAAACCCAGAGTGTTGACGTGACTGGCCCTTTACCGAAAAAAGGTTGTCTGCTCAGGTAGATACTCAAAAGGGAAAACAGATCTTTGCATCGCACTCAGTAGACCAGAAAGGAAGTGACCTCCAGTCTCCCAACAGGCTGTTCTCTGGGATGTGTGCACGCAATACAGATTTTATGTCAGGGACGCCTCTGCGTCTCCACCCCGGCTCGTGTGTGGAGAAAGTCAGTCTTTGTCTGCTCTCAGAACATCGCCAACGAGGAGGGCGTGCCAGCCGCTGTCAGTTCCATCTCTTTGCCAAGGCTCTGGGGCTTCACATGGGTGGAGGGTTCTGACCTGTCACCCGTCTGAGTTGCGTTCCTTATCTCACACCCAGCCCCATTCCCCCATGCTTTTATCGTCGAGTCTGCTGCTCTCTGCTCTGCCTGCCCCCTCCCACCCTCTTGGATGTACAAGAGGGGTGGGGGCTTCCCTCTCATGGGGTGTTTCCTCCTAACAGAAACACATATAGCCTTAACTTGAGTAGCTACAGTATATGAGTTTGCTTAGGATAAAGTTTAGTAAGAGTAGAAACCAAAATACCCTATCAGCGCAGTCTTAGGGAACAATAATACACTTAACTCATTTTCTCAGAACATTCTAAACCAAAGCATATTTGCATGGAATTTATCAATTCTTAAGGTAAAGTTAGGACAGTATTTTCAAGTGAAGCCTTCTCAGCCTGCCTTTGGCTGTCTGAAATAGGTCATGGTTATTACGATAGGGTCAGGCTCGTCAGCTGTCTGAGCAGCTCGCACACATTGGGAGCATGTAGGTTTGCAGTGCTTTGTGACTGGGAACTTGGGTTTGGAGGGCACCAGTCCCACATTTCCACACCAGAGGCCCCCTGACCACCATTTTTTTTTAATACCTCGTTATTCTGGTTTCTTCAGGCAAGAAAAGGGAACATTAGATAGTGAGCTTGCTCTCTTGATGTTATCCTTCCTAATAAAGGCTTCAATGATTACACTTCTCGGGCTCTAACTGTACAGCACTCTCATTGGAGATAACTGTAAGAAGAGTAGAAAAGGAAAGCATTCATAATCTCAGCACCCAGACCTTTACCTAGGCTCCAGCTACAGATCCAGCTGCCTCCCAGATGTCTCCACTCCAGTGCCTTAACGGTATGAGTAAACACAACAGAACCGCAGGTACTTCCCAGCTGCACCCCATCCTGCACAAATGGATGGCAGATGAATACGAAATCGGACAACAGGCTGATTGCCACTGTTTTAGTGACGGCATGGAAATGTTGCATTACTAGCAATTCTAGCAACAATTTAAAGCAGTTCTCATTGGTACATTTACAAACCCTATTTTTTTCCCCAGAGAACTGTTAACTTGTATTCAAGAAAAAGTTTACACATCAGAGCAAGTCCAGAGTAAGATGACCCACATAAGCCCTCCTAGCATGAAAAATGGTTAATTACTCTGTATCCAGGACAGCCAGCTGCAAAGTAGGCTTTGTTTTTCCTGTGAATATTTTTTATTTCCCCAGAATGTGTGACACATGAACAGACAGGAAGCCACAGGGAGAGTGGTGTCTGAACAGACATGCGGCAGTTTCTCAGGAAACAGTACTTCAATTAATCCTCCAAAAAGCACTAATTATAGGTAAAAACACACCTGAAAAGCTTTCCTAATCTTGTATGGTAGTTCACATGCCATAATTTTTCACATTCAGTCTTGGCGATAGTCTGATCAGGTTTTTATTCCCTTGGCAAAAGCACTCCTCGGTTCGGATCCTGGTGACGGTGGGTTACCTTGTCCACAGAAATCTCCAAGTGTCTCTGGTGGTAATGAGAAAATTTTTTCTTAAAATGTGTATATGTGTGTGTGTATATATATAGTAATATATGTGTACTGAGATTTAGCTATTTCAACCTACAATGTTATCAGGGCTAGTTAGGAAGATTAGTTATTTTAACTAGGTGTATAGAGTGATGAGGGCTGGTTAGGAATAAAAGGGTTTGCATGTGCAGTGCGGCCCGTTCATGTGGAGGCCATTCCCTCCCTGAAAACTGAATCCAGGGAAACCACCATCCCTCCCATTTTAACGGACTGGTCCATGGCCTGGTGCGGTCATGTTTTTGAATTATAAAACATGCTTCTTCAGCATGAGCTTCTCTTTCAGGATTTTTATAGATGGATGGGCTTGAATTTTAGTGTTATGTAGACCTGGAAAGAAATACCAAAACAACTTACCCTGTATGGCCTCGGAAAACTGTTGCTGAAAGTGGGGAGGCATCTTTTAAATACATCTGTTCAAAATAAATACAATTTCAAAATAAGTAATTTCAAATTGGTATGAGGTGTAGAATCATTTTTAGCCATCCTGACTGAATTGCATCAATGAAAAGATTTAATGAGATAAAGGCCAAGTACCCCTGCCCACCTCGCGGAAAATACAGGGTCACTCTGGAGTCAGGTACTAGTGAAAGCCTGTCCTTTCATGGAAGTGAAATAGTCTCTCCTGGTTTGGGGAGTGACTGCTCTCTAGCGCTGCTGTGGGTGTGCCGGCTGGAGAGCAGTTCCCAGTGTTCCAGGTGCCTCACTGAAGGCAAGAAGGAGCTCTGGCCCCTTAGGGGTGTGGGGTCCGGTCGGAAGACCTAGCAGCTGCAAGAGGAAGCTTACAGAAAATGGGAATAGGTGCTCATCTTGCCAATGGGTTTCAGCCCCAGGCAGGTTCACTGTGGATTCAATGAGACCAAAGAATGACAATGGAACCTTCTTGGGTGAAAGGGTTATACCCAACTTTATTCCCACAGTGGCAGGTCATTCACTAGAATCCCGTCCACTCGGAGGGAGTCTGCACGCAGCAAGCCGGTCTCTGCCTCTGGGTCTCTCTGCCCACGCAGCCGTCTCAGTCTCTGTCCTTGGTGCTGCCACCACTCCAGCCTCTGCTCTCCTGCAGCCGTGCAGCCGTGCAGCCCAGAGCACTGGGCGGAGCTCTTTCATATAGAGTCAATAACATATTGCCCACACGTGTAGTGAGCTGGCCGACCAGGGCCAGGTGAGACTCCTGGCCACAGGAACCTTCACTTTATCCACAGTGCTCTTAATTTCTTTCCTATCTTTAAACATGGCCAGGGCTCATTCAAATGGGTTTAAAAACACTACAGGAAATTCCTTGGTAACTAGAAAAAAGGGTAGGCGGGGCCCACGTACTCATGTAGGCAGAGTTCCTTCTAGGCTTTTTTCACTATTTTCTGAGGTTGAGCTTAGCTGCCTAACCCCATTCTCTTGGCACTTTGCAGTGTGGCTTCAGTCTTTAATTTTCATATTCTTGCCCTCTCATCTCAGCCATTCTTAATAGCGCTGACCTTCTCTGCCTCTGTAAAAGTCTGCCGTTACCCCTGTAGCCACTGGTCTCAGGGTGCCTCCGTCTTTCTGCTTGGCGCTCTCACCTCCCAGCTCCCTTGCTCTGCTCGTGGCTTTCTTGTGGATATAACAAAAGGCCTATCACTTAGTGCTTGTTTTTAGTGCAAGGCACCGTGCTAAGTAACTTAAAAGTACACTTCATTTTATTCTTAGACAATGATTTGAACTGTTTTGATCCCCTTTTTACAGATACAGTAACTGAGGCATAATCATTGACATTTCATGCACAAAGGAGGAAAAGATAATTTTAAAATTTTTCTAGCTATAAAGGTCTTCATCTTTTTAAATTGTCAATTTGAATTAGAAATCTAAAGTGAAAGAGTAAAATTAATTTGAATTCTTTTTTGGTATAATTTACGAAAGGCTTTGTGTTTATATTTATAAGATATATATATTAAACTTTCTAGGTCAGGTGTCTCAAAAAGGGCTTGTACAAATAAAATTCAAATACAATTTTATGGCAGATAAACACAGAATATTAGTGTTTTTCTCTCTCCATCTTTATTCCTAAACTTTGTCTTAGCTGTCCAGAATTCTTTTGGTGCTTAAAATGCCAATTGAAGACTTCTATTTCCAAAGCCTTAGGTGAGATTTCATTAGCTAGAATGGAGTGACCTGAAGACTTAATTAGAAACACAGGAAACAGACTTTCCAAGTAGAATATGGGGTGTGGGACACTGTTTCCCATTGCCTCCTGTACCTCATCCGAATTACATTCCTGCCTCCCGAGCCAATCTCAGAAGCTGGATCTGAGAACCCTCTGACCTAACCTCTGCTTGTCCTGCTGTCTCTTTATCGTAGCAGTCTGCGCTTTACCATTCTGCACCTGACACCTTCGTAAAATGTTCTCACGTCGTTTCGTTGTTACAGCTTACGCAGTATGACTTTTGGGGGTCAGGTACCATGTCATATTTGTTAAGCTGCCCTGCACCCCCAGACACCCTGTGGAGTGCTTGTGACCTCTCATCTCATTCATATACATGAGAATATATGTAGGTAACAGTTGTTAATTCTCAGAGTAAAAATTTATGGACATTACTAGGTTTCAACTCCTTTACTATAAGCCTGGTTAATTTCAAGTGCAAGGCCATGATCACAATGGCCAGTGAAGAGAACCTGACTTATGTGTCTACTGAAGGAGGGCCCCTTTCTACTGCTTGAAGAAAACTTTTTTAATGAAAGAAAAAGATGACTTAATGTAATTCGGCTGACTTTTAAAACTCTGCACCCATACCCTCTTCAGTTTGGTGCCAGTCAAGTCAGTTACTTGCTAAAGTGGAAGTGGGAATGAATGTTTTTTCATGCCAGGTTGGTGGTTTAAAAAAGCCATGTTGATAAGTCAGGAAATAAGACACTCAGATTGGCATGATTTCCAGATTGGCCCCATGTAACTCCAGGAATAAAGGAAAAGAGAACTTGATATATGCTTATAGTCCCCATCTGGTCCTCTATTTGCTGGAAATACACGTCTTCTCAAAAAATAGGGGCATATGACTGCTATTTTGATTCTTCTGGGAGTGACCATCTCTTTACACATATAAAACAATCACTGCAGAGCCCCATGCACTCCGACATAAACAAAGCTATTCTTATTTCTAGAACCATTGGAATAGAAGCCAGCTTGATAACTTCAGAAGCATGAGAGATTGTTTGCTATTTGTTAATGGCTAAAGCCAGTCAACACTTGACTGTTAGTAACACTGGCTGGCCTGATTCCTTTGTAAGTATGGTGCTTCCTAGGAAAGTAGAGTTTTTTTTACCAGATGTTAGGAACTGAACATAGGCCTGTTCAAAACATCATGTGTTATTACTGATGGAATACACCTGTCAGAAGGTACAGATACATTCCTTCCACTTTTTTATTTTCAAGTTCTTTATTTGGAACTGGCCAGCACCTTCCCAGTTCTGCTGGTTTTTGTTATTTTAGCAGCCTCTAGTGTGTTCCAGAGCAGTGCCTTTCAGAGTCTTTTGACTGCAATCCACAGATTGTACATTGTTGCACAACCATCTAATATATGATATGCATATCTGACATTTTCTATTAAACATGCTGGTTATGACTCATTAAATTCATTTCACATCCCATTAATGGGTCAGAACCTGCAGTATAACAAATGGTCTAGGTTCTGGTATTGCTGCATTTATCTCAAATTTTAACTTCTTCATAGTGTTTCCTTCTCCCCTAGATCTAGCAGGTCAGGATGCTAGGGACCGTTACAGTTTCAACTCATGCTTTAACACTTGGAGCAAATCTAATGTGCCCATCATCCCTGCCATGGTCTACATTACTGCACATAGTTTTCTGTCAGGCATTCTCACTTCTATCTTTCAAGGCCCAGACCTTTCATAATAAAGGACGAAGAGGAAACAGTTGTGAAAATTTTTTTGAAGTAGTAAACTCAGACTCTACTTACAGGAAATAATGGAAGGTAGAACTTCTTTTTGAAAACATGGTTGTCTGAGTTGCTGCCATTTAAAGGTCAGAGACTTCATTTATTAACTTAGTGAAATGGAACATGAGAAGCACGACCATACTTTAAAGTGTGTTCAAGAAATACAGAAATTTCTTAAATCAGGTTGTATTTATTAAAAGAATACAAAACAGCTTGGAACTCAAAGATTATCTGTTGCAATGTTAGTCCCCTAACAGGTTATTTCTAAAGAAAAAGTGAATCATCTCAAGGAAGGTAACAGACGTTTTAAGTCAGAATTACATAATCTGGTGGCAGACTGAATTTATTCCAGCTCTGAGGCCTCAATATGTCCCTCTAAATTTTCAGCCATTAAGAGCCCAAAGCGATTGCTTCCCTCGTACCAACGTCTAGTGTCTGAGGTGGTTCCCACCCTTGTCTTTGACCAGCTGGTGCCGCGTTTCTTTTGCCTCTTTTTTTTTGAATTTGATTTGCCCTTTGGTAGGAATAATTCAGCCGGAGCACATGACCTCATGGCATCGAAAAGACGTTCATAAAGTCTCTTGGCCTCAGGACACAAGCTCAGGAACACTTCTGCAGAGGCTGACACGAGCAGCTGCTGGTACAGTCCGTGCACCAGGCTCCCACTGTACAACCTATTCAATGGGAGAAAAGAGTGCGGTTTCAGGACAGGCTCAGCACACCGGGACGACCCCCTGTTACATGGCTTCAGGAGCTCTCCTGCCTTCTATAAAATGATTAATAAAATGACTTCATCATTTGTCTCTTAAAGGAAAGTACTGAGCTACTATGTCTTGGCTGGCAATATTTAAGAACTTTTTATCAACACATGAAAGGACGATGCTTGCTCGTTCTTCAACCAGCCCAAAGTAGAGCAGGCCTCTTAACACTTCAAAGAAAAGGCATTAAGAATGCCTTAGATAAACACAACAGGCAATCTGTTGAAATATGAGTAAATTTAATGGCATCATTCATTCACTTGGGCTAAAAATCTCCTTCACAGTACAAGATGGGATTAATGGGATTTAACTTACTGCCAGAGTTGCTCAACTGGGCCTTAGTAACTGATGTAGAACCATGACTCAATCAGTGTGAAATCATCACTTAAAAAGTCTTGGTAATGCTGAGATGCAAGAACAGTCCTCCTGCTGAGATCATTATTAAGAGAACTGTTGGGTCTTGTTTTTCCTGTTTTGTTTTAAAGGGATCTGTGGTAACTGGACAGGATCCAGTCAAAAATGACCCAAATTATTAGAGGAAAGGAACAAAGAATCCGTGAGTCAAAGGCCAGTTAACCTTGTATTTGGTAGAGGGTTCTAGGGTTAGCTCAGAGATGAGGCCCAGAGATGTATGAACACTACTGCTAGAAAACTTTTCACCTTGAAACAGAGTCTCACCAGTATATTTTGTATGCCTCCACATACCACTTACTCAGCAAATATTCGAGTACTTACTAAATGCTAGGCACTGCTACAACAGTAAATAAAATAGACAAGTCCCTGCCCTCACAGAGCTTACATTCCAGTGGAGAGGGACAAAGCTCTATTTTCTAACCATCCCCCATTTATCTTCCCCACTCCCTCTAGTGCCTCCTGGATAGAAAATCACCAGAATGTCCAGTATGTGGATCCTACCATTTTTTCACTAGTCCACAACCTATTGCTGTCCTTTTTTTACCCAGCTTAGACTCCACAGTCAAACGTTATAATCACTTCCTGGCATATAGGCTGCTTCCCTTCTTTGTACTTGCCTGGAAAACAAAAACCTAGATAAAGTCTGCTTTAGCGTTGAATGATCTTCTCACTAGTATAAAAAGCTCATGACAGCAGAGATTTTAAAAAATGTTTTGTTCACTATACCCTAGCACAGAGTATTTAATATTTAACTTAATAATATTTGAATAAATATTTGAATGAATGTGTGAACAATATGCCAGTGGTAAGATGTGCAATTACAAAAATATAAGAGAGTAACAGGCCTAAAGTGACTAGCAGTGGAGCGCAATATTCCAGTAAGATGACCCGAAAGTCTCTCTGAAGGGACACCCAACACCTGAGGGAAATGGGGCAATGGGTTACATCCAACCAACAACTGCCTTTTTTTAATGAACTCATTTTTTAAAATTTGATCTGATCATGGAAACTTTCTTTGGGAATATGGAAAGAATTTAATATTTAATATTTTTCCTGTTTCTAGCTCTTCAGCTTTAATAGTGATGCAAGAGCAGTTATACTAAGATTAATTTTTAAAATAACTTCTTAGCTTTAAATATAAGTAAAAGTATTTGATTCTGTGTGCAGCCATCTGAACTAGTTTCCCATGGTGCTTACCGAGTCAGGTCCGGCTCCGGGAGAGGAGTGGACAGCAGCTGATTGAGATACACCCCCATCTGCAGACAGCTCTGCCACTGACAGAAGACGTGAGCTGTGTCTAGCTCCAGCCTCGGGCCTGGCTGCGCCTGCGCCTTCACTCTCTGGAACTCCTCATACAGCATCTTAGCACCGCTGTTCTCCCGCAGAACTTCCTTCTCTAGACAAAGAAACAAGCCAAGGGCAGTACTTCCCCTGTAATTTTCTCAATATATAAAGCTTCAAATTCCATAAATATTAGTTTAAGTAACCAAAACGCTTTTCTCTTCTGGCTCTTCACTATTTGAACATCAATGTAAAAGCCTTGCTGTATAAATTGAAATATTTATACTGAAATGCCTTTTTAATGAAAACTTTATTCAACCCCAAATTATATTTTTTCCCTAAGATGACTCTTCCACTGGTCTATCTGACCTTAAATATACTTGCATCTGAATTTTCCAAGCCCTAAATCTGTCTCTATGAAAAATACAAATTACTATTAAATATCATTCTCTTTACTGTTTTCTTTCATTAAACTTCCTTTCGTGGAGACCCTGATGCCATAGTGCACCTAACAGCCACGTGCTCAGAGCACACTTTAACTTCCGTGTTACGGAGGAAAACAAGCATATGACTTAAGGGAGAATGTGGCGAAGCATCAGCTCCTTCACAGAGCGGAGGATACGGGCAAGAGCTGCCACCCAGGGGAACGAAGAGCACCGCGTGCTCAGCTGTAAGCTGCTGAGGCTGTGGAGCAGGGGCCCGTGGAATGACATCTGGACCAACTTGAAAGTAGTAAAAAGAAGGCCCACCTTTTACCAATTAGCGAGCAGCAAGGCACTGAGCCTGCCAGGGTTGCAGAGTCCACAAGTCCTAAAAGAAAAGAAACAGACCCTTCACTTGCCCCTTCTGTTGGACTCAGGTAAAAGCAGGATTGTGCTCTGAGCATTTTCTTAAACTGTTTTTACTATTCAATGAAAGGAAATACCCTAAACTTGCATCTCAACCAGTGATGGGCCTTTACTTACTTGTTTTCTATGAAGTTGGCTGTCCTATAACAACAGTCCGTCTGACAGCTACTCTCACCCTTGAGGTGTTGTAGGGTGTATGCTGATTCACTTAACTTACTTTTAAAAAGTAAATTCCAGGGCAGCACTACCCAACAGAAATTTCTGCAGTGATGGAATGGTCTACACCTGTGCTGCCCCGTCCAGAGCCCGTAGCCTCAC